>JALPQD010000257.1:0-412500 GCA_023101885.1 Typhlomys cinereus | reverse complement strand
AATTCCCAACATTTCTGTTTATAAGTTTGAATTTTTTGATTTATTTGACAAAAATTATAGCATATTTATGACTAAAATTTTTCTTGTGTAAAATTTAAATTACTTTAGAGTTAAGCAATTTATTCTTTACTGCTCAGTTGAATAACATTAGATAAAGTACTGAAAAGCCTAAATTTCTATAACATTGACCTTCTGGTAAAATACAGCAGTGGAAAAGAATTTTGAGAGTAGTAGTTATTTTTCCCAAGGTTTTTGAACTTACTTATGACTCAAGTTTCTGTTTCATGAAAAATACCTATACTAAATCAAATGAAACTTTTATCAGATATTAAGTCTTCAAAGTCTTACCTCTGCTATCCCAATCAATATGAGTTATGTAACTGGTAGCTCCTTTGCATATTCCTACACGTTTACTACTCATTACATTGTATATATCTATAAAGCTGTCATGAGATGCCACAGCTAGATACTTCCCAGAACCTACAACACAAACATATTTGGCATTTTCTACCTGTTGGAAATGTTTCTCACACACTGCATGCAATAAGAATCAATTTTCTTAGTCTCTTCTTGGAGAAGTCATAGGTCCATAAATTATATTATGACCAAGCAGGTCTGTCAAATATGAAATGATAATGTATTTTCCAAGAATATTAATAAATATCAAGATAAAGTTTTTAATGTAACAAAATAGTACAGAGTAAATTATCAAAAATCACATATGATCCAATTTTGAAATACTTGTATTAAACCCTAAAACCTATTTAAATTTAGAAAAAAAATTGACCTAAGACATCATAGCAAGTGTTTTGCTTTAACATTAGCAATTCCTATATTTCAGCAGGTTTTATAGAAGACAGTGAACCAAAGAACCGATGATATAAAATTCATGCAATTTCAAAATCACTGAGAGTATCATGACAACAGACATCTAACTCTTTTTTATGTTGTTACCATGATAACTGAAGTTCAGACAAGCACTCTGGTTCCAGTCTTTGGGGAGACTAGTGAATAAGAATTAACACTAGATAACATATCTGCACTTGTCAAATACAGGGTTTTTACCCCTTGCTACACTGTGCCAGTCAAAAAAAAATTTATAGCAGATAAAAGTTACACATTGATGTACTTACTCCTAACTGCAAAAATGAAGTTAACGATAAAATACAATTTCAATGGAATCTTACCAGGTGAGAAGCGTATATCTGAGATAATATCTTTTCTGTGGTGAAAAGATACAAGATCTTCTAAAGTATCTGCATTTGTCATTAAGAAACTTCCATCATTGAGACCTACGGCTAAAGCTTTTCCATCAGGAGAAAAGCAGCAACACCTCCCACCTGTAAGAAAAAGACAACAACCCATGTTGAATAATTTTCTTTCACACATTTTAAAAAGCATATGCTCAAAGAACCTTTAATTTCTCTGTGTATATATGTGTGTGTGTGTGAGAGAGAGGGGGGGGGGAGAGAGAGACAGAGACAGAGACAGAGAGAAAGGGGGGAAGGATATAATGTGTATCTGTGGAGGCCCAAGAATGACTTTGGGAATCATCCTAGATTTCTTCTACCTCCTTTTTGCTTCGATCTGGGATTTCCCAGGCTCTGCCTTCCAGAGTCAGAAGGGTAGGCCGCTGCCATTTCCACCTGGCATTGTTATGTGGGACTTAGGATCTGAACTCAGTCCTTTTGAGACAGAAACTTAAACCCTGAGCCATCTCTCCAGCACAAAGGATCTTTAATTTTTAAGATGATATTTATATACATTATTGTCTCAAATCAATATTAAAAAGGGAATTCAAGAAATACTGACGCAACAAGCTCACTCCTGAATTTAACAACAACAAAAAAAAACTCTGTACTGACCTTCAAAGAAACTAAGTTAATGAAAAAGTTTTTTTAAAAAAAAATGAAAAGAAAAAGTATGTCCCATGTGTGTACACGAGAAGGCATCTGAGTGTATGTGCCTGTGGAAGGCCAAGGGTGACATGTGAAATCACCCTAGATTGCTTGACTTCATTTTTGCTTTGCTATGGGATTTCTCAGGACTGGAATTACAGGCCACTAGCATTTTTACATAGGATCTGGGGATCTGAACTTGGGTCCTTTTGCTTTCAAGACAAGTATTTTAAGTTCTGAGCCATCTCCCCAGTCCAGAATGAAAAGTTTTCTAACTAACAAAGAGCTGTAAGCAGATTAAGTGTGTGCATAAGAGGGAAGTGATACTTTCATATACTCTAGTCAGATATTACAAAATGAGACCATCTCAATAAAAAGGTTTTAGGATGATAAAATAACAGACAAGAAGCAATTATTACTTTAAGCTAGGAAGATTTGCTTCAAATCAAATATCCAAAATGGAGAGTTCCTTCCTATTCTTTTCTGTAGGTGATACTTTAGTTTACTGTACAGTTCATGGTTGTCTTGCAGTATAGTCAATAAACTGTTTTCTTATTCTGTTTAAAGGGTGATTTCATTCACTGCCTGCTATAATTCCTCTCTGATCTACCACAAGAAGGACTGCAAGAAGGGAATTTGCTTCTTTCTTTTAGGATGATGTTTCTGCTGTCACAGAGGGCTCTAGAGCAGCTATGGTCCAGGTCCTCTGGCAAGCTTCTTTACCAGTGGGAGGTGGTGAAGCATGCAATGGCGTCTGGCTGCTCTGCTCTCCAATGCAATTTGAATCTCAGTCCAGGTAGAGAAGGCTGGTACTTCCTGTGGGTTCATATCTTATGCACTGTCCATTGTCCTTATAGGTAGTAGTTGCTTTCTGTATTGTCACTTTTATGCCCCTTGGAACCTTCCTCTTGGATGTCTTTTAGGAATAATGCAGAAAGCAGCTTCTGTATTCCAACTGTTTGCAGAAGCCTGAGCCTCTGAAGTGCGCATGTACATGTGAAAGGAGGTTGGGAGCACTCCTGCATTTAGAGAGCATGAGGAGGAAGAGCCCGTCAAGGAAAAACGGAACAGTGAAACTGAGGGGAAAACCTGACAACTACAGACAGATTCCAAAGACAAATGAAACAAGTAATGATTATTTTAAAAACTTGTGGAGTGAAGCCAAAACTGACTAAGAGCCTGGCAGGCTCACTAGACAGAGAGGAGAACTGGAGTGAGCTGTGGAGCACATGCCATGTGACGGGACCAGCAATATCAACTCCTTGGAGAAGTTCTACTACCAAAGGAGGCACAGGAACAGAACAGCGGTGAGGTCAATCCTCACGGCTGGATGTTTTATTCAACTAGTTTAGTATGGGCATAGACAGGTGGAAAGTTGACTTTAAGATTAATGTAACAGGTATACCTTTAAATTACAACTGAGCTCATGAAAAAAACCT
Organism: Typhlomys cinereus; assembly: GCA_023101885.1. Lineage (NCBI taxonomy): Eukaryota > Metazoa > Chordata > Mammalia > Rodentia > Platacanthomyidae > Typhlomys > Typhlomys cinereus. The sequence continues at coordinate 409,163 of JALPQD010000257.1, read as the reverse complement.
AAGACGCCCTTGTCCCATCCAAATGAGAAAGAGGTCAGAAGTCAAGCATGGTGACGTATGCCTGTAATCCTCACGCTCAGGAGGATGGAAAAATACGAGGCCTGTCGGATTTACAGAGTGAGTTCCAGGCCAGCCAGGACGACATAGCAAGATCCTGAGTCAAAATAGAGAAGGAGGAAGAGAAACTGGAATAACAAAGCACAATTTCCCTGAGTGCAGAGATCAGTCTTCACTTGTGTCTCTTGGGTAAAATTAGATTCTTCGAGGAGAAAACATTGGTTGCATGGACCTACAAAGTCTATGTTAATATTAAGTTCCAAAATACAAAGAGTGATGATATACCATCATTTCTAAATTAAAGAAAAAAAAACTCTCTGGTCTCTGAATTGATAACATCCAGAAGTATATACTGTATTAAAATATTTAATTGAATATAGGTTATATAGTCTTTTTATTTTCTTATGCCAGTTTCTTGTCTTATGTCCATAAAATCTTAGGCAGACAACAGATAACTAAGCAAAATTTATACTGTGAGAATAATTCTTATCCTAGTTAGAAACATGAGCATATGTACATGAACACTATAATAATTTTTTAGAGGTTTTGCAACAAATTACCACAAGCTGGGTAGCTTTAAAGAAATTCGAAATACTTATTTACTTAGTTATTTTGACACAAGGTCTCACTTCAGCCTAGGCTGGCCTTGGTTATAATGCTAAGGATAACCTTGAACTTCTGATCTTCTTCCCTCTATTCTCTTAGTACTGGGCTGCTACCACACGGGGTGTGGATGGTCCCGGTCACTGAGCTTAAGGCATCACATTCAAGGCAAGCATTGTACCAGCTTTTAAAAAACTATTTTTTAGGAAACCACAGTGAGGGAGGGGTCAATCACCCATTTGCAAAATGGTTACTTTTTATCTGCCAGACTATATGCCCTCCCCTTCTGGTGAAATCATACCCCCTCAGTTATAAATGATCAGGAACGAATGTCTGTGAACTTAACCAGGTGTCTCATTACTTACTTTCATTCCTTGATGGAGGCCTATTTTCTCTGCTGTAACATGGTCCCCTCTCTCCTTGTGTCTGGTGTGGCCCTCCAGCCCCATCCCTCCTGTTCATAATCCTTGCAATTACTGTAGGTATTACATAGATTTATCTTTGAGTATCTCAAGGTGGGCTGGGTGGGTTGGTACTAGGAGCCACTACTTTTATTACATCTACCCTTGAATGTGTTCTTATAACAAGACTCCAGTTTTAACAGTTTTTTGTCTCTGGCCAGGGGGTGACATACAATGCCCATCAGGATGGAGTGAAGGGCATTGCAGGAGCAGCAAAACTGCAAAAGAAAATCAACAAACCACAATCCAGAACTTCAGAGACTCTATATCAACCACCTAGAACTAGGCCAGCCTAATCTCTCCCCATCCTGAAGCTCAGGGACATTTGCGGAAGAGGGGGCGGTAAGAGTGTAAGAGCAAAAGGATGGGAGGAGCAATGATTTGCAAGATTCTCCACACAAGTTAGGGCTGAAGCAATCATAATTGGACTTTGCATGCCCTGCACAATGTCCAACACACTATTGACCCCATAAAGTCTAGCATCTGCTAAAGGCACCAAGATCCTTGGAGACAAGGGATTGACAGTCACAGTAGTGTTCCTATGCTTAAGGGGAACATGGGAAAGGGTTCAGGGAAATGCCACTGGGTCCTTATACGTCATCAGAGAGGAGGGCCCAGAGGAGAGTCTGACATGCATATTAAAGGACTCTCTGGGGATTGGGGGGGAGGCACTGGGGGATGGGGAGGGAGGGATGAGGGGAGGGGAAGCAGGGGGTTGGGGGGAGGAGAAGGGAGGGAGGGAACTGGTGTACCTATTAAGTTTGTATGAGCAGAAATAATAATAGAAAATGTTTAAAAATCCCTATTTTTTAGGTTAGCATTCTATGTAATGGCATTATATTGCATTTTCATAAATATGTGTCATTATTCTTTGTTCTTATTTGCTTTCCTCTCCCACCTCTCTCCCTCTCAACCCTTCTTCCTTTTAGTTTTTCTTTTGTTTCTTTCCTTTGTGTATAAGCATCTATGTGTGTGCATATGTGGCCTTATCTATCAGAGGACAATGTCTGTGTTTGTGGATGTCCAAGATGACTTCAGGAATGGCCCTGGATTTCTCTACCTCTTTTTTGCTTTGCACTGGGATTTCCCAGAATCCACCTTAAAGCCAGAAGTGCAGGCTATTGCCATTTCTGCCGGACATTTTTAGTGGGACCTGGGATTCAAACACAGGTCCTTCTGCTTTTGAGGCAAAGGCTTAATCCATGAGCACTCTCTCCAATCCCTAGTTTTGTTTTTTAATATAGGGTCTTACCATGTGGAGCAGACTACAACATTAATCCATGTTATATAAACTTCTGCTTATTTTCTACTATAAACTTGAGTTGTCAGAAATTTTCTTGACAGCTTACTTTAACTATTGTGTCTCATATTTAACTCAGTATGACCTTGAAAATCTTGCCATAGTAACTCAGTATAAAATTCACATATATTCTTTGCAAATCAGGAAAATGTGCTTGTTTTCCTTTTGAACCAATGATGAATAAAAGAAAGAAGAATAGTTGATATCAAAAATACAGAATCATGAATTCTGTCTACAATCTAAAGTAGAGGTAGAGTCATAGAAGGAGCCAGTAATACTGGCAATTTTTCAATACTAATACAAGGCGACACAAACCAGAATAAAAGTAAACCTAGTTACATGTACAATGTTATTAAATTATAGAACTGTAAAATAAACTAAAAGAGAGCAGTATAAACCAGAATAATAACTAAAGAAGTCCAGAAGCAATATTCAAAAATAAGAGGAAAATATCAAAATACGTCCACACCATGGGGTGAGGGTAACTATTAATAGAGAATTTAAACACAGAAGTAAGACATCTGAATAAAAATCATTCCACCTTGAACCATGTACACCACCCTATACTTAGTATGTTGCAGATTCAAACTACGGAAGGTGAGGGAATTTCTGATAAATCTTTATCAAAGACATCCAAGGCTATTTGTGATGTTAGAAAACTGTGACATATTAGCTTATGTTGAAGCTTGGCAGTCTCTTACCCTTTTTCAGTTTCCGAACAGCCAACATACAGTGACTAGGAGAGAGGTCCCAAATTCTTAAGGTCTTATCATCGCTTACAGTAGCACAGATGGGCAGATAAGGATGCGTAGCCAAACCCCACACCTCTCCTTCCATGTGTCCCTACAAAGAAAACACAGCTAAGAAATACGCATATAAAGGGAAGGAACTCCACATACCTGCTCACTGGGGAAAAAACTTAGATCCAGTAAACTTAATTCTTGAAATAGTTTTAAGAAGACACAATAAATGAAGGAAATTTATTCAAGAAAAAAAACCTGCTAAAATTTGATCAAAATGGTGATATTGTTATGAACTGAAATTCAGTTCTTCCCAGAGTAAAGCAAAAAGGAGGTAGAAGAGATACAAGATGATTCCCAAAGTTACTCTTGGTCCTCCACAGGGACACACAGTACCTCTGATACACACACAAGTGCACAATAAATGAATAAATAATTAAAGCTTATAAAAATAATCAGACAGACATAACAAGAACAAAAGAGATTAATTTCCCTTCTAATTAGGAGTACTAAAATCCTCTGTGAGATATTAGCCAGCGGAATACAATTCCATGTCACAGCCATAAATGCAAGCCTCAAGACTCCATACCCTGTGATAGCACTGTCAGCAGCATGAAAATGAGACATCGCCCTTCACCTCTATAGATGTAAGTAAATAAATATATAAATAAATCCCTCCTTAACCCATGACTTCAAAAAAAAGAAGAAAAATGCATTCCCTTATGTTAGCAAACAGCATCCATGAAACTTAACACTAAATTCAATTGGCACATGCCTGTAATATCAGCAAGCACTCAAGAAACTGGAGCCAGAGAATGGCTGCAAATTCAAAGACAGCCTAATCTACATACTGAGCTCCGGGAAAGCTAGGGTTATTCAGCAAAGTGGGGTTGGGGTGGGAGAAATAAGAAAGAATTTAAAAATCAAGAAAGAAACAAAAAAAAAAAGAGAAAGAGAGAGAGAGAATAATAGTTAACATTGTACTTAATAATGAAAAGCTAAACACCTTCCTGAGACCAGGAAGAAAACAAACATCTGTGTTCTCATCACTTCTAATCAATACTGGACTGGAAGTTTCAGCCAGAAAACAGGCAAGATAGGAAATCACAGGCATCCAGATTGGGTATAAGATGAAATATTTACAGTTGACAGGATCTAATATGAAGAAAAATACTAAAACGTCTACTATATTAGAATCAATAAATTCAATAAGTTTACAGAATACACAGTTCTATAATAGGTTAAGGACAAACTCAGTAGTAATTCTATATAATAGCAATAAATAAGCTGAAAAAATTAACAACTGTTTATAATAGCGTAAAAAAAAACGAATAACCTTAACAAAGTAAGAATAAGACTTGTACACTGAAAACCACAAAATCTTAATGAAAAAAGTGAAGATACTTTAGTCAACAGAGAACTATTCCACATTCACGAGTCAGGAAACCTAATTCTGTAAGGATGAATGAACCCCCATATTGATTCAAAGTGCTACTATACATTGCTGTATTTTTTCTGTAACTCTATGGTAACATTTCTTTTATGTATATACATACTCCTTCACTTCAGTCAATATAATTATTACCACCTCTGAATTTGTTCATATGGTGTGTTGGTGGGTGGAGGACAACTTGTTCCTCAGCTTCCCACACAGGGTGAGCTAGGCGGTGGTCTGTGAGCTCTGAAGCTTGCCACGCCCTCACTTCCTGGAGGCACACAGACCTCCCAGGAGCTTAGGTCACCATGGCCTCCAGGTCCCGCGTTTACATGTGATCTGGGGATCTGACCTTTAGCAAGTGCTTTACCCACTGATCTGTCGTCTCTCCAACCCCTATTTTTATTTCTAGTATGAGTTTTGCAATGCTTTACTTAATTTTTTTCTAGAATTTTGTGTGTAGTGTGTGTGCATGTGTATGTATTAGCACATGTGCATATGTACAAGCATTTGGAGGTCAACAATTGGGCAACTTCCTCTATCATTCTCCACCTTATTTTTTGAGACAGAGTCTCACTGAATCCAAAATCCATTAGTTGGCCAGACTGGCTGATGAGCAACGGGATCTACCTGCCAGCACCTCACCCTCTGTGCTCGGGGCTAGGGTTACAGAGCTGCCACTAAGCCTGGTAGGAACCTCACGAACACAACACAGCACACTCGTCGCCAACGGCCATCTAGATGCTTTAAAAATAATCTACAAACTGTTGTGGGAAAAACCCCAATGTTTGGATTAAAATCACGTAAAAGTCAATTTATTTAGGTCATGTTTTTAGTAAAATTTTGTAATTTTCTTAGCACAGGTCTTGCATATTTTACTCATAAGATTCCTGGTCACTGTACAGTTTTACTTTTCTGTATTTTGACACTATTTTATTACTACTACTCCACAGAAATGTTATTGATGGCCAGTGAGATGGCTCGGTAGGAAAAGCACTTGCTGCCAAGACTGATGACCTGGGTTAAATCCCCAAAACCCACATCATGGAAGTAGAAAAACCATCTCTATCCGTTGTTTTCTGACTCCCACAGGTGCATACTCTTGCTGTGCCCCCTTCACAAGATAAATAAATTTTTAAAAAGGAAATACTATTGATTTTTTCAGGTTAATTTTGCAATTTATCATATCACAGGGCTCCTCAATTAGTTTTAAATACTTTACAATTTTATTCTCTTGATTTTAAATGATAAGGCTTTATATCTTAAAATACTATGGTTGTCCAATTACTTCCAACAATTACACCTTTTGTTATTTGTTTTGCTAAATATCTAAGATTTCACCCTAAGGTTAAACATGTGAGGTCCTTGTCTTAGGTCTTGATGTCAAGAGGATAAAAATATACTATCTTACCACACAGTAACCACAAAAATTAAAGTGAACCTGGGAGCATGGTGCAAGGGCAGAATATGTGCTGTGTGTACACAAGGCCCTAGGTTCATCCCCAGCACTGTTTTACAAGACACCTTGATCCAACACGATGGCTCAGCAGACAAAGGTCCCTGCACACACATCTGGCCACTGAAATTCAATCCCAAGAGCTAACAAGGTGGAAGGAAATGAACCAACTTCTGAAAGTTGTATTATGACCTTCACATGTTTGCATGCTCTCTCTCCCCTCCTCTCTCTAAAAACAATTCTTTAAAAAGATGCCTTAAAAACAATTTTAATTAAAAAGCTTTTAGGAAGCATCTGTGCTTTAAGTTATTATATAAGCAACACAAAAGCCCATAGTAAAATGAAAATAGTTACCCAACCAATTAATCAATTCTAGAGAATTTGCCAATCAGAAACTACTACGTAAGGTTTGTCTATTCTAACCAACAAAGAGATGATCTTTGTCTTCTGCATTCAACTGACAAAAGCTTGCCATCCATGGAGCTAGAGCAGATATCCTGAATCTCCTTTTTTCCCACATGTATGCATGCTTTCTTAATGGCTCTTCCAGGGTCTCAGTCACATTCAGAGCACACTGACATAACTAATCTTATTAACTAGCTTGCTTTGCGGATTCCTGTCTCCACCTTCGCAAGCCGGAATTAAAGGCAGGACACCTTGTATTGTGAGGTTGTTTTGTTGTGTGTGTGTGTGTGTGTGTGTGTGTGTGTGTGTGTGTGTGTATCAGAGGATACTGTGTGTCCCCAAAGCCTGAAGTGCAGTCCGCTGCCATTTCCACCCGGCGTTTTTTTACATAGGACCTGCGATCCGAACTTAGGACTTTCTGTTTGTGAAGCAGAGTTTTAACTCCTGAAGTCATCTCTTCATCCCTGGGCAAGTGCTTTATAGCCATGAGCCCCTAGCCCCCTCTTCTGATTCTGAGTAGTATCTCATGCATAAATATTTTAATGCTCAAACCCTATTAAGTTTATTTTGGTATCGTTTAAAAATTATTGACTATTTATAGAAAGACAGGGAAGTGCACGTATGCCTGCTTTGGTGCACAGGTGAGGGTCAGAACCTTTCAGAAGTCAGTTATCTTCTTCTGCCACGTGAGCTTCTGGGGATCTTACTCAGGCCACAGGTGTATTGCAGGCACCTTACCTGATGAGTTTGCTCTCTTACCTGCTCCCTAATATTTTCTCTTAATAGATGTCACTTGTAATTTCTAAATCTCTTCTTATAAAATTACAAACTGTTTTGGAAGTCATTCATCTGAAATAATCTCTACAAAGTACTTGTGTTAGTATTACACTTTCCAAGAGAACACATATACATTAAGTATCACAACTAGTCAGCTATGGTGTTGCCTATAGTCCCAGTACTTGGAAAACTGAAATATAAGTATCATAAGTTCAAAATCAGTCTAGGTTACATAATGAGACACTGTTAAAACAAAAAAACAGGGGCTGGAGAGGTAGCTCAGGGGTTAAGCCTCTGCCTTGCAAGCAGAAGGTCCTGAGTTCGGATCCTAGACCCCATGTATAGACGCTGGGCGGAAGCGGGGACGACCTGCGTTTCCGGTCATGGTAGGGCGGGGGATTAATCCCCGGACAGAGTAAACAAGGAGGTGGAGGCGTCCATGGTGGTTCCCGAATTCGTCCGTGGTTCTACACACCCACACATACACACATGCACACACATACATGCACAATTGAATAAATAATAAATAATAAAAAAAATTAAAAAAAAAAAAACAAGTAAGCAAATACAACACCAAACTCCTACCATGATTCTATCATATTTATTGCAAAGATATATTATATGCTCAAAATTAAAAAGATACTATGAATATGTAATGTGTTATAATTTATGTAATCTTAACATATCATAATAAAACATGTGTACTCTCTGATATTCCAACAAAAGTGGAGGATGAAAGAAATATATCTATTACATAATTCTTTTTCAGGATAAATTGCAAATCAAAGTTGATAATATTGTATAGAATTACATGGGGATGATTTTTTTTTGAATAGGAAGAGTTCTTTTTTTTTTATTTACTCAATTATGCATGTGTGCGTGTGTTATGTGTGCGTGTGTGTGTAGAACCACTGGCGAATTCAGGAACCACCAGGGACCGCCTCCACCTCTTCCTTGTTTACTCTGCCCTGGGATTCACAGGCTCCAGCCTACCAGGACCATAAACGCAGGCCGCCCCTGCTTCTGCCTGGCGTCTATACATAGGATCCGAACTCAGGACCTTCCGCCTGCAAGGCAGAAGTTTAACCCTGAGCCACCTCTCCAGCCCTGGGGATGATTTTTTTCAAGACAGATCCTAATTCATATGTGGATGTGTGAGAATGTGTGTGTGTACATAAGTATGTGTGAGTATGAGTTATATGTGTGTCTTACTGTGTTTTTATAAAAACACAAAAGAAGAAATGTGTCTGTAAAAATTAAATATGTCATTTTCAATGGAAACATTAAGGGCCATGTGGCCAGTAGCCTGTCATGGTCTGAATGTCAGCTGTCCTCACAGGCTCACGTGTTTGTGTCCTTAGCTGCTAATGTTTGGGAAGTAGTGGTACTTTAGGAGGTGGAGCCTTGCTAGAGGAAGGTAGGGGGGAGAGTATGGGAATTGAGATTTGGGGTTCCCAGCCCTGTTCCCTCTTAAAGTTTCCTGCTTGCCTGTTTTACCTCCATCATGGCTGTAATGACCTGAAGTGGCCAATTCCAGCTTCTGCCACCTCCCATACTTTTTCCATCATAACAGATCATCTCCCCTTGAGAACATAAGCCAAATAAAACTTCCCTCTCCCTGAAGTTGTGTATGAGTATTGTTCCACAGCAACAATGAAAGAAAAGGAATCACCACACAGCTGTTGCTGCCATTTAAGTTTACTTTTCTGCCCATACATAAGTTTTTATTTCTGGGGTTTTATTACTAATTACTAACTATTCACCGATAAATGTTTTCAATGACAAGCTTTAGTATATAATTATGCACTAGTTTTTTTAATTCTTTTTAAGTTAGAAACTTAAGAATTACTTAACTGAAGATATTCGCAAAAACTATGTTCAACATACTTCAAATAAAATGAAATAAGAAATAAATGTGCTGGATTAATGAATTATAATTAGTTTTTCTTTTCACTAATCTTGTAATTTATAAATTATAAATATGTTATATATATTAATTATATATAAATATATACATTATCTTATAAGTTATAAATTTAAAATGATGAGTTATTCTTAAGAACGTGCATATTTACTATATCTAGTCATTTAATGACTAAATTCTTTCTGCATGTTAACATTAACAAATATTTTCCTAATTAATGTTATTTTCACCATTGTCCATTTTTTTCCTCTTACATGCTAAAAGAAAAAAATGTGTAAAGGGGAAAAAAGTAAATTAACATTTTAAAGTACCTGGACCAGAAGTGTTATTGGACCACTTTTATCCACTTCTAGTATTTCACCATTCTTTGTGCCAACTAAAATATGACCATGTCCTAATGATATGGCACGTATAGATGGGTTATCTTCCAAGAGAAGACCTGAAATGTTAAATGGAGATGTTCTCACAGGTATGAAGTTAACTATAATACAAGAATGTATATTTTGCCACTGATGCTCTTTTGACAGTGTAAAGCACATTACAAGGTTGTTTTAGGCTTTAATAATTCTAATAATGTATATTTTCTCCAGTCATTCAATTTACTAGTCTCAAAATAAGCACACATACATACTTATAATATTATGATCACTCAACACAACATATATTCCTTCTCTACTGGGTCCCACAGGCCTTTGGCTCCTGCCAAAGGTGCTATGTGAGGAGCATGTTTGGACAGGACAATACAGGAAGGGAATGTAACTGAAAGGGAAATGAGACAGAGTAGTCATGTGGGAAGAAAGAGTGTTTAGATCTGCAAGAAGAACATGTAGTTAGATAACTAAAGAGAAGAAGAGAAAATTCCAGATAAAAATTACAGCATGCAGAAAGACATGGTCCTTAAAGGCAGAAGTGGACTGAAAGAAGGACAAAGAAGGCCCGTGGGCTGGTGAGGCAGGTCAACAACACATCAACCTGAAAAATACAAAATCTGAAAACAAACTCTTGACTTATGATAATCATATAGAAATTTTCCTCAGAAAGTTAAAGTTAAAAATTAGTAATATTGTAGCTATACTTTATCATGTGTATCACAGAAAATAAGTTTCTAAAGGATAACAATGGTTTTGGTATCAAATGACTGCCCACAAGCAATCTGATGCTCACAAAGGAGTACCGTATTTGTGGCTCTACCTTATTGAGCAAGCACATTAATGACAACTTAATACTTTCCTAGAAAACTAACTAAATATCAAACCACCTTTAGATCCTGGGGCCAGAGCAGCTCTTTTTATAGCATAGGTCTTCAAACATCTTTCAAAAGAGTCATCCCAAAGAGCTACCACACCATCTTTTCCTCCAGTTACAAATCCCTATGAAAAGAAAAGTTTTAAGTTAACAAAAGATCAAAATATACTAATAACCACCATCTTTTTTGGATTGAAAAACTAGAGAAAAGAATGTAGTTAATGAATGCAACCTTTGAGTAACAGGTATTAGCATATACTAGAAGAATCTTTTGTAGCTTTCAAAACATCAATAGAGTCCACAGAAATATGTACAGTGACAATAAATATTCTTTGCTTAGGATAGGATAAAAAAAGTTTTTAATTTGGAACTATAAGTGTATCTACCACTTTTGGTACTCTCATGTATCTTTCTAGAGTCTTTCATTTCATCTTTTAAAGAGAAGGCATAATAACAGTACTTGTATGGGACGTGAACCTAAGAAATGCCATTTTATGTATGTTCCCATTTTGTACTTGTTCACTTGTCCACTCCAAGAAACACCGGGCATGTCAAATGCTGTATGTACACAGAATGTCTCACCAACTGTGTACCTGACTCTAGCCACAAACAGTCGGCTCCAAATTAGAGAATACTTTATACTGCTGACCCCCCACTAGCTGGGAAGACAACCTTGAATGATAGTGTGTAAAGATTATGAATGGAGTAGGTGGAACTGTCCAATCGGGAGCCAGCCACTAGCTGCTCGGGAAATTCCAAAGACAAGTAATGTAGAAGGTCTTAGAAATAGCGGGTGGTCGTAGCTGACCAATCTCCACTCGCCATCACTATTTTTGCTTTTATTTACACAATCATGTTATCTGTTAGGTTACAGACCCCCTCCTTTTATAGATATAGTCTATAAAAGAATGTGTAAACAAAGATTGGGGCTCTCTTGTTGCAGATCTGCTGTGTCAGTGATGGGGGAGAGTCCGGGCTCGAGCTTGTTTTGCATATGTGTCGATTCCGTGGTGGTCTCTTGGGATCTAGGAATTTGGGCACAACACTTGAGAGGATATTATCTGTAAAGCACTTAACATAATTTACGTAAGGGATGAGTAAGTATTACATTAAGCTTTTATTTTCCTTTCATTTGAAGCAGGTCTATGTAGCCCAGGCTGGACTCAAACTCATGATCCCCCTGAATGTTGAGATTATAAGCATGAACTTAACACTTTTTTTTTTTTTTTTTGAGACAGGGTTTCATGTATCCCAGGCTGGCTTTGAACTTGCTCTGTGGTTAAGGATGACCCTCCTTCCTCCATCTCTCAAGTTCTGAGATTACAGACATTCACAGACATGCCTAGTTTAAGACTTTTGTTTTTAAACAACATATCCCATTTCACTCCATGACTGAATTGTGGTTAACTTAATTTTCTTTAGGTTACTTACATTAGATGTTAGGCATGTTAAACACAAAATGGCTCAAGCCTCCCTCTCCCTCCGATGCACATGCCCAGACAAAGAACGCTTCAGTTCCCAGTCTTCCTCGATAAGGCAGCCCCATCCTCCCAAGGACAGCTCCACAGCCCCCACCTGCCTGCAGCTCACAGCCCCACCTGCCTGCAGCTCACAGCCCCCACCTGCCTGCAGCTCCACAGCCCCCAGCCTGTCTACAATTTCTCTACAGCCCCCAATCCACCTGCAGCTAAGATAAACTGGCACATTCTCCCAAGGACTTTCACCCACCCTGGGTTGAGCCCACCCTCCTCCCTTCCCATCCCAGTACTTCTTCAGCCACAAGCCCTTGACCTATAAAAACATTCCCAAACCCCAGCTTTGCTGCTGCCTCTTTGTCTGCTCGAGAGAGCCATGCTTGCCATCCTACTTGTCCTCCTGCTTCACTGACAATAAATCTCCCTTATGTGCTATGTGCTGGTTTTAGTGTGACTTTGCATCCCCAATCAATCCAAGATGTGGGGGTTTTCCAAAAGCTCCCCACAACTTACTTTTTCCAATGCATGCATACTGAACACTGGTCCATCATGTGCTTTAACTGTTTTTACAAGAAAGACGTCTCTCCAGATGCACACATCTCCTGTGGATGTTCCAGAAAAAGCCATCTCTTCAGTCCATCCATACACTGCACACATCATTGTGTCCTTTTTCCCCAGTGTGCCTACGTAGCCTTTTCTTCCAATCAATCCTCCCCCTGATTCATAAAAAAAGATAGTACCATTTTCAAAACGTCCACAATCATAAAGTACAGTTTCTTATCTACTAGAGTTTGATTACAAAAACAAGTAACAATATGAACAAATAAAAAAAAGTAGATCTCTCTTTAGTGACGTGGACAATACTTTTTAGATAAATGAGATACCAATTAAGTTTTAATTAGTTTTTGGATTTTTTGATGTTTCTCAAAACTTTTATTATGACATATCTAAGGATACTAAAAGATTTTTTTCTATTACATTTTTTTCCAATCAAACAAACTTAATAGGTACCCAAGTCTCCTCTTTCCCTCCACTCCTCACCAGTCCACCTCGTACCTACGCCCCATTCCCCTTCCTTTCACCCCCTCCCTCCCTTTCTCCCAGTGTCCCCTTCTTCCCCCTCCCATTCCTTGAAGCATCCTTCAGTGTGAAGGTCAAACTTCCCTCTGTGTCCTCCACTCTAATGAGCTGTAAGGACTCAATGGCATTGCCCAGAGCCCTTTCTTGGGCTCCCCTTTAGTATAGGAACACTGTTGTGACTTAATCCCTTGCCTCTAAAGATCCTAGTGCCTGTGATCCATGCTAGACTTTTGGGGGGTCATTGACATGTCAGTCATTGAGCAGGTCATGCAAAGTCTGATTATGACTACTGCATCCCTAACTTGTGTGGACTATCTTGCGTATCGTTTCTTCTCCCCATCTTTTTAGGTTCTTATAATCTTACCGCTCCCTCTTTCACAAATTTCCCTGAGCTTTAGGACTGGGAAAGATTTGGCTGGTCTGGTTCTAGGTGATTAATGTAGGGTCTCTGATGTTCTGAAATTATGGTTGATTGTTGTTTTTAATTATGCTGTTCCTGCACGGCCCTTGGCTCCATCCTGATTGGTATTGGAGGTCACCTCCAAGCCAGAGATAAAAGGCTGTTTAAACCGAGTCTTACTATAAAAGTAGATTCAAAGGTAGATGGAATAGGAGTAGGAGACTGCAGTGAGGGGGAGGAGTCACTCTTCCATTTTCAGGATGGTTACCATCTATCTGCCAGACTCTATGCCCTCCCTGATTGGTGAGATCAAACCCCGTCAGTCACAAGTGACCAGGAAGGAAAGTGAGTGAGCTTAACCAGATGTCTCAATACTTACTTGCAATACTTGATGGTGACCTATTTTCTCTGCTGTAGCATGATCCCTTCTCTCCTTAATTCTGGGGGGACCCTCCTTCCTCTTCCCTCCTATTTATAATCTTTGCAATTACTGTAGGTATTACAGAGATTTATCTTTGAGTATGTCACTAAGTGGGGTTGGTACTAGGATCCACATATTAGGGAGTACATACGGCGCTTAATTTTCTGTGTCTGAGATACTTCACTCAATATAAATTTTTCTAATTCCATCCATTTCCCAGCAAATTTCATTAATTCATCTTTTTTGATGACTGAGTAGTATTCCATTGTATAAATGAACTACATCTTCCTTATCTACTGTTGGGCATTTGGGTTGACTCCATGACTTTGCTATTGTAAATAGTGCTGCTATGAACATGGTTGTGCTTGTGTCATTGAGGTGAATTTTTGCTTTATAGAGGATTATTCCTAGAAGTGAAATAGTAGAGTCACACGGCATTTCAATCTTTAAATTTTTTAAAAATTGCCAGACTGATAGCCAGAGTGGTTGTATAAGCCTGCATTCCCACCAGCAATGTATGAGAGTTCCCATCTCTCCACATCCTCTCCAACATTTGGTGTTGTTTGTATTGTGGATTTTTGCCATCCTGACTGAGGTAAGATGGTATCTCAGGCAAGTTTTGATTGGCATTTCCCTGATGGCTAAGGATGTGGAGCATTTTTTAAAGATATTTGTTAGACATTTCAATTTCATCCCTGAAAAAGTTTCTTTTGAGTTCCCAGCCTCATTTTTTAAAATGTTTTTTATTATTATTTATTCAAGTGTGTGTGTGTGTGTGTGTGTGTGTGTGTGTGTAGAACCACGGGCAAATTCGGGAACCACCATGGACCGCCTCCACCTTCTCCTTGTTTACTCTGTCCGGGGATTCACAGACTCTGCCCTACCAGGATCAGAAATGCAGGCCGCCCCTGCTTCTGCCTGGCGTCTATACGTGGGGGCTAGGATCTGAACTCAGAACCTTCTGCCTGCAAGGCAGAGGCTTAACCCCTGAGCCACCTCTCCAGCCCCCCCAGCCCCATTTTTTAATTGGGCCATTTATTTCCTTGGTGTTTAGTTTTCTAAGTTCTTCGTGTACTCTAGATAATAGAGCTCTATTGATACTGAAAGATTTTTAAAAGATTAATACAACAAACACTTGCAGATCCAATATAAAAAAGATGGTGGGTTATGCCAATCCTTTACCTTCTATTTTCAATGTAATGCTGATTATTTTTAAGCATTTCTTCATATATACCTTATTGCAATGTTATTAAAATCTTTACATTTTAAAATGTCCTAAAATATCAGTCTGCATGCATTCTTTTACAGTTTATTTAAATCACTAAGAATTTGCTACATTTATACACATGTTGACCTGTATATCTAGAAAACTACTTTTTAAATTATCATTTCCTAATATGAACATTCCAGTATTATTCACTTTTCTGTTAATGAGTTTTTAAGCTTCTTCTAAGTTTCTGTTATTGAAAAGAATTCTGGGGCTGGAGAGGTGCTCGGCGGTTAAGCCTCTGCCTTGCAGGCGGAAGGTCCTGAGTTCTGATCCTAGACCCCACGTATAGACGCCAGGCGGAAGCGGGGGCAGCCTGCACTTCTGGTCCTTGTAGGGCGAAGCCTGTGAATCCTGAGGCAGAGTAAAAAGAAGGAGGTGGAGGCGTCCATGGTGGTTCCTGAATTCATCCGTGTTTCTACACACACACATATACACACACACATACATGCACAATTGAATAATAAAATAAATTTTAAAAAAAGAAAAAAGAAAGTAATTCTGCTTTCAACATTTTTCTAAGGGTTTCTTCTCTACAAGTGCAAGAGCTTCTCAAGAATGTATAGGAGAAGCTACGGGACAATGTGAGAAAGCAACAGTATATAAATAAAACAAGCATAACACTACTTTTTAAGTTCTCCAGAGTTAACAAGCCAATTTACACTTCCACTAACACTAAAAACAGTTCCTGTTGTTTCCCAACTGTTAGGAACAATAGGTATTGTCAGACTAGGAAACGTGAAATAGCTGAATTTGTTATATGTGTTAATATTACTAAGTTTAATAATATTTGCATTTTCTTAGCTATTCACTATGTACTGATACCTTTTGTTCATTTTGGAGATTGATCTTGTCCATTCATTTACTGAAGCAATGCCACACACTACTGAGGCACTGGGATTTCATAGATAATGAACGAAACGGGTAAGATGACAAACCTCTGCTTTTATGGAGCACTGCAGTGTGAGGCATTAAAAAAAACAACCAAGTAAAATATGTAACATGTTATGTGATGATGGGTACTTTGGAAAAAGTATAAGCCTAAAAAGGAGACAGGAAGTGTCAGGAGTACATTTTAACAGGTAGTTAAATAGAAGCTTCATCACGACAGTGATTTTTAAATAAGGAATCGAGAGTTAGGGACATAGCTCAGTGGTAGAGTCCTTGTCCAGCAAATTCAAGGATTTATGTTTAACTCTTAGTATAGCAGAGGGAGAAACAAAAGGAGGCAAGGGTAGTGATGCCAGAAGATTCCCAGCAGAGAATCCCCAATGCAAAAACATGATTGGAATCTTAAGAAGCAACCACCAAGATCAGTATGAGGCAGCGAAGAAAGTAGAACAGACCGTCTTTACACTGCTGCCTTGTGTTCTCGTGCCCCTAAGCTCCTTGAACAGAGCTCGACAACTAGGAGACACTGATCACTTACAACACAGAGCCCTTAAAATCTAGAATCTGGAATGGTGTGGCAAGAGACTCCATCTGTCTCAGACTTACATCATTTACTTCAACAAATAATTTCCTAAAACTACACATCAGGGAGCTAGACAATGTTCAGATAAACAAAATAGGTAATTTATTTCCACTTAGCCAGTGATCTCTGTGGATCTCTGACTTATGAAAAATATGGGAAGTTGAAATATACACCAAATCCTTAAAATTTTTCCATCTGTAGTTCAATTTCAAATCTGAAAGATATCTAACCAAACTTAAAATAAAAAGTTACTTACCTGTAAATCTATAATTACTTTTGGTATTAGTACTTTTAAAACTTTATGTATTTAGTGTGTGTGTGTGTGTGTGTGTGTGTGTGTGTGTGTGTGTGTATCAGAGGGCACCGTGTGTCCCTGTGGAGGACCAAGGCTGCTATCTCCATTTAATTCACTCTGGGATTTCCCAGGCTTTGCTTACCAGGACCCGAAGTACAGGCCACAGCCATTTCTGCCTGGCATTTTTTATGTAGAACCTAGAATCCAAACTCAGGACCTTCTACTTTTGAGGAAGAGTCTTTACCTTTGAGTCATCTCTCCAGGCTATCTGTAAATCTTTTTAAGTCATTTCTTTAAATCTTTTATTTCATTCAAGCGAATACAGTTTCTTTTGTTTCGTTTCATTTTTGTCAAAAGGCAGAAGTTCTGTTACTTACTGGGATTTGCAATGCCAAGTGACTAAGATACTGAATAAAAAATGCATTTAAATATAAAATAATGAAGGCATACATGTAATTTTACTTTTGTAAAAGTAAATGTACATGTTATGATCCCATGGGTCTGTGATAAAACATTAAATCCAAATCTAAACAAATCAGTTCATGCCTTAAATAGTTAAAAACTTAAAAGTCACTTGAACTTGAGAAATGTCTTCACAAAACTTAGTTCTTTTCTGATACATTTCACTTATCACATTTATGTATTTTCTCTCAAATATTTAAGTTCACTGAGACTTTGATGCTATCTTGGTAGGACAGGTGTATTATTCTATTTGAAAAAGAGTCTTGTAAAATATATACTTTTGCATTTGTGATATACAATTGCAGATGACTAAATAATAGAATATATCATTTTTTAATTTGGTAGCAAAGCAAGAATTTTTGTAAAATTTTTCATTTTAGTTTAGACCGTAAAACATTTTTTTTGGCAAAAAAATGAACATCAGCTGATTAATCTTGTATGTAACTATTTTGTAAATTATTTTGTAAATACAAATGGAATACAAATTCATCTTTGCTTAAAATAAACTAAGGCAACAGTAACACCTAAAAAATAAATGTGCTCCAGGACTAGCAAGGTGGGTCAGCGGGGAAAGGCACCTGCACACAATGTGATCCCTACAGCCTCATGCAGGGGCTACAGGAGGGCGCCAATTCTGTAAGCTCTGACCTCACATGCTACTGTGGCACATGTGTATTGTCTCTGTCTCTTTCAAGTAAATAAATGATATATATGAAACACCTAAAACCATTTTACAGGTGGACTTTTCCAGGTGATTAATGTAGAGTCTCTGATGTTCTGAATTATGGTTGGTTGTTGGAACCAGCCCAGCCAAATCTCTCCCCATCCCTTTAGCTCAGGGAAATTTGTGGAAGAGGGGGCGGTAAGATTGTAAGATCCTAAAGATGGGGAGGAGCAACGATGCGCAAAATACTCCACACAAGTTAGGGCCACAGTAGCCATAATCAGACTTTGCATGACCTGCGCAATGACTGATAGGTCAATGACCCCCCAAAGTCCTAGCATGGATCACAGGCACTAGGATCCTTAGAGGCAAGGGATTAACAATCACAATAGTGTTCCCATACTAAAGGGGAGCACAAGTAAGGGCTCTGGGCAACGCCCCTGAGTCCTTACACCTCATTAGAGTGGAGGATGCAGAGGGAAGTTTGATTTTCACACTAAAGGATGCTCCAGGAAATGGGAGTGGGGGAAGGGGGAGGCAATGGGAGAAAGGGAGGAAGGGGGTGAAAGGAAGGGGAAAAGGGGGAGACAGTGCAAAGGGAACTGGGGGGGGGGAGGGAGGGGACTGGGGTATCTATTAAGTTTGTATGACTGGGAAAAATAAATAAATAAACATAAAAAAAAGT
Source organism: Typhlomys cinereus (assembly GCA_023101885.1). Lineage (NCBI taxonomy): Eukaryota > Metazoa > Chordata > Mammalia > Rodentia > Platacanthomyidae > Typhlomys > Typhlomys cinereus. Next base: position 390,537 of record JALPQD010000257.1, on the reverse strand, counting down.
GAACTTTTCTTTAAAATCTAGAAACTCTATTTTCTCTTTATATTTAACCAGGGATCACATGCAGGATCTTAAGCATGATAGGCACGCATGTGCTATCTACAGCCCTTCCATCCATAAACTTATTTCGGACAATTTTAGGTTTATAGAAAGATGCAAAAAACAACAACAAAAAAGTGTTCTTAGATATTCCTGCATCTAGTTTTCCTCATGTTAACATCTTAACATTGTTATTCTTTGTCAAAGACTAAGAAACCAACTAGAAATTGAACTCTAGACTTCATTTCACTGGGTTTTCTTTAAGATGTATTTCCATTTTATCTTATCTATCTGTCTGTCTGTCTAGTGTGTGTGTGTGTGTGTGTGTGTGTGTGTGTGTGTGTGTGTGTGTGTGTGTGTCAGAGGGCACTGTGTGTCCCTGTAAAGAATCAAAGATGACTTTGGGAATTATCCTGGATTGTTTCTATCTCCTTTTTGCCTCACTGTGGGATTTCTCAGGCTCCACCCACTAGGGTGGGAAGTGCCATTTCTGCCTGATGTTTTTACGTGGAATATGGGATCAGAATTCAGGACCTTCTGCGTGTGAGGTACAGTCTTAACCCCTAGCCATCTCTCTAGCCCTTTCACTGGGTTTTCTACTAAGTTCCCTTTTCTGGTCCATGATCTACTCCACCACATCACAGTGTAAGGAGCTGAATTATCTTTCAAAAGTTGGTTCTCCCCTTCCATCATATGGGCTTCTGGGGATTGAACTCAAGTTGCCAATTTTACAAGCAGGCACTTTACCCACCAAGTCCACTAAATTAATTTTCAAAAATAACAACTTCTTAAATTTAGAAAGAATAAAAATAAATATATCCTTACCTGCTCTGTGCCAAAATTTCATGTGTTTAATTCCAGCTGTAATTATTTTGTCAGGAACATAGGGATTCATCTTTATAACAAAAATCTTATCTTTACTTCCTCTGAAATAAAACAAAATGTATAGATCTGAAGATAAATGTAACAACTTTTTGCCCAATCTATACCTTAACTTGGTCACTCCATTTACTGAATATTTGTTTCCCACTGATCTCTGATATTCAGGATGTAAAACCACGCATTTGCATATTTTTTTTCTTTATCTTAATGTTAACTCTAGTTGAAAGATTCTCAAATTGTAGGAACAGTGAACATTTAACTTCATTTGGATAGTCACCTATGATACATGTTATATTATGCATAAGGAATGCTGTTGTGACTTCAACATATATAAGAAAATTTGAAATATTTCATTATAGCTTTGCATGCCCTTTCCAAATTCAAAAGTCCCTATTAAACTATTATTCCCTTGGACAATATCTATATATCCTGCAAAAGGCATCTATATTTTTAGGTATTTTAACATCCCACTTTAAGGAACAGGAAATTGTATCATCACAATCTTTAATTGCTATACAATAGCATATACAATTCATTATTCAAAAATGGAAAATTGCCATAATAGCAATTTCTAATAATTTAATTATATTAAAAAGGACTCACGGGACTGAGAAGATGGCTCAGTAGGTAAACTGCTTGCCAGGCAAGCATGAGGAACTGAGTTCTGATTCCATCATTCATGTAGAAACATTATGCACTGGGAGGCAGAGACAAACAGAGATCCCAAGTGCTCAAAACTGGCTAAACCCTGCCTTAAAATTGAGAAAGACATCCTAATGTTAACCTCTGGCCTCCACATATACCTGCCCACCTGCACAGAAGAGCCTACCATCCCACGCACACATAATATAGCACGCGCATGCACCCACACACGCACACATAAACTGGATTCACAAGGCTTAAATACAGAAAGAAATGATAAAAACATTTATTTTTCACCTTGATAATATTTATTTGAAAGTTATAATAAAAGTGGTAATGATAAAAATGTACATTTTAGCTTAATTTCAAAATTGTTTTAATTTAAAATTTCAAACTTAAAGTAGTGGTGGTATTTTGCCAGTATAATATTGTTTTTCCCTTACCTTGCTATTGAAAGCTTCTCTCCTTTCTTCCAGTCCCATAACACAATAGTGTGGCTATCATCTATTCCAACTGAAGCCAAACGTTTCCCATCCGCTGTGATAATCAGAAAGATACACTTACTATTAATCAAAGATAACCACTAAACATGTACTCCAAAGCCATATGCTCTCCCTAAATATCCAGCCCCTCTAAGGTTCCTGGACAACTGACCCTTAGGATGTGGTGGAGTTAGAACCCTGAAGATGTGGGGCCTAGAGTGAGGAAATGACACCCTTCAGGCATCTGTTCCGAGGGACAATGTTGGTCTTTCTGGTGAGTTAGTTCTATTCTAATGGCCCTGTGATCTCTCCTTCTTGTGGTTTCCCACCATGATGCTATCCATCCTTATGTGAGACTCACATAATTGCCGGAAACAGAAGCAATAGAGCTATCGGACTTGAACATTCAGCTTTCGAAATTGTGAGCCACATAGACTGTTTTTATAAAAATCCTCTTCCTTGTGTTTTGTTATAACAAGAGAAATAGATTAAGATACCACAATAATATATTTAAAGTTTGAAAAGGTAATGATACATGTTAGGCAGATATACACATTAATGAAAGGGTCATATAGATATAACTTTTTAAGTCATATAGATATAACTGACATCATCTTCCCTGACTCTATTATAGGTATTCATTCAGTTGGGAAGGGAGGGAGAAGTGAAATATCAATGTGTGAAGTGATAGATATTCTAAATATCCTGAGTTGATACAATTCAGGCCTCTATGGAAATATTACTAGGTGTCAGAGATGCCACTTTTCTAGCACATGTAAAGCCTTAGGATTCGTTCCCAGTACTGCATTCATATATGCAATCAATCATACCACAGCACATAAATATCTATAACTACTATGTATCATAGGGATGGGAGAGAGATAAGAGAGGGTGAAGGATGGGGTATTCAGAATGAATTATACACATGAATAAAACTGTTGAAACAAAAAACTTACAAAAAAAATTTTTAAAAGCAAAATCTGTGGGAAAATGAGAAGGAAAGAAAAAATTATGAAAAGAGGAAAAGGCTAGAGAGATGGTTCAGGGGTTAAGCCTTGCCTTGCAAGCAAAAACGTCTGAGTTCAGATCCCCAGACCTCATGTAAAAATTCAGGGAGGAAATGGCAGCGGGCTGCACTTGTAGTCCTGGGAGACAGAGCCTGGGAAATCCTGGAGCAAAGCAATAAGGAGGCAGAGCAATCCAGGATGATTCCTAAAGTCACCTTAGGTGTCTAAAGACACACTCAGGAGCCCTCTGGCTCTCTCTCTCTCTCTCTCTCATTCACACACATGCACATGCACACGCGCACACAAGCACTTCCGAAGCACTTTTGCATACACAAATTGACTGAATTTCAAATCTTCAAATCCCATGTAAAAATGTTAGGCAGGTGTGGTGACCCACCTGTAACTCTAGCCTAAGAAGGTGGAGACCTCAGAATGAGCTGGCTAAGCAGAAACGTCCTGTCAGCAAGCTCTAGGTTTCATTAGAGACCCTGTCTCGAAAGAATGAAGTAGAAGAACTATCTTTGACTCCTGATACTAAAAAATTATGAAAGAATTATGCCTCCACAGCAAACCTACACTTTTTGTCATGGTATTTGATTAAAATAAAAGTATGCACATTTGGTGAAAATTGTGCAGCTAAATGATAAGTTTAGGTAATGCTGATTTAAATCAAAATACTATATACTACTTCCACTTTTTGGGCCATTCTTAATGAAATTCTTACCTGAGAAATCAACTGCACAGACGCCATTCTGGTGGTAGCCCTTTAACACTGACAGTGGCTTACCAGTCTCAGTATCCCAGATGTGAATTGAGGGATCCCTACCTACCTGTAATAGACAATTAGAAACCACTTTAAACAGTTATTTTCATATGTTTTAAAAGGAAAAGGGATGGAAGAAGTGAATAAGGGAGGAAGAAAAGAAGAGAGGAGAGCATGGATTCGTGGCATGTTGGGGAGGTCAGAGGGCAGCTTCAGAGGCTGCAGCTCTTTCTATCATATGGACTCTGGGGATCGAATTCAAGTTGCCAGATTTTGGTGCAGGTGCCTTTACCCATCTCCTTGGCCTAAACAAACAGATTTTACAGTCTTTGTTATAAAAATTTGCCAAAAAATATAAAGCAGACTATATATGTGACTGATTGTTTTCATTAACATTCAATTTAAAGCTAATGAGATACAAAAAATGAGGGGCTAAATAAGAACAAAATTAAATTATACGAATATTTGAAAATGAAAATGTCACAATGAGACCCACTACTTTACTAAATAAAAACAATCAAAATGCTAAATGGGACCTGAGAGTGTGGCTAAGTGGTTAGCGTATCTTTGGTTCTATCCTGAGGAGCAAAATTCAAAACAAAACAAAATACAAAAACTGATAAAGCTAGGCATAATATTTCTAGGAGTATTATACAAAGATACGACTTCTTCTAAATCTTATTGAATAATTCGTCAATAGAGATAATAAATGATAATTATCTGACACTGGCAAGGTAATTGAATGTACCAGTTAGATACAGATATTAAGCTGAGAATTGAGAACTGAGCTTTTAGGCACACATCTGAAGGATCAGTCAGTTAAGGCAACCCTGTGGAAGCCGATCTAATTGGTGTGGGAAGACCCAGCCTACAGTGGGTGGGACTATCCCTGGTAAGTGGATAAGATGGAGAACGCTAGGTGAGCAATCTGACACACTGGGAAGCAAGAAAGCGCGCCCCTTTCTCAGCTATTCATGGGGATATGGTTTGGTGGCCCTCAGCTCCTCACATGGAGCTTGCCATGTTGATGAACTGTAAACCAAGAATCGTAAGCTACAATAAACTTCTTGTTCTCCTAAATTGTTTGTTCATGTACTGACAATAGCAACAGAAAAGAAACTGGAATGCTGTGACAGACACAAAGGACATTAAGACATTCAGGAAACTCACAGACTTCTTTGCTAAGTCAATTATGAACACATGGTAAGACATGCTTAATAAGAGTAAGTGCTGGGAACGGAGAGATGGCTCAGGGACTGGGTTCAGATGCCAGATACAACGTAAAAACACTGGGCAGAAATTACAGGGGACTGAACTTCCAACTCTGGAAGGCAAAGCCTGGGAAATCCCAGAGCAAAGCAGTAAGAAGGTAGAGCAACCTAGGATAACTCCTGATGCACCCCTGAGCCTACAAGAAGGATGTGTAAGGACAAAAAGGAAGAAACAAAAAGCAATAAAAGGTACAAAAGAAAAGGAAATGGAAAAGGAAAAAAAGAGGAAGAGTTTTCTCCTCTTTCAGGGATGCCGCATGGGAGAAATACATGCTCTGCCAATCCCCGATAACCCAAAAGGAACCACGCTTGAAAACAACGGGTTTTAGAACAACTTATTAGCCAAGTGATATTGTACAAATTATGTAATGCCTGTAAATCTAAGCTTTCTCATTTGTAAATGGAAACAATTTCAGTCTCAGGCTGAAGTGAGAGTAAAATCAATAAATGTCAAGAAGTAGCAAGGCTGCAACCATGGCTTAGTTGGTAAAGTGCTTGCATGCAACATAAGGACCAAGTTCAGAAACCCAGTAATAAGATAGGTGTAGGGGCTGGAGAGACAACTCAGGGGTTAAGACTGCCTCAAAAGCAGAAGAAGCTGAGTTTGCATCCTGGATCCAGATACCATGTAAAAGCGTCCACTGAAATCACAGCTGGCTTGCACTTCTGGCTTTGGAGGCAGAGCCTGGGAAACCCCAGAGCTAACGACGCAATCCAGAATGATTCCTACAGTGCTCTTTGGGCTCCACAGGCACACAGTGTGCCTTTCACACACACGCACACATACTCTCTCGCACTTGCATGCACACGCGCTTATGCATACAAAAACAAATAAATAAGATAAAAGGTAGGCACAGTAGCATAAGCTGCATCCCCAATCTTGTTGATGGCGAGGAGGAAATGACAGTCAGATACCTAAACTCATTGACCAGGCAACCTAGCTGAGTCACCCAGTTTCAGGTTCAGCAAGAGACCTTGTCTCACAAAATAAAAATAATAAATAAATAAATAGATAGACAGACAGATGGACGGATAGATAGATAGATAGATAGACAGATAGATAGATAGATAGATAGATAGATAGATAGATAGATAGATAGATAGATAGATAGAGGAAAGTGGTTGAGAAATAACACCAACACTGACCTCAGACCTGCACATGTATACAAGTGCATATGTACCCAGAATGCCCATACACTACACACAAACACACTAATACAGGAACCACTTGTCTTTCATCTTTATGAATACTCACACACAGAGGTATCAATAATAACTCTACCAATGTTTTTCTGTTTCAATATTTGTACTTTCTACCTTTGCAACCCTAAATAGACTGCTATCCCTGAATAGGTTGCTATCATGAAATAGGTTACATCATTGAAAAATAAAAGAAATCGTGATTCTGTGTTGTCACAGATGATTTTGTGAAGTAATTTACTATGCAAGTGTGTGCTGTGCCTGAAGACTAACTTTAGGCTGGTTAGATGACTCAGTGGGTAAAGGTGCTTGCCACACAAACAAAATGACCTAAGTTCCATCCCCAGAACCTACATAGTAGAAGTGAAGCAATTCTTGCAAGTTGTCCACTGACCTACATGTGCATGCTCACCCACTCCCACCATAAATAGATATAGTTGAAAAATACAGACTAGGTTTTAATGAAACTCAAATAAAAGTTCAACTTGTCTGACTTATTGTCATGTAGTCTTTTAAAGGAACTTACCTGGCCTGTTGCCACATAGTCTTTCAAAGGATGTATAGCCAGACACAGAATGTCATCATTATGACCCAAGTAAAAACGCTGTGTATTCTGCTGCCGATTATAAATGACACCCACTGCTGCAACATGGTACACAATTTCACCGATTTGAGTGTAGAAGAGATTGCTTCGACAGTCATAGCCCCTGTAACTAATATAGAAAGCGAATCACATACAATTAATTTTAGCCTTTCATCTAATCAATACAGAATATACAGAAAAATAGGCATCTGTTGGATTACTTCATCATCAGTTTTAAAGGATACTCAACAATTACAGGAAAATACTGTTTTCTTAGACCTGCACATTTATGAGTACAAATAGGTAAATCTAAGCTATCACTTTAAGTAAAACAGCTATCACTTTAAGTAAAACAATCAAGTTGTAGAAAAAAAGGTATTTGGAATACTACTATTTACAAAAAAATACAGGGTTAAATCTATATATGCAAAATAAAACTGTCATTTTTATACACAAGAGTTCAGGAAAGAATATATGTTTGGGCTTGTTTGCACATGTAATTTTATTTCTGAAACTAAATAACAGTGATTTACTTGCAGAGGAAGTAAATGACAGCAAGGGAGGGCAAGAGTGAGAGGAACACTTTACAACAACACTCTGTGGGCACATTGTTGAATCATAACAAGGTAATCATGTTTCAACAATTAGTTGAAAACATACAAATCTCTTAACAAGGTCAATATAATTCCATCAATGACGACCTTGCATTGTGTTTCAAAGAAAACTAATTCACAAAACATAGCTGAGTAGAAATACTACCTATTTTAACATTGGATGGAAATACTCTTAATAACTAATTCTTCTAACAACTAAATTCTTTTCCAAATTCTTAAAAACTATTATTGACTGGAAACAAAGTTCAAGCTTGCTGAGGGATGGAAAATTTGTTGCTTTCAAGCTGAAATGTGATAGTTGTACTGCCATGTGCTCTAACAGAATCCAGAAACTCATGTTATTAGCTAAAACATGAAAGCCAAATGCACAAGCAAAATAGAAGTTCATCAATCCAAATTAGACACACTTAGAGAAGATGATTGTCTTTCAAAATTTAAAGATATCTACTTCCATAAATATTAAACTTCAATAGGGTAATTTTAAATGTAATAAACACCTCCATAGAAGCTCTTCATGTGCTAGACAGCCCTGCCTATTTACTCTCCTCATGACCTTAGGAGTTAGGTTCCAATTTACAAACTGGGAAACAAAGCAGAAAGGCTAAGTGAGTTCCTCTAAGTCACACAACTAGCAACTGTAAACCCAAATTCAAATACACAAATGGAAAGTAGTACTTCATACCCATGAATAAAATGTAATCGAATGCTATTTCCTGGAGCCCGCTCTCTGCGTTTACAAGTACCACTTTTCTGTTTCTCTCTGCACTGTTCTTTAAGCTGAGGTAGATCTTCTTTGTAGACCTATAAAATGTATGTAAGAGGGGATATCCTGAAAATTATATCAATAAAAGTTTTCATTTAAAATAATTTTTAAATGTCAATAAGAAGATACTTCATATATTTTAATTCCATAGAAAGAACTAATTCACATTTTCTATGTATATTATACTAACAAACACAAATTTAGTATCCCAGAAAACTTTTTTTATTTTTTTAATTATTATTTATTCAATTGTGCGTGTGTGTGCATGTGTGTGTGTGTGTATGTGTGTGTGTAGAACCACGGGCAAATTCAGGAACCACCATGGACGCCTCCACCGCCTCCTTTACTCTGCCCCGGGATTCACAGGCTCCGCCCTACCAGGACCAGAAACGCAGGCCGCCCCCGCTTCCATCCGGCATTTATACGTGGGGTCTAGGATCTGAACTCAGGACCTTCCACCTGCAAGGCAGAGGCTTAATCCCTGAGCAACCTCTCCAGCTCCCAGAAATCTTTATACAAGAAAATATTTCCATAAATATTAAACTTCCCTAAGAAAAAAATACTGAAATGTAGGTACATGCCTATATCTCCCAGAGGACACATGCAATGTTGGTTTTGCTAACACGGCTATTGCTTTACTCATTTGACAAATTAAAATTTCAGTCAAAATATTCTGTATCACATATTCTGTGATATCTGACTTTAAACATATAGACCTAATATTTAATTGGAAATATCTGTTGATAACAAACTTAAACAATAAACACTTAGCAGTTAAAGCACTTCCCTCACAAGCAAAAAACTGGAGCTTGGTTTTCTCGGATCCCATGTGAATGCCGGGAGGGAGTGGCAGCTGCCTGTAATTTTGGCCTTGGACATTGGAGTCTGGGAATCCAGAGCAAACTGGCTAGCGAAACAAGCCCTATTTGTCAACTCTGAATTTCATTAAAGACCCAGTCTCAAAAGAGTAAGAATAAGGTGGAAGAGCAATTAAGGATGATTTTCTTAAAATACAGACTTCAATATCCAGATGCATGTATATTCACATGCATTTGTTCATACACATGTGCTCAGACATGGAAATACACACACACTCCTGATATATGAACATGAAAATGGAAGAAGACATAGCTTGACACAAGACAATTATTTTTTTAAACTTTATTTGTGTGTGTGTGTGTGTGCGTGTGTGTGTGAGAGAGAGAGAGAGAGAGAACGCCACATGTCCCTGTGGAGGACCAAGGGTGACTCTGGGAATCATCCTAGATTGCTTCTACCTCCTTTTTGCTTTATCTGGCTCTGCCCACTGGGGCTACACATTAACAACTACCAGTATTTCTGCCTGGAGGTTTATATGGGACTTGGGATCGGAATTCAGGACCTTCTGCTTGTGAGGCAGTCTTAACCCCTGAGCCATCTCTCAGCCCAGAAAAAGGTATTTCAAAGGAGTGGGTATCTACTGTGACAAATATCTACAGGCAAGTAGAATACTGACAATACTTGGTACAACAAACATTTAACATAAGAACATTTTCCACAAATAGGGCATAAGGTTCAAAAAGGGAAAACTTAGTCACGTTATTTTGGAAGTTAAGGCCATGAAAATTAGCAATAAGTGGCAGAAATAAAATAAACGAGAAACTGGAATTTTCAGAGAAATAATTACTAGTAGAAAATTACCTGCCGATGGTAGGTAAGCTGTGTCTCTTGTTCAATTTCAGAGTCCAGTTCTGGAACATCAGAAAGATCTGAATCCGATTCGTCACTGTTAGATTCAGCCAGACTTTCTATATTTTTGAAAAAATGAAATATCATTTGTTTAAAGAAGATCTAATCTCAACAAAGCAATGTAAAATTAATGATTAAGAGCTGACTATGTGAGCTTGACAAAAGACAAGCCATATGACAATCAATGAAGTTACCTACTTAATGACAGATGTCAGTAAACTGTACTACAGATTATCTTCCTCTCCACTCACTGTAAACTCAATAGCTCCTATAAATCCCTTCACTGGCTCTCCAATGACCGCTACATCAAATTTAAATATCTGTGCAGAGATAAGTGACTATAACCTATAATTAACATGAAAAATAGCTAAAAAAATAGCAACAGATGACTTGATATTTATTCTTGTTAAAAAAAAAATCGAAATGTAGGTACTCATATCGGCCAGAAGACACATTCAATGTTTGTTTTGCTAGCATAGCACTGCTTTTCCTCATTTGATAAATTAAAATTTCAGTCAAAATATTCTGTACCCCCTACTCTCTGTATGACATCCGACTTTAAATATATAAACCTAGTATTTAATTAGACGTTTCTACTGATAACAAACTTAAATGGTGAAAGTGCTATTTTGGAATTACTGAAGAGTTATTTGGTGGGGAAGTTATTAAAGCAGTGTGTACTACTTACCCTGGGGAGCTATGTGAAGGGCATCTTTTAATTTTCTTTCAGGAATGAATTTCCACTGAAAGACAGAGTGATCTGCTCCACCAATAGAAATAACCCACTGATAATCATGGGACCATCTGATATTAGTTATGTGAGCTGAATGGCCAATATATTTTCTAAACTTGGCGCCTATAACAAAAATATATCTTTAAATTGATAAAGGCTAATACACAAAACACCATTGTAAACAATTATTATACCCAAATTATTACATCAACCTATCATTCATTATCTGATATGTGACCAGATGAAAAATACTCATTAAAAAATTGGTTGAATGAACAAATGAACTGAGGAATGCAAATTCTTTCTTTTGGAAGGAACCACAAACATCACAATGCAGCCAGGAGTGTTTTTTGTACTCAGCCACTAGTGAGGCTAAGGTAGGAGAATAAGTTTGAGGCCTTCCTGGGGGAACTCAGTGAGACAGTATCTCAAAATATAGCTAGGTGTATAACTAAGTGGCAAGGTTATATGTCTAACAAGCCAAGACCCTGGCTTCAATTCCCAATAATACAGAAACAAAAGCAAAGCGAAACCAACCAACCAAACCACCCCAAGTTCAGTGTAATTACATCTGAGTCTTTCAAACGGCATCTTTTTGTTTTGCTATGACCCACCTATCTGATGTTTCCATGGAAGTATTTGAAAAGTATCTTGATTTGTGATTTTCTTTGTTCTGTGACTTTTTAAAACTTCACAAAACCATTATCATATTGGAACATGGGATTTGGATATTATTTTTTGAGTTAACAAAATAAAAACATTTGCTAATCAGTACATATTTTTTAATGCTATGAAATCTTATTTATCTAGACTAAAATTCTAAAAGAACAGAATCTTATGTGGGAGAAATTACTTAAAATAATAGAAAAGATACCTTTTCTTAAACACGGATAGCGGAATAATTTTACAATTCCATAGTCATCAGCTGTAACTAAAACTTGACCGACATAATTTCCATCAACTGAATTAATATCATTGGTATCTGAATATTTGGGCCAAATTCCATTTACTTCAAGGCCTGAAACACATGTCCATGAAGCCCAATGAACACCTTTTATTTCTTCCTTATTTGTTACTTCTTTTCCCCCTAAAAGCAAATCAGAGTCTTTATTTAACTTACTTCATTTCACTCAAATTAAAATTGTACTGATAACACAACATTCTCCGACTTTAAAAATTTTCCTACCTCAGATCATACATGAATACACAGTAGGTATGGGTAAGAAAAGTTTTAGAGAATATACAAGCTTGAATTGCCATGTTAGGTTTTTCATGGGGGAAAACAAAATATTGTAAAATTTGACAGGTCAGTTACAATGGAGTAAGCTATTAGAAAAGATAAAAGTATCCTTCTTCTGAGAAGCTAAGGCCACATTGGGGTGAGGCCCTCACTTCATCAGACAAGCAGCTGTCTCTAGCTGCTTTGCTCCATCACTTTGCTCTAATGAAGAGCAGGAACAGGAGATGACCACGACAGAGTACAAGAACAAGTGTCCTCACTAAAGCAGCTAGTATGAAAGCTGAACCATTTTAGCCTGGCTTCTTTGCACAGGTCCTGGCCAACATCACCTGCAGTGCAGGACCAGGGAACCTGCTGGGCAGCTGAGTTGTAGAAGCAAGAGGTTCCCGCCCACTCTACTGCTGCTCCAACAAGGAGAAGAAAGTGGAAGCAAAGGAAGAACAGATAGAATCTGACGATGACATAAGCTTGTTTTTTGTTTTTTTTTGACAAATGTACTTTGTCGTAAGTATAATAAAAGTTGAACTCTTGGACTGGAGAGATGGCTCGGGGGTTAAACTTCTGCCACTTAAGCAGATGCTCCTAAGTTTGGATCCCAGATCCCACATAAAAACACCAGGTGAAAATGGCTTGCACTTTCGGCCCTGGACGATAGAGACTGGGAAACTCCAGAGCAAAGCAAAGAGGATGATTCCTGGTGTCAGCCTTGGGCCTCCACAAGGAAACACTCAAGTGACCTCCTCTACACATAGCCACACACACACAAAAAGATGGTGACTAATTCACAAAGCATCACATTATAAAGTACCAAGAGATAATTTTGGTGTTTGTGTGGATGTACACATGCACATAGGTGTGTATGCAGATACCAGAGGTGGAATTTAGATGTCTTCCTCAATTTTTCTCCACCTTATTTTTGAGACAGGATTCTCTCACAGAACCTGGAACTCACTGATTGGGCCAACCTGCTAGTCAATGAGTTCCAGTGATCCAACTGTGTCCACATCATTCCAATGATGGGGTTACAGACACCTGCCACCACGCCTCATTTCATAGGATTCTGGTGCTTCACAGTAAGCACTTTTACCAACTGAAACACCTCCTCAGCCTAAGAGGTCTTATGGTTGTCACTTTTCTCTTTTAATCTCCTTGACAAAAACTCGAAATTTTTATTTTCTTTATTAAGACTTATGGGATTTGGGGAAATGGGTCTGTGGAAAAATTGCTTGCTATGAAAGCATGAGGACCAAAGTTCAGATCCCCAGAACCCACACAAAGGCAGGTGTGGTTGCTACATCTGTAATCGCAGCATGGCTATAGCAAGATGGAAGCTGAGAAAAGAAAATGACAAAAATTCACAGGCCACTTAGACTGGTGTACTGTAGTGGTGAACAAGAAATCTTGCTTCAAATAAGATAGGAGAGGACGGGCCCAACACCCAGGTTTTACCTCTAACTTCCATGTGTTCTGTGGCATGTCAATGTCCATACTAACACAGAAGAACATGCACACACACTCAAACAAAGTATTTGCAAAGTTTATCTGATTTGTATCAACCTAACCACTTGTAAATACTTAACTAACTTCTCCACAAAAGCTGACATTTTGACTTTCCAGCAAAACAGTAGGGCTTATGTTATTCTTATAGTATGGATTTGATACAGTATGAATCTGTCTTAGATCTTCTAAGACAAGGACTTTTAATTCAGAAATAAAAGGATTTAAAAATGTGGTTTCCAAGTACTGGAAGACGTGGTAAGGATATAGAGATGTCAAGGAGCACAAAATTTCAATTATGCATGATGAACTATGCATATTCATGTTTAACACTGGTGATTATTAATAATGCAGTATTTACTGCATGACAATTTGAAATTTGTTAATAGTGACACAAAAATATAGGAACTGTGCGTGATGATAGATGTGTTAATTATTTTGATTTCTAAAAAATCATTCATATTGTACTATATCAATATATATTATAAATGTATTTAGAAAATCAAAATGTCAAAAAATTAAAAAAGAAGAGGAAACATCTGGCTGATTTCCATTACAGCTAGTTGGGTCTGATCAGATGAAAGTATGTCACCTCTCATACAGCTGGTATCTTAAAGGGGAGACAAAGGGTCATTTAATGTTGCCCAACTGGCAGAGAACTGTGGTGAGAGAACTATGTAGGGAGCCCCACTCCTTCATTAGTATTCACAATAAATATCTCATTGACAAAAAAATGCACAGAATTTTTATGTTAAAAATACCTCAATTGTTTGCGAGGGAGTTTTAAAAGGATCTGTCTTACGGAAAAGACCACAATTCTTGAAAGACCTCAGACTGTCTTTGACAGAGTCTAATCAAATGTAATTTACTTCTAACAAAAATATGAAAACATATTCACAAAATCTATAAATACATATAACCTACTAAAAAAATTACCTGGCATTCTATAAAAAAGTCTTTTCCCATTTCCATCATTTGTCTGTAAATGTCTGCTATCTGAAGACCAATCCAGATGGGTGATGAAACTAACTGACCCAACACATTCGCCAACTTTTTTATACCGCTGAGCAACTCCATAAATATCAACTGAGCTATCATTGCAGCCAACGGCAAGGTAAGTTCCATCCGGTGAATATTTTAACTCATGAATTGCTTCTTTCCTGTCCTTAATATGTACAACTTCAGTCATATCTCTGTTGAAAAGAAAAAAATAAGATATATAAACACATGCCACAATAGAATTATTATAAATTATATATAATTATAAATTACATATTATAAATTATAAATATGTCCATAATGACCAAATTATTCTATCAAATAATGATAAGTTATAAAATAAATACAGACAAGATAAGTAGCATGAGATCAGGAATAACTGTTTTGCTAAACAGAAATACACAGAGAACAAGGAGGCTGGGAGTGTGTAGGGTTAGTGTTGGCCATGAGGTTCTGCATTTGAAACTCGGCAGAGTAGCAGTAGAAAAAAATTCTTAGTGTCACTGTATAAACTGCTTTATCTTAAAATCTCTATTAAATCAAATGTAACACACGCAAGGCTGGCTTTGAACTTACTATGTAGCCAAGACTGGCCACAAACTAGCAGTGATTATCCTGCCACAGGCTTCCGGTGGGATTACTGGTATGTGACATTATGTGTAATCAAGACTGTAATAATGTTTTTGTGCTTATTTTTTAAAACTTTGTTGGGTGATATCACCTTTGTTTTACAATTTATAACTTTCTAGGTCTTTTGCTAAATAAGATTTTCTGCCATTCTACATAAGTCTATCTTTAAGTTATGGTTAAATTCATGTATCCCATGTCTGCTTATCCCCTCTATATGTATGAAGCACAAACAAACCAGTGTCTTGCTATGTAACCAAAATTGGCTTCCAACTCATAAGCTCCACTTAGCCTTAAAACCATAAATCTAGGGCTGAAGAGATGGCTCAGGGATTAAGACTCTGCCTCAAAAGCAGAAAAGTCCTGAGTTCAGATCCCAGGCCCCACATAAAAGCATCGGGCACAAATGATGCACTTCTGGCCCTAGTGGGTAGAGCCTGGCAAATCCCAGAATGAAGCAAAAAGGAGGTAAAAGCAAACCAGGATTCCTGAGCTCACTCTTGGGCCTCCACAGGGATACACAGTGCCCTCTGATACACACACACAACACACATAAATTTTTCTGCCTCCATCTCCTGAGTCCTCAGCTAGAAGACTTGCAAAGAAGATGTCTAAGATACTACTTGCTGGTTTTTTACTTTTTATGCTTCCTTAATGAAAATTATAAAATTCCCAGATTTCAATTAAAATGCTTCTAGAAAACTCTTGCAAATTATTTTGGTATTTTTTTACACCATTTTTGTTCTAGAGACTTAACTACTCCCAATTAAAGTAAAGCTAGTATGACTTAAATCCTCTGCTTTCTATTATTGTACCACATACCAACTACCCAGTTACTTACCAACAGAGAAAATATGAGGAGAGGAAGATGGGAGAGAGGGAAGAGAAGAAAGGAGAGAAGGGAGGAAAGAGGGAAGAAAAGAGACAGAGAGAGACAACAGTAGTTGATTCTCATTGGCTGACTGGTTTCATGATCTGTGTTATATTGCTATGATAATATTACAAATTATATGAATTATTATCCTCTCTAATAAAGAAATTTCTCTGACATATAACAGCAAAACTGTTAAATGAAAACTATTTTTAAAATACTTATGAAAAATTTTAGTAGAATTGACATATGAATGATATGATATGGTTTCTTTCAAAAGAAGGGTACCAAAGTTTGGGAAAATTCATACATTAAGCGTTTGTACAAAACTGCAAAAGAAAAATCAACAAACCAAAATCCAGAACTTCACAGACTCTATATCAACCACCTAGAACTAGGCCAGACTAATCTCTCCCCATCCTGAAGCTCAGGGACATTTGCGGAAGAGGGGGCGGTAAGAGTGTAAGAGCACAAGGATGGAAGGAGCAATGATTTGCAAGATACTCCACACAAGTTAGGGCCAACGCAATCATAATTGGACTTTGCATGCCCTGTGCAATGTCCAACACACTATTAACCTCACAAAGTCTAGCATCTGCTAAAGGCACCAAGATCCTTGGAGGCAAGGGATTGACAGTAGTGTTCCTATGCTTAAGGGGAACACGGGAAAGGGTTCAGGGAAACGCCACTGGGTCCTTGAGGATGGATGGAGCTCAATGGTGGAGCTCCTGACATAAGTAATGTCCTGGGTTTTATTCCCATTACCACATAAAGAAGAGAAAAGAGGTTAATTTTGTTAAATTGCAAATCATTCTGTTTCTCCAACTATAACATAACTATTTTTGTGATGCATTCCAGTACGCCTATAGAAATGAATCTTTTAAAAATAACTTGAATTATCTAATGTGTGTGTGTGCAGTGTCTGTGCATGTGTGTAGAGGGGAAAGCCTGGGCACAGAGATATCCATCTCTATCTTTCTTAGCCTTGTTTCTTGAGCCGAGTTCTCTCGCTGCACCTGGAAGCCTCTGTTTCAGCCTTTGGCTTCTAGCCAGAGAGCTCCCTGGATCCCTTTTCTCATGCGCTGATGCTGCGGTTACGAGGAACACCTGGCCGTGCCCAACTTTTAGCTGGATTCAGAGGACTGAACTCAGGTCCTCATGTTTGTGTAGCCATCTTCCCAGCTCTTACCATATAGAGAACAAAATGCAAACAAAAAATAGCAAACTGGTAAATTCAAAACTAAGGTTATTTTGTGAGTCAAAATTCTCCAGTCAAATAATAGAAGCATTTAGTATCAGAACAAGTATTCTGAAGATCCTGTTAACAATATTTGATTCAGATGCTACCATTAGAGTCTTATTAGAGATTAACACTTAATCACACAGATTGCTGCATATAGTAGAAAGAACAATAAACGTATAACTAAAAGGATAAATAGATAACAATCACTACTTTTTTCCATTTTCAAGCAGAGAGAGAAAATGAAGCTGATTATAAATATTATTATGAACAACACTGTCTCAGTATTTCAATTTATGATTTCTAACCTCAAAAACTAAACAACAGGGATGGAAAGATGAGTCAGGAGTTAAGCCTTTGCCTCGCAAGCAAAAGGACCTGAGTCCATATAAAAAGCCAGGCTGAAATGATGATGGTTTGCACTTCTTGCCCTGGGAGCAGAGCCCGGCAAACCCCAGCAAAGCAATAAGGAGGTAGGACAATCCAGGATGATTCCTGAAGTCACTCTGGACATCCCTCCACAGGCACACACAGTGTCCTCTTCAGACACCCACACATCTACAGACACCACACGCACACACACTCCACATCTAAAGATGCAACAAACAAACAGTAGGGACATGCCCACTGGTATATGGTCCTCGTTCATCAAGTGTCTAGACAACGTCATTAGCAGGAGCCCAGATGGCACTTACTAGCCTTATACGCACAGAAGGACATGAAAATGGAAGAAAGAAAAGTGGGAAGAAGAAAAGTTTGAAATGGGAAAAAAAGTAGGGATTGGATCAGGGAAGAAGGGGTGAAGATGACAGGAATACATGTATAAATCCCTAAAAGAATATAAAGAAAAATAAAATTAAAAAAAAATGTTCAAGTATGTGTGTGTGTAGATTCCTGAATCAATAACCAAATCAAATGCAAAGATTATAATAGGACTTAGAGCATAATAGGAAGTTTCACAGTCTTCTATCTTAGTTTAAGAGATGCATCTTGACATAACAAAAAAGACTATGACATATTTATAGGGATGTGAAATCTAATATTCCATTTTACATTCTTCAATTACTTACAGTTTACATTTTAGATTAAAAGCTGAAATAGTGCCTGAGGGAAAGGAAGGGAGGATGCAAAATACAATTTGTGTTAGCTTGAAATGAGCTATTTTTTCTCAAATCTTTTCAGTCTCCTTTTCAATTGCTTTCCATTCATAAATACAGCTAGGGTTTTTTTTTTTTTAAGGTCTACTTATATAAATACATAGATTGGTCAAATTCTGTCATTCATAACTAGATAGTGGTGATTGCCAAGGCTAAGGGAAGAGGAACAGCAAAATTATTGCTTAGGAGGTAGAGTACCTAAGTTGCGCTAGAACCATCAGTATCAGCACATAAGAACGGACCCCATAGTATGCTGAGGCTGAAGACAGAGGCAGACAAACCCAAGTTTGTATAGAGTCTATCCATCTACACTGGGATAGAGAGAGGCATCTACACAACAGGACAAAAAGGTGCTGTCGGGCAAGCTAGTTTATCTTATGTCAAAGAACCAGGCACATCCTGGTGCAGGGTCTGTGGCAGCCTCTCTGCATTGTTGCCAATAAATTCATGACCAAATGGCTTAAGGAACAAGGGTTTATTTTGGATTGTGATTCTTGGTTATAGTTCCCTGTACAGCTTGAAGGAAAGTTCACTAAGTTCAATACCTAAGGTCAAGGAAACTAGTCATACCAAATCCACAGGACTTGTCTGACCAAGTATAAAGAAGAATGCCAACTTCCTTAACCAGCTCCCTCCAACTTATTCACATGCCCAGGGAGTAAAACCACCCACCACAAGGTGGGCCTTCTCACCTACTAGACAATCCCCTGCAGGCTTGCTCAGGGCCTAATTCAACCACTGATTCTTTACAAATATATCCAGGGCTCAAACCCTCAACCATCAAGTTGATGCTTGTGTCTATCGATGACAGGGTCTGATAGTAACACTCTACATAGCACTACAAAAACTTTGTCTATTAATGATGTACTGGAGAAATATATGGGAAATACCAGCTGGGGTCCCTCAGGAATAACATGGCAGTTCTGATTCAAGCTGCAGAGCCTCAAGCTGAATGCATGCAGATGAAGTTTTAGAAACAATGCAGCACAATTTATGCAACTGATCATCTGAAATGGCTAAAAATGATTACAATTAATGTATTTTACTATAATAAATTTTTAGGAGAAAAATTGCAGTTCATTGTAAAAAATCTACTCAGAATGAGGGGTTGGTATGTGTGGAAGTTCAAAAGTACAGAACTTTTTTTTTGGCCTGTTATGACACAGGCACATGCTAAGCAAGCACTCTATCACTAACCTACAGCCAACTATTATTTATCTATTTATTCATTCATCTATTCAATATTTCTGATTCAATAAGTTATAGGCATTCACTCTAGTTTGGACAGGCATTGAATTCAAATATTCCTGCTTCAGCCTCTCAAGTAACTATAGGGATGGGTGGGCACCACCGGGTCAGCTGGGAAAGATTTATATAGTTTGAAAAGAGGTGGGGGGACCAAAGTACAAAGAAGCAGGATGGGGCTATAGGCCTGCACACCACATTAAACTTCAGCCTGTAGACGCAGAAAGCCTTTGGAAAGCGAAGGAATACAAAAAAACATGTTTGGAGAGAGAATGTGTGTGTGTGTGTGTGTGTGTATGTGTACTGATAAGAGAGATAAGTGAATAAAAACAATGAGTACTACACATTCTATATAACTAAACAGGAAATTACCGTCCCTGATTCTGCCTAATACCATACCTTACTCTAAGGACAGTGAATGAGCCATCCTTCATTCCAAGGGCAAGATGGATTCCATCTACATTTACGGCAGCACATCGAATTGGTTCTTCCATATTGCACCTTGCTATTAAAGCATGATCTACAAGGCTCCAAATCCTGTGCCATAAAATAAAAATAGCTCATCAATATATACTGTAAAATTAGTTTTTATGAAAATATTTCAGTTAAAGTAATATTAAGATAAATCTAGATATTTAATTATGTTTTGTAACTAGGACTCTGTCCCTATGAAAATAGCAACACTGTTCGTACTAAAATAAGAGATTTGACTGAGAAGCATCCTTTTACAATGGAAGGTGTTTACTAAAGAGAATTACAACTGGTCAGAGTGCAGACAATAAATGGCTGTGGAGTGATCATCCCTAAGCAGAACGTCTAAATCACCCACCCCCACACTCATCTCAAGGCTCAGATAACCTTGTGGAAGAGGGGATAGTAAGAATGCAGAAGCCTGGGGTATGGAGGGGTACTGCCAGATGGTATCCTCTGGTCATGATAGGATGCTGCACCCAAACTAACAAGGTGTGTGTGTGTGTGTGTGCATACGTGTATGCATGTGCTTACACATGTGTGCACACACATAGGCACATATGTTTTCAAAGATAAGCTTTACACACATCAGTTTAGTGGCACGGCAGTGGCAATATAACAGGGATCCTTTCGCACTGTCCTGACTGACTCTACTTCATCCTTCTAATCTGCTGCTTTTTCCTCTTCAGTTTCCTCTTTTGCTGGGGACAGAAACTCATCTAAAGGGACTAAAAGAACCAGAATTATGCATATATACCTTCTGGCTCTCTTTTTTTGTTCTTCCTCTAGATAATCCTAAGGCTGCAGTCAGCTCAGGGAAGGCATATTTCCAGGCCAGCTGTTTTCCCAGTGCTGCCCAAACCAAGAATACAGTCATTTCTTGCTTCACCATTATTTCTCTTTGTTAATTAAGTTCTAATAAGACAAATACTAGAATGTGGCTTGGTGGGACCCCAGAGTCAAGTCTCTATCCCAAGTCTCCATAACAGAGCTGGCAAGCCAGCCAGGACAGCACACTCTCATGACATCATTTGCTCCTGGAAGAGATTTACCTGCAGTTAGACAACCCAAGATAAAGGTGACAGATAACATGTTGCTGAATGTGGCTTTATTTCGGGGGCTCTACTTTCCATGTTGAGTGGAGCAGTCTCCACTGCTTTCCAATGGAGCAGAGAAACAAAGCATGAAAATATGAAGCCCCTGAGGTTTGACTTCTGGTAGATTCATCACTTCATTGCACAGATGACCTCACACTGCTTTTACTTCCTGCTCCTTTGAAGTGTTTCTGAACCATTTAGGGACTCTTCTGAACCAACCTGAGTTTGAGCTGTTTGCCTGACAAGAAAGGTTGGAACTCTGTGGAGCTCATCTATAGATAGGGGACTTAAGCTTCATATTTGGAGAACTTTGTGGGATTTACATGTGTTAGTTCTACTTTGGAGCCTTATCTACAGAGAATTTTTTTTTCTGTGTGTGTGTGTGTGTGTGTGTGTGTGTGTGTGTGTGTGTGTGTGTATCAGAGGGTACTGCATGTACTTGTGGAGGTCCACGGGTGACTTCGGGAATCATCCTAGATTGTTTCTACCTCCTTGTTTTGCTCTGGGATTTCTCAGGCTCCGCCCACCAGGGCCAGAAGGCCACTGCTGTTTCCACATGACATTTTTACATGGGACCTGGGATCTGAACTCAGAACCTTCTGCTTGTCAGACAGTCTTAACCACTGAGCTATCTCTCCAGCCCACTTACAGAGAATTTTAATTAGCTGATCTAATTACAACATGGTCCACATACCTTCAAAGTACATTCCTATTTCATGTAATTCATGTATTTCATCTTGTTTTTGTTTGTCTAAAAAGAACTTTGGCAGGAATGTGTTTTTTTTAATTGTTGCTTTCATTTGCTGTTTTGGCAAGAACTTCTGGATATTTCATTTATTTATTTGGATTCTGCATGGTTAAAATGGTTTCCTGTTCAATTGTTATATGTAATGTAAAACAGTTTTTTACGAGCACCTTTAAGAAAATTCTTAAGCTGTAATATCAGTGTAAGCATGGGAATTCTTTTGATTTAATTTTATCTCTTTTGTTCTTTTTCCTTATACTAGGATAATTTTGTTATTAAGAATGCTTTAAAAAAAAGAATGCTTAGAGGCAAGTCAATTCAGTACGTTATAGCAGAAACTCAAATACCTGTGAATTTTAAAGGAAGAAATCTTTGAGAGGGCTGTGGAAATGCCTCAGTGGATACTTTGCTTGCTTCACAGGTATGAAGGCTAGAGTTTAGATTCCTAGAAATCACGTAAAAGCTAGATGGGAATGATGACTATTTAATTCCAAAATTTGGGAAGTTAATATTCCATGTAAACTGCTTAGCTGGTTGCTGATAAATCACCATCAAATGGCTCAAGGGAACAATGGGTTTATTTTCTCTTACAATTACTGGTTACAGTTCTCAGTCCAGCTTGACATGAGAGCTCACATCAACACCAGGACCAAGGGAACTGGCCACACCATCTCTACATAAAGGCTGAGACAGGGACGACCCTTACTGCCAGACCAAGTGTACATAAGGATGCCAACTTTCTCAATCAGCTCTCCGTATTTTATTCCAGGGCCTAGTCCCATCTACCATGGGCTGGGCCCTCCCCATTAGCTAGACAATCTCCTGCTTTGGTTTGCTCTGGGCTTAACTCAACCACTAATTCTCTACAAATGTGCTCAGAGCTCAAATCCTCAACTGTCAAGTTGACACCTGTGTCTAACTATGACACTTAGTCAACTGGCAAGCTCTGGGTTCAATGAAGAGACCCTACCTTAACAATAAAAGTAGATAGTAATTGAATAAGACACCTGATGTCAATCTCAGGCCTCTATATGCACATTTGTGCACATGTACTCCCCCCAACGTGTTCCTACATACTTTTAAGCATGCATACAGACATAAACACATGTATGCATGCACACATTTGATATAAGTTACAAAATTTAAATGTATTTTCAAAAGTTTCATTTACCTAAAACAAAAGCCCAGCACATGCAATTACTTACCTGACTGAACGATCATCGCTTCCAGTCACAGCCAGAGGTTTAGTAGGATGAACAGCAAGTGCCCACAGTTCACCTTCACAATGTCCTTGCATAATTAGGAAAGGTTTATTTCTTTCATGCACCACAATTTCAAAAATTTCACTGTCTTGTGTTCCGACTAAAATGTGGTCACCTCGCCAACAAACACTCCTCACAGATAAACCTAGTAAAAAGTACATTTAATATCAATATTTGATTTAATGTCAATGCTATAATAATATAATGCCATCTTCCTAATTAGAAATTGTTTTTTTATCTATTGTACCTTGATTGTAGTATATACTCCCACTTTTTTAACTGTCTTCCACATGGAAGGATATATTTCTTTTTTTGGGGGGGGGGTTCTGGGAATTTATTAGAGAGCTAAGGGGCCGTCTCGAAGCGTGAGGAAAGACCTATTTTGGAAGTTTTAGACCACTTGGGGTGGGGAGTTGAGTGACTGTGGAGCGGACGCGGGCTACGGGGCCGAGAGGAAGGCGGGAGCCCACCGGGACCCTGGGAATCTTCTGAATGTGCTTGTTTCTCTCTGCAGGCGCGAGGAAGCGTCCAAGACGGGCAACACTCCCACCCACCCCCCAAAAAAGAGCGCCCCTGGCCTCGCCGCCCGTTTTGGAGTCTGCGTCGGGCTCGGCAGCGTTGGGGACTCGGGGCGCCCGGACCTCGGCCGTTCCCCACCCCCAGGCGCCCCGCAGCCGCCCTCCGCACTCCCTCTTCCCTCCCTCCCCGCAGAGGCCGGCGTCCCAGGCCGCAATCGCGGCCTCCAACCCTCACCTGCCGGGTCCTTCCGGGATCCGGCCCCGACCGGAGGATATATTTCTTTTTTAAACACATCTAGTTTCTATTCAACCTTCAGGTATATTCTTCTTCCTTGTTAAACAATATCAAAGTATCTATCACCACCTTTTTAGAAAAATCTTAGAATATAGTCTATATTAACCAATAAGAATTTGGTAGATAGTTGTTATTTAGATTGCTGATAGCATGATACTTTCAAAATCCAACACTGGCAAAGTGTTTATACATTTCTCTGTAGAAACTGCTAAAACAGACATACAGTCTTTGTCACGATTGTGACCCCAAACTCCCTGTAAGCAAAAATCCTGTAGGTTAGATGTCAATAGGATGCAGATAGTATGAAGAGTCGACCCAAACCCCTACTTATGTTTATGAAGTCTGCAGGCAACCCTTGGTTCATTTGCAATCAGATTAGTAACAATATATTAACTTTATTATTACCTTTATATCCTTGCTCTGTTTCCCTGAGATCAATCACAGTAATTGGTTTAAAAGTTAAATCCCAAAGACGAATACAGCCGTCTCTGCCACCAGTAGCAAAACCTTCTTCACAAGCATTCATACTAAAAATCCCTGCCTACATGAAGAAATAAGGTAATTTAACAACATAAACTTCTTAAGAACATCAACTAAGTAAAGGTAGAACTCCATTTAGAAATGATTTGATATGACACAGAAATAAATATATCAAGAAAACACACAAGAAAATCTAGAATTATGTCCTTAGGAATTTAATTTTATACTTTACGTAAAATGAATTATAGAGAAGACAAAACTCTAAGCGAAATAAATGTTATAAAAAGTGAGAACACTTTGTGAATTGGAACTGTACAATCTTTTCATGCAGGACAGATTTATCATAAAGAAAAAAAATTTGTTTTAAAACAGTTTATTTTTTTCTTCTAACTCTTTTTCTTGCTGTACTAGGGATTGAACCTAGGACACTATTAATGCTAGGCAAGCATTCTACCCTGAGCTATATCCTCAACCCTTATACTAATAATATATTATAATAATATGACAAATAATAACAATGTTTGTTGAAAGGTAAATATCCTTGATATGCAAATGAATAAAGAAGTACAGACCAATTGTCATAGTTAGGCACAGGTGTCAACTTGATAGTTGAGGGTTTGAGCTCTGGGCACAGTTGTAGAGAGTTGATGGTTGAGTTAAGCCCAGAGCAAACCTGCAGGAGATTGTCTAGCTGATGGAGAAAGCCCAGCTTATGGGGGTGGGAGTAGGCCCAGAACAGATGAATAAAACACTGAGAGCTGGTTAAGGAAGTTGGCATCCTTGTGTACACTTGGTCAGCTGCTGGTCTGGCAGGTAAGGATTGTCCCTCTCTCAGCCGTTTTGTGGTGATGATGTGACCAGTTCCCTCAGTCCTGGTGTTGGTGTGAGCTCTCCTGTCAAGCTGGACTGAGAACTGTAGCCAGTAATCATAAGAAAAATAAACCCCTTATTCCCTTAAGCCGTTTATGGTCATTTATCAGCAACCATGCAGGCAAACTGCAACACCAACAACATAATCAACCAAACAAGAAGAATAAAGTACAAACAGACAAATGATAGGCTGAGATTGCTCAGGGATTAAGACTGCCTCAAAAGCAGACTTGAGTTTGGATCCCAAGTCCCTCATAAAAAACACGAGGGGGAAATGGTGGTGGCCTGCACTTCTGGCTCTGTGGATAGGGAAATCCCAGAGCAAAGCAAACAGAAGGTAGAAGCAATCCAGGGTAATTCCCAAAATTACCCTTGGACCTCCACAGGGACATACAAGTGTTCTCTGATACACACACACACACACACACACACACACACACACACACACACACACACACAGAGAGAGAGAGAGGCATTTCTAAAGCAATGGCTTTAGCAAATAATTTTAGCATTGAATTATTAGATATCCATGATATCTTCTGCATGCTTCTTCATTGAAATCTTGAAAACAAACTTTTAGAACAGCAAGTTTTCAAGAAAATGGACTCATTAGAAACTATGCTACATTACAGTCTGTTGTTATAAACTTGTTATAAACATCTAAGAGTGATTTTTAAAAACTTAAAATATACTTACAGTATGAGCTCCTTGTATTGTTCGGATGAGATTGATTCCTTTCCAAACATATATATCCCCATTGAGTGCACCAGAATATGTTAGCTCATCCCGAGCACACGCTAGGCATAATATTGTCTGAAGATCCCCTGTTTTACCGAAGACTCCTCGCTTTGGGGTCAGAGCATTTCCACACAAGCTCCAGAACTAAGAATTACACAATATAAATACATTACCCAAGAATATTAGAAAATAAAGCACTGTCAATACATCAGTGCTGCATTACAACAACAGACTGAAAATTACCTAGGCACCTTATGCTACAGTAGCATTCAGTATTAGTATCCTCAACCTAGTGCTGTCAAAGCTATGTCACTGAAGTTCTAAGTCAATGGTTTTGATCTTTTTCTGTAAGAACAAGGAAGTTACACTGGATTTAAAAAAAAAAAAAAAGGTATGCTTTTCTTAAGTTTCTAAAAAATAATCTACATGAAACCTAGGTTTAAAAGTTGGGAAGGAGTTAGTAAAGAAAATGAAAGCAGAGTTGGAAACATGGCTCAGTGAAAGATTGCCTGTCTGGTGTGCGAGGCCCCGGTTTCCATCAGGAGGGGCACTGGGAAAGGACAAAGCACCTCCCACCGACAGGAACGAAAACCAAGTCTAACGCTGCAACTCGAGGCAAGCAGCCAGGATGGTGGACAGAAGGCCGTGTGGCTCTCACGGGAGTCTGTCTCAAGGCTGAGCAGTTGCTTTGAAAAGGCTTAAAAAGAAGACAGATGCCCATTTGAAAGATCTATTCATCCTAGGGCGAAGAAAAGACAAGCATGCATCTTCATGACCAGCATTTGTGCCTTATTATGTAGATTTCAGCAAGCTTTTATTGTTTGCACAGAAAAAAAAACTTGGTAGAACAGGGCAGGGATTTATGTACTAAACAGTTCTGAATAAAGAAATTAGGTCCAAAGAATAAATTCAACTTTGTGGTACATTACCATTTAAGAATAAGTTTTTAATATTATGTATTTATACTTTAAAGCTTGAAACTCTAAGAACTAAAAATATACCTATCCATTCAAGTAACTAGTGAGTACTTTAATAAGTGAAGCTATATGATTTTTACACTTAGAGGCAGCATAATTTCCATGTGTAAGAATGGATGGTCTCTTCCTTTCAGCAAGTCCAAATTTGAATCTATTATTTTCTTCTAGATCAGAAATTCCCAGCTTTGGTTTTATATCAGAATCACCTGGGGAGATCTACAATTTCCTGGCCCTCCTCAACTGAGATGAACTGAGACAGAATCTCTGAAGAATAAAGGCCAGGTTTCCAAATGCTTTTGAGGCTCAACAAGAGTTTAGGCTGCAATTCTGGAATCTAGATCAGCACTGTCAGAATTTTCAGTGAAAATGAAAACTTTCTCTACACAGCTGTAGGAATATACATATACATTAGATCTATGTCACTTCCCAATATACTTAATACTAGATGCATGTGGATCATGAAGATTTGGAATGTGACTGTAAGTATAACTGTAAAACAAATTAAATTTTATTTCCCAGGATTTATATTTAAGTTCCATATTGTTAGTGGCTACACACAGTACTAGACAGTATAACTTCATACCATCTCTGGGATTTAATCTCTTTCCACATCTTTCTGCTATGAATGAACTACTCCACTACTGAAAAGAAAGGAAATGCAATCTGTAATATACAGCTTTTAAAAAACTGAAAATGAGACTTCACTTACAAAATAAACCAACAGTAAGTTCTGTCTTTACTCATAATCAATATGCCAACCATTTACTAAGTATTTAATATTTATTAAGTATTGCACTAGATCAAGCAAAATGCTCAAAGACACAAAAATATCCTTGAATCTCTAAAGATGGCTCGGCTGATAAAGGTGTCTAGAAATAAACCTGGCAACTTGAATTTGACTCCCCTAGAACCGACAAAGTGAAAGGAGAGAATCTTCTGAAGGTTGTCATCTGACTTATTACCTGTTCTCTGACTCTCTCTTCCTCCTTCCTTCTCCAACCCTCAAATAAATAAAATATTTATTTGTTTGTTTGTTTGTTTGTTTGTTGTGTGTGTGTGTATCAGAGGGCACTGTGTATCCCTGTGGAGGACTAAGGGTGAGTTCAGGAATCATTCTGGATTGCTTTTACCTCCTTTTTGCTTGGCTCTGCGGATTTCCCAGGCTCCGCCCACCAGGACTGAAGTACAGGCTACAATAGTTTCCCTCTGGTGCCTGACATTTTTATGTAGGACTTGGAATCTACTCAGGTACTTCTGCTTGTGAGGCAGAATCTTAACCCCTGAGCCATCTCTCTGGCAAAAGTTGACAGTTTAAATTAGGTCCTATCAAAATTCTGTATCTATTCTAAATTGTTAATAGTATACACAGTAATGTATACTGTTGAAATGTATACACATGGTAGCAAAAAACTAAAAATGACTATTATAAGTAAAGATCTTTCTAGTACCTTGATATGTTTTACACCACAACTGACAAGTTTGTTTGGCTGGTACAAATCCCAAGATATATCAAATATCTGTAAACAAATAAGATTACCGGTTAAAATATTTCCAGTGTTATTAACTTACAAGAAACTCCAGTAGTCTTAACAAATAATAGAGTCCCACATTTTGAAATCTTAAAAGAAAAAAGTAAATATGAAAATAAAGAATAAAAACAATTTTTTAGTTTTCATGCATTTTTTTGAAGCAATTAGTAAAATCCAACCCTTCCATTTATTTTTAATTTTTTAAAAGAATATGATCCATAAATAAGTGGTTCAACAGAACTAAAGCATGAGGTAAATATGTGCATGTTTTTTACAAAGCTAAAAATTCTGAAATGAAACATATACTTAACACTTATACACCAAAAGAACATTTTTACAGTTTTTACCATATCACAGAACTACTTTGATAGAGTCCAAACAATTATTTCACAGCAATTTTCATTCTTATGCTTTAGCTTTCTGTTTATGGGTCAAAGAAAACTAATGTAGACAATGTGTTTGGAGGTCCCCATGCTTTGTTCATGTCTCAGGTTCTCTACATTTCAAATATATGCAAATAATTTTGCCACAACAAAAACTCAGATGAAATAAAATTCAATAAGTAACACATAATTAAGCAATAAATGAAATAATCACTATCATTTGAAAAATAATTCACTTATTCAGCTACATTCAGCTACATTCAGCCTTTACTAAGTTTCTTTGACTTCTGTATAATCTAACCTAAGAAGTTTACTATTTCTAAAAATTTACAGTGATATTCTTCAATGGCAATAAATATCTTTCATAAAATAATACCAAACCCATAGCAAGCATTATATAAAAATAAAGCAATGCAATTTCAAAATACTGATCAAAAACCTTCTTAAATTTTGCATCATTCAATAAATACTTTTAAATGATAATGGTCTACTACATCTAGAGTACTAATGTGTGAAATACTTTGACCTCAGTAAATTAGAACACACAGCTATCTAGAAAAGTACACATAAAATTCTAATAATCGTCTAAACTATATGACACATAACAGGTTCCTTATAGATTATGCCAAAAAACAAGTTCATTGTCCAAAATGAAAATATGTGAAATTTTTCCTACAAAAAT
This sequence comes from Typhlomys cinereus, assembly GCA_023101885.1. Lineage (NCBI taxonomy): Eukaryota > Metazoa > Chordata > Mammalia > Rodentia > Platacanthomyidae > Typhlomys > Typhlomys cinereus. The sequence continues at coordinate 360,910 of JALPQD010000257.1, read as the reverse complement.
CATTTGTAAGAATATATTCCTACAAAATAGTATCATTGATTATTTCTCTGTGCTGGCCTGGGTTAGGATATTACTATATGCACATAAAATGAGACATTGAGCTATAAAAGTTATGATCTAATTTCATAAAAGCACAGGTTTTAATTAAAAAGCTGGCTATGAAGTTTTTATATTAGCTTTATATACCTCATAGTAAAATATATACATATTTTTAAACATTTAGAAAGTAAAAAATGCTAGGTTGAGACATTTTGTAGTAATTATTTAGTTACTGCAGTGCCAAGGATCAAGCATGGCCCTATGAATGCCAGGCAAACACTTTTCCACACAGCAACATCCCTGGCCCATAGTAATACATAATTTAAAATTTACACAGGCAACATCATTTTTGATCTTAACTAAAGTACATATGCAACATACTAGCAAACCAAATTAAACAGACCAACTAACAAGCCAAGTAATTTAGAGGGGAGTGGGTAGAGAGGGAGGGAGAAAAGGGGGATGGATGCGGAAGGGATGGGACAACAACATAAACTCATTTTGTTTGTATATGAAAAATTATCAATAAAAACAAAGTAAGGTAGACTTCATAAAAATTAAAGTTGATATGTGAATATGTTTTCACATATCAAAGCTCATCAAACTGTACAAATTAAGTATATTCAGTCTTCATAAATTATTACATTTCAATACAGATGAAAAAGAAAAATGCAAGCACTAGGTTAAAGGTTAAATAATATTATAAATTCTGAATCATGTTTTTGAGTTCTATTAATTGTTTAATAGGTACAGTTTAAACTTTTAAATTTATTTTAAAGTATACAATCCAATGGGTCTTAGCATACCCATGAAATTGCACTAGTATTAGAAAGAAAGTCATTATCATTTCCCCTCCCTATAAATAATAACTTCATACAGGTTGTGACATTTTAATTACCTATGACCTACAGGCAGTGACAAAACACAGAAGAACAAGATCCCTCAAACTCTCTGTTCAGGCTTCTCCCATCCAATATCCATCAAAATCCAAAGAATACTTACTCTGTCTGTGTGACCAGGAGCCATGCACAACATCTTTCCCCTTTTCCAATCCCAAACACAAACTGCATTCTTTGAATCGAGTCCAACTGAAACCAAGCGCTGGATCGCATCCAGGAGGAGAGAAAAAGGCAGACAAATCAAATAACCACCAAATTACGAATGGCAGATAATTCTACTCATGAGTTTTATAAATTTCAAGACACATATATCCATATTTGAGAGATCCCCACAGAAAAAAATAGATGCAGTTCATCTTAGTAATATTTATACAAACATGTACTTTTTCATATTAAGAAACAAGAGCCTTGCATTTCTAAAAAAAAAATGAGGAAGCATCCTACTTCCTGCCAAAAAACTAAAATGCTATAAAAAATAAATCCTCTAAAATGCTCAGCTGTCAAAAAATTAAGAAAACTGAGAAAAACAAAAGAATTTTTAGTAAGAATCCAATAGCTTAAGAGAACTCTGACACCTACTTTAAAGTACCAGGTAAATTCTGGTTCCTGGTTGTTGGGCTGTCTGCAGCCTGAAGAGGAGGACAGGGATTTGAATGGTAGACCTCTGACTAAACGACAACGAAAACAAGCAATCTTTGGTAAGAAGAGTTTTACTCCCTGAACATTGGAAACCAGAAGCAGCCTTCCCATTGTTTCACGACCTAAGTTAACATTAAGCATGAAACCCTCGAGTGAGAACTTCATTCAGAGTCATCCTTAAGGATGGCTGTTTTCAAGCAATTCATCAGTATGGCATAGGCCAATGTGGAAGAATACAACTTTTAATCCTCTTTCAAAGAATTCCTACAAGTAGAAAACCAAATAAAAATAAGCTAAAAAAAACAATAACCAGACATCCCCCATAAACAAAGAAATGAAACAATAAGTGAGAATCGGCAAGACACAGCAATGGGTGAAATACACTGGACATTGGAATTAGCATAAAAACAGTATAAAATGACCCTAATGTAAAGAGAAAAATAATTAGAGCTTCAAGATCTCTATACAAGTCTCCATGAGTTCCTGCCACTGTAAAGCGAATTCAAACAAAAGACCAGCTTTTCATCCTACAACAGAGGACCTGTGGCTTCATGCTTATTCTGCAGCAATGAACTGTTTTGCTGTTACGAAGTCATATAACAAATTTTACATGTTTCAGAAGTTTAATGAAGAAAATAAAGTCTTTGCCTCGCAAACAAAAGGACCTGAGTTTCTAATACCAGGTAGACATGGCAGCCTGAAGGCAGAGCTGGGAATCGTAGCGCAAAGTAGTAGGGAGGTAAAACAATCCAGGATGGTTCCCAACGTCACCCTTGGGCAGACACACACACACCCCTAAGTGTTCTCTTCTATACACAGCCACACACATTCACTCTCATGCAAAATTTTAAAAAAAGAATTACTTTATTTTTAGTTCATTATACAAAGAATTTTAAAACATCAAGATTTCATTAAGAATAAGAAGAGGCTGGGAAGAGGACTTGGTGGGTCATTTAAATGCTTGCTGCAGGGCATAGGAGCTGAGGTTGGTCCCCGGCACTCTTTTAAAAAGCTGAGGATAGATATACATAATTCCAGCAACAAGAGGGCACAGTCAGATCCAGAGGACTCACTGGCCAGCCAGTCCAGCCGACAGGAGGAACTTCAGAAACTGTCCCAGGTAACGTGGAGAGTGACATTTTGAGATCTACTTGTGACTTCCACATGCATCCACATGGGTGGGCTCATCCACACAAACATGTATTCGTGCAAAATGTGCACATGCACATATGCATGTGAATGTATACACACACAAGCCCTCAAAAATTTTTTTTAAAATGTCATTTTATAAATTATGGCAATTATGGTTATAATGTTCAGATAAAGTACCAAGTAAATTTGTCCTCTTCTTATCCCTCCCATTTGGTCTATGAAATTTCAGTCCCTGTTTGATAAGGATTTATATAAATAACATTTTCAGGCCTTAATTATCCTCAATAAGGCAGTGTACCAGTATTAACATAGATAGTGAACTCATTTAAAAGAAAGCTGCTAGAAAAAACATTCAGCATCCACTAGGACACTAGATATATTACCATGTATAGTTTCAAATCTAGTAAGCAATGAACAAATTTTCCTACTTAGTATCCTTAAGTAGTTTATAAACACATAGACTTAAGAATACGCATTAAAGCACTGTTTACAATAGCAAAGTCATGGAATCAACCCAAATGTCCAACAGTTGACGAGTGGATAAGGAAAATGTGGTACATCTATACAATGGAGTACTACTCAGTCACCAAAAATGATGAATTAATGGAATTTGCTGGGAAGTGGATGAAATTAGAAACAATTATACTGAGTGAAGTATCCCAGACACAGAAAATTAAGCGCCGTATGTACTCCCTAATAGGTGGCTCCTAGAACCAAACCCACTTAGAGACACTCAAAGATAAATCTCTGTAATACCTACAGTAAAGATTATAACAGGAGGGATGGGGAAGGAGGGACACACCAGCAACAAGGAGAGAGGGGACCATGTTACAGCAGAGCAAATAGGCCTCCATCAAGGACTGCAAGTAAGTAATGAGACATCTGGTTAAGCTCACAGACTTTCCTTCCTGATCATTTATAACGGATGGGGTATGATCTTACCAGAAGGGGAGGGCGTATAGTCTGGCAGATAGAAAGTAACCATTTTGCAAATGGGTGATTGACCCCTCTCTCACCACGATTTCCTACTTTTATTACATCTACCTTTGAATATACTTTTTTTTAATATAATACATTTTTATTATTATTTCAGCTCATACAAACTTAATAGGTACACCAGTTCCCTCCCTCCCTCCTCCTCCCCCCCAACCCCCTGCTCCCCCTCCCCTCATCCCTCCCACCCCATCCCCCCGTGCCTCCCGCCCCGATTCCCAGAGTCCTTTCTTGTGCATGCCTGACTCTCCTCTGGGCCCTCCTCTCCGATGACGTACAAGGACCCAGTGGCATTTCCCTGAACCCCTTCCTGTGTTCCCCTTAAGCATAGGAACACTATGAATATACTCTTATAACAAGACTCTAATTTAACAGGTTTTTATCTCTAGCCAGGGGGTAATATCCAATACCCATCAGGATGGAGTGAAGGGCATTGCAGGAGCAGCAAAACTGAAAAAAATAAATCAACAAACCATAATCCAGAACATCAGAGACTCTATATCAACCACCTGGAACTAGGCCAGCTTAATCTCTCCCCATTCTGAAGTTTAGGGAAATTTGCAGAAGAAGGGGCAGTAAGACTGTAAGAGCACAAGGATGGGAAAAGTAATGATATGCAAGATACTCCACACAAGTTAGGGCCGAAGCAATCATATTTGGACTTCGCATGCCTTGCGCAATGTACAATACACTACTGACCCCACAAAGTCTAGCGTTTGTTAAAGGCACTAGGATCCTTGGCGGCAAGGGATTGACAGCCACAGTAGTGTTCCTATGCTTAACGGGAATACAGGAAACGGTTCTGGGAAATGCCACTGGGTCCTTGCACCTCATCGGAGAGGAGGACCCAGAGGAGAGTTTGGCATGCTCATTAAAGGATGCTCCGGGGATGGGACGGGGAGGCACTGGGGGATGGGGAGAGAAGGGAGAGGGGAGGGGGGCACAGGAGAATAGGGGGGTGGAGGGAGGGAAGGGACCAGTGTACCTGAAAGTTTGTATGAGTGGAAATAAAAAAATAAATAAATATTTTTAAAAAAAGAATATGCATTAAAATAATTTCTTCATCTTGATTGGCAACAGTTAAAATACATCAAATGTATTTTAAGATGGATGACTGTATTTTTGATATATAAATAACCACCTCCTGAGTTATTTGTTTGGGGGTAGTGAGCATTGCTGTTTAAACATGAGCTTTGAGGAGTATGACTGACCTGGGTTCCTGCTCCGGTTCCATTTACTAGCTGTGTAACCTGGGGCAAGTTATTTAACCTCTCTAAGTCTCAGTTTCTTTATCTGAAAAATAGAGATAATAACAGTATCTATTCCATAGGGTTGTTGTGAGGACTGAATGAAATAATGCAGGCTTAATAAATGCCTGGTTCTTATTTTTTCTGTAGCTTTTATTATGCTTTTCTAAGCTTAATAATTTAATAACATGTTCTCATGAAGATCTATGATTAAAAATACATAGTCAAGGTTTTTCTTGCAAACAGCACAAAGTAAGCAAGATTAAAGGCTTCCAACTAGTAAGAGCTATGGAATCGACTTCTTAAATACAGAAAAGAAATTTCTGAGCAATATAATATTTTATACTTAAAAAGGGAAACTTTAAAACTAAGAAATCATCTATATCTAAATTATGACATTTCATAAAACCTTACATGGCAAACATTTAAATGAATTTTATACATAATTTTGCTTTATAATGTGTATATACTTGTAAGGTAAGAAAGAACATTTTTCCTCTTTCCTTTAAAAAGAAAATGAAATTATGAAAAAGACATTAAGGGATCTTAATGATAAAATAGCAAAATTGTGACATTAAATTTTTGTAATTACTAATTGATACTATACAGTGATTAAGCGAAAAATATATTTCTCCTAAGAGGTCTCAGTTAAAGTCTTTGTAAATTCCTTATCAAAAAGTCATATAGGGGGCTGGAGAGGTGGCTCAGGGGTTAAGCCTCTGCCTTGCAGGTGGAAGGTCCTGAGTTCAGATCCTAGACCCCACGTATAGACGCCAGGCGGAAGCGGGAGCAGCCTGCGCTTCTGGTCCTGGTAAGGCGGAGCCTGTGAATCCCGGGGCAGGGTAAACAAGGAGGAGGTGGAGGCGTCCATGGTGGTTCTATACACACACATACATACACACACGTGCACACACACATACACGCACAATTGAATAAATTTAAAAAGTTTTTTTAAAAAAGTCATATAGATCTATGCTACTCAAAGAAGCTATGTCTCACAATAACACGTAAAACATTTATTTGATAATATTTTCTATGGGATAACACACATAATACCCTTTTGCTATAAAACCTACATCTGGAAGAATAATACAGTGAGTTGGAAACCAGGTGAGAGAAATTTTTCAAAAAGTTAAAATGACTTTAAAAACAAATTTTACCATAAAATACTTAACAATTACAAATATTACACCATTTTTAGGTATAAGAACTTCTATATTGAAGTCATGAAAAAAGCTCTTGGCATGTCAGAGAAAAATTTTGAAACTGATTAGTCAGCAGGGTGATGATTACATCCTTTGCTTTCATCTTTAATTTTGTATAAAAATAACTCATAAGAATTTTTTCATTTTCAATAAAAATGTGCTTATGAAAGAAAATCTTTAAAGATACTGAAAATTAAATTCATATAGCTCTAGTGAAACCAAATTTTCTAAAGCATCATCTATCTGTCTAACCTAGAGAAGAGTTAAAAATAATGTTTTATAACAAGATTATATTCCAATGAATTTGACTCTCTTTGGCTTTAAGAATAATAATTTGACAATGTTTTTGATAATGATGAAACTGCCATCCCTTACTGATCTCTTTTTGTTGTATAAGTCAATTAGACATATTATTTATGTTTCTCTGCCTTGTAAAAACACACATTTTTTATCAGTTGCTTTTCCTTTTTTTTCTTTTAACCAGCTTTGTAGCTCAGTTTTATTACATGGACAAGAGGCATTAAACAATTCTTGACAGGAGTTAGTCAATATATCTTTTTATGTGTATGTGCGTATCAGTTGCTTTTCAATTCCATACTTCTAAACTGATAAGAATCTCCTATAGTACCATACATTTTTTTTAAAAATTGCAATTTAGAAAAGGGGAAAATTTTCACATACCTGTCCATCCAAGTCGAATGCTAGACAAGCTATACCATGTGTATGAACATCCTTTAAAACTGAAATGGTCTGCACAGTGTAGGAATCCCAAACACAGATGTAAGGCTCTTTTCCAACTTGTCCTGTTGCTACCAACACTCGTTCGGGATGCAGTGCAAGACTATAAAGTAAAGAATAAACAAATAAAAAACTTAAACATTTATAGCATTTGGTACATATAATGTTTATATTAATATGAATATTAGACTTTATTCATCTTAAATAATTCACATTTAAAATAATTCTATAAACCTTTGTGCTAATTAATACTCAGTAAATAGTTGAAATGATTAACTAATTATACCCCTGATGATTTTCCATATGAAAAAGTGTACATAAACTTTTCAAGACAAGAATTCTCACAGGAGAGCAACAGAACTAGCAACACATTTGTAGTAATCCTAATGCACACCGTTTTTTTCATTTGGTATTCATATTTTAAACTTTCTTATTTTACCATTCCTTCTCATAAATAATATTAGACTAAATGTTGTTGTCCAAAGTGGTATTTAGTACCATTCATTGTGTAGCACTAATACATAAACTACAGATCTCATTATAAAAAACAAATGTCACACAAATTTACAGAAACTGGTCTACAAGACTTTACAGCTGTCAAGGATTTATGCATGTTCACTAGCAGAATGCAAGAAGCAAAAATAAATTTCTATTTGATAAATTTTTCTACAAATAGGCTTAAAATATATGGCTTATACCTTTAAGATGGGCAAAAACAGGTATGGCATCAGGGTGGAGGAATTTAAAAAGGAAACATTAGAAGAGCATTAAAATAAAACCAATAAGTTGAATATAGTGGATGATGTGGTGGACAGGAAGAAAGAAGGACTTCCAAAGATTTGTGGATATGCAGCTTGGGCATTGTCATCAAGTCAGGGAATTGTAAGTGAATAACCGGCGGGAAAGGAGTAGGAGTGCACTGATGGGTTAGGACATTAACAACAAATATATTCACAGCACAAAGGACAAAAAAGCACACTATATGGTCTTCTGAGCAGATATAAAAACTGACAAAACTCCAGCTCCTCTCATGATAAAAACAACAACAAAAATTAAAGAAACTTCAACTTGGTCAAGGGCATTTACAAAAAACAACCTATTTAATGGGAGTCTGAAGTATAGGACCAAGACAAGGATGTCAGCTCTCACCACTTTATTTGAGATGCTACTGCATTTTCTAGTCAGAAAACAAAGGGAGAAGCAAAGCTGTCTCTTCGCACACCAATGCGATTTCATACAGAGCACTAAAGAAATTCACAAATAAAAAGGCTAAGGTTATAGGCAATAAGATCAACATTAAAAACCAATTTCAGAGATTGAAGAGAGAGCTCAGTAAAGTGCTCTGGGCTCACCCCCCCCAGAACCCATGTAAAAAACTAACTGTACATGCGAGGTGGGTGCAGGTGAAATGCAGCGATGGAGGCGCAGACAGGGGGATGTCTGAAGCTTGTTTGAGATGGCCAGCTTCGCCCTCTTAGCAAACTCCAAGCCAATGAGAGATTCTGCCTCAAGAAAAAAAAAAACACCTGACAGACAGTGCCCAACAAATGACCCAAGGTTGTCCTCTGCTCTCCGCATGTACACACAATATTTGCATCGCATATTCTCTCTCTCTCTCCCTCCCTCAACTATACTTTTTTATGCTAGCAGACAACTAAAAAAATTAAGAAAACAATTCAACTTATAATTTACTGTAGCACAAAGAATGCAAAAATGAATTTATTTATTGAAATATGTAATGTGTACCTAAAATTTAGACATTCCATTAAAAGTCATGCTAAAAGATATAAATGAATTATTAAGAAAAACATCAGGTTCTAGGCTTGAGTTCTTTTTTACAGTTTTTTTTAATATTTATTATTTATTCAATTGTGCATGTATGTGTGTGTGCATATGTGTGTATGTATGTGTGTGTGTGTAGAACCAAGGACGAATTCAGGAACCACCATGGACGTCTCCACCTCCTCCTTGTCTACTCTGCCCTGGGATTCACAAGCTCCGCCCTATCAGGACCAGAAACACAGGCCACCCCCACTTCCGCCTGGGGTCTATACGTAGGGTCTAGGATCTGAACTCAGGACCTTCTGCCTACAAGGCAGAGGCTTAACCCCTGAGCCACCTCTCCAGCCCCTAGACTTGAGTTCTTAAGATGGCAACATTTCCTAAATTGATATAAAAACTAGAGTATAGGGTAGAAATGCAGATCAATGGAACTGAATTAAAAGCCCAGAAACAAAAATGTATCTTTTTGTCAATTTATTTCAATCAGGGTGTTACCAAGTCAATTAAATGCGGGAAAGAATGGTTTTTTCAGCAGATGTTGCTGCTATATCTGAATATCCATATACAGAAGAATGTATTTGGGCCCATGTGGCACTACCGATTCAGGGAGGCCCTGGCCCAGCTCCCAGCTACGGACGAATCTGGGCACACCCAGACATGCCCCGGACATGTCCCAATAGATCACCATGAAGACAGAAGGATGAACAACCAATGGAAAGTGGCCGTTTAACCTGCCCCTGCAAAGGATACCTAGTAAACAGTTAAATGACTGGTGGTTGTCCCCCCGAGGAGAGATGGCAACACCTGATTGGACCCTGACCCTATATAAGCACAAACGCCCTTAATGAATCAGCGGCATCTTGTCCACTGCTGCTTCTCACCTGATTCCCGGGGTCTGGTGGTGACCCTGTCGCAGGCTCACCCATTCACCTCGAGTCCCTCTCTTCCCCCTGGCTGGCCCGGTGGGGGATACGGCAACAGGCCCACCCCTCAAACGACCTATAAAAGTCCACTTGAAATAAATCAGAATCCTAAATGTAATAGTAAAATTATGAAACCTGTACTATTCTTATCTGTTGCTGTGAGAGAACACCCAAAGTCAAGCAACTTAAAGGAGAAAGGGAGACTGATTCAGCTTACGGTTCCGTGAGGACGCGACATGACTGGCAACAGAAGGTAGAAGAGGCCTAGGTCACGTCCATTCAGAAGGCTCAGAGCTTCGAGTCTGCCAAATGCCAAAACAGACCTTTGCGGGAAGTAGGGTGGAACTAACCCACCTCAAGACCCACCTCTTGTGACTGCCTGCATCCTACAAGGCCCCATCTCCTAAAGGTCCCATGACCTTCTCAAACACACGAGTCTGCGAGGGACACATCTCAAAACCATGACAAAATTCTTACAAGAAACTATTACACATACATCTTAATGACCTTTAATGAAGCACTGGCTATAAAGAAGAAATAAAAACAAAAAAATGCACTTAGAAAAAAAAACTTTTGTGCTTCAAAAACATAAAACTATGTCCAGAGAACAAGAGAAAATATCTAAAGAACATACATTTGACATGGGGACTTCAATACAGAATATATGAAAAATTTTTACAGATAAAATCACAAATAACTCAAATTTTATTTTACTTGGACAAAGGACTGTTAACTGATTTCTGCAAGGAAAATTACATGAAAAACATCTGGAAAGATGCTCAAGTTCATTGCTCAACAGAGAAATACCAAGTACAATGATCTTCCACTTTTGTGCTCAAAAAGATAGAAAATACCAAGTGCTGACAAAGATGTACAAAACTGGATTGCTCAAACATCACCTATGGAATTATAAAATGATGTTCCAGTTGGGGGCAAGACTTCAGCAGAATTACATATGAGGCAACACTTATATTTCAAGATATATTTCTAAGAAGGGTAAAAACTTGCCTACACAAAACTTGTACACAATTGTTCACTCCAGCATTATTCACAATAGCAAAAAAGTGACAACTCAAATGTTCATCAAAGAATGGATAAAAAGAAATGAAATACTACTAATATGCTATAACATATATGAATCCTGAAATACTATATGAAAAAAGAGACATTAGAACCACATACTGTATGAATCCATTTACATAAAACGTGTGTAATAAACAAACATACATGTTAGTGGCTGGAGGGAAAGGGCAATGCAAAAACACTGTAAAACTTTATGATGACACTAAAAAAACAATGACTTGTGCACTTAAAGCATTATGTGAATTATATCAAGTGCAGTTCAATGTTTATTTACCTGAGACTATAAACATAACATTTGTTTAAAAACAATGAAAATATATGCTATTTAAGACTAATATCTCAGCCAAGTGTGGCAACACACACATATAATTCCAGCACTAGGAAGGAAGCCCAGCTAAAATGCAGGTTTGGTGGCCTGTTGTAATTCCAGCCTCAGGAGGTGGAGAGTGGGAATCTGCAGAGCAAGACAGCTAGATCAGCCCTACCAATGAACTGCGTGTTTGATCAGACACTATCTCAAAAAGGATTAGGTGGAAGAACAACTAAAGATGATTCCAATACCAACTTCAGGGTTCCATACACACATATGTGATCGCATGTAAGTAAACATGCAAACACAGACCTGCCTGCACCTTACACATGAGAATGGGAAAAACAAGCTAGATTTCTCCTTATCACTTCTTTCCCACACTAGAAATGCAGGCTGTGGGTCTGTGCTGTCGCTGTCTCAATCTTGATCCGGTCCAGCGCTCATCTCACGTTAGGACTACTTCAGTCCTCTGCTCACCATCCACCCTTCTTCCTTTTTCACTCCCTGCTACAGTTTTCTTATCATAGCTAGAGTTGTCTTCCAAAACAACATAAATCTGACGTCACTTCTCACCTGGTTAAAACTCTCCAATAGCTTCCTGTTGGTTGAGAATAAAATCCTAACCATCTGGATGCTGCTCACGCTGCCCTATGATGTTCTCAAGCCTTCTATCGTTTTCCCTCTTTTCATCACAGTTACACTGGCCTTTCTGTCCTTTAAAAAGGTCAAGCTTATTATCCTCTCTAAATTCTTACCAGGATGATCTCCCAATCTTGCCTCCTTCATACTTTCAGTCAAATACATCTTACTCGAAGAAGTCTTCCCTAACTCTCCCCAGTCATCTCAACATATTCTATGCATTGTTCAAAGGTATTTAAAGTCAATGCCAACTATCTAAAATTACCACTAGTAAGCATCACCTTACATTTCCACTAGATCTATGTCTTTTTGTGCATATGGATCCCTAAGCACTCAAATAATGATTAATAGTCCATCTCCTAACTGAATTTCCAAAGGAGCCACTGAAGTTAAAAAGAAAATTTGAATTGAAAAAAATCCTTACAAAATTCATTTCATTTCACTCTTTATAACAATCACCTTAAATGTCCATATTTAAGAAAAAAGAGGCTAACTCAGAAAGTCAAAGTGCTTGCTACACCAGCCTTATTAACTGAGTTTAGCCCTTAGACCCCACATAGAAAGCTGGATGCAGTAGCACACATCTGTAATTGTGAGCTGGGAGGAGAATTTGCTGGAAATTTGTACTCAAGATTGCTTAGTGGCCACTTAACTTAAAGACACAGTAAACAAGGGACACTGCCTCAACATAATGTAAGGCAGGAACTAACTCCTGAAAGTTCACGCCTATCTCCACACACACACACACACACACACACAAACATTCACACGCACGCACACATTCATACACATGCACACATGCTCACATGCATGTGCGTACGCACACACACAAAGTAAATAAAATTAAAATTAAAAAAGCAGTCCTTTATTATGGAACACTCTCATAGTGGATTATCATTCAGTCATTAAAGATGTAAAATGCTAAATATTTTACTAGGAACATTAGGAAAACCTGTTAAAAATATTAAACAAAAAATGTTAAATGTTATACATGGTATAATCTCAATTATTTGAAATTATATGTATAAAAAAAGCTTAAAAACTTAAAATTCAATTGGGCCCAAGACCAACTGGGTTGGACCCCAATGTGAGCTAACCGATGAGGAAAAGCCTTTTTTTCTAGGCTTATCTAAAGGCATAAATATAGCTGACCTTGGCAGCCATCCTGGGCAGCTATCCCTCAGGGCACTCCCCCATCTGGAGTCCAGTTCTTCCTCTCCTCTAATAACTCTACCTTAATCCTCAAAACGAACCAAAAACAACTTAAAATTCAATAGCAGTTATCTCTAGATTGTAAATCTGTGGGTGAATACTTTTCTATAGCGTTCAATAGCTATAATTAATGCTTGTTACTGTAAAATAATATACATAAAAGTACCCAAAACACACCCACCACAGATCGGATTAGATAGAAGTCTTTTTTTTTTTTTTTTTTTATTTATTCAATTGTGCGTGTATGTGTGTGTATGTGTAGAACCACGGACGAGTTCGGGAACCACCGTGGACGCCTCCACCTCCTCCTTGTTTACTCTGCCCCCGGGATTCACAGGCTCCGCCCTACCAGGACCAGAAACGCAGGCCGCCCCCGCTTCGGCCCGGCGTCTATACGTGGGATCTAGGATCCGAACTCAGGGCCTCCTGCCTGCTAGGCAGAGGCTTAACCCCTGAGTCACCTCTCCAGCCCGTCTTTTTTTTTTTTTAGAAGAATTTTTTTATTATTTATTCAATTGTGCATGTGTGCGCGTGTGTGTATATATGTATGTGTGTGTAGAACCACGGACGAATTCGGGAACCACCATGGACGCCTCCACCTCCTCCGTTGCTCTGCCCCGGGATTCACAGGCTCCGCCCACCAGGACCAGAAACGCAGCCCCCCCCCTTCTGCCCGGCGTCTATACATGGGGTCTAGGATCCGAACTCAGGGCCTTCCGCCTGCAAGGCTGAGGCTTAACCCCTGAGCCACCTCTCCAGAAGTCTTTAATGTTCCAGAACCACCAGCCCAATTGTGGGACGAGGGAGAGGACAGAAAAAATGGGATCAGCAGAGGGAATGAACGATTTTAAACCCACAGGATTGGTGGGTGGGCAGAAGGGTAGGGTCTTGGAGGTGATTTTCCCAGGATAGGGATCAGCCTTTGACCTTGAACCCCTGCCAGGAACAGCCAAACACACTCTCAGAAAGCTCCCCTAGAGGGGACAGGGCCATGAAGGAGGAGCCAGGAATCCTAACATCCTAACAGTTAATTCAATGTTTATTTATTTGTGTGTGTGTGTGTGTGTGTGTGTATCAGAAGGCATGGTGTGTGCCATGAAGACCATGGTACCATCTGAATTGCTCTACCTCTTCTTGGCTTTGCTCTGGAGTTCCCCAGGTTCCGTCTTTCAGGGCCAGAAGCGCAGGCCACCACCATTCTGCCAGGTATTTTCACTTGGGATCAGAAATATGAACTCAGATCCTTCTACTTTCAAGGCAGAACCTTAACCCCTGAGCCATCTCTCCAGTTTACATGTTACTAAGTTAAAATAACATTAAAACATGATGGGAACCTAATAAGCATCTCCTAGTCCCTATTATGTTGATTTCAATTTTCCTTATAATTTTTAAAATATGGCTATAAAAACAGACTTTTGCAAATGTTTGGCTTCTAAATCAATTTTGGAACAAAATTTTTGCCACTAAATCTCACATTTTATATATTAAGTACATTGTCTATTAGTTAACTAGTAATTATCAAACTCATGCTGCAACCAAGTAAATATAACCAGACTGCAAGACTTATAGTATAGCCTTGCTTTTTCCACTCTGGGTTGAGAATTACGCCCTACTCCTCAATAAACCTGACTATGTAAGAAACAAGAACACTGAAAAACATGGATACGGTAGCTAAATTACATAATACCATGAGTAGTATTTTTTTCTACACTAATTGTTACTTAACCCCAACCAGGTATGAAAATGATTATGTACTGTGACCTTTCACACTAGAAGCAGTGGTGTTTAGTATCACATATAGTGACTAGAAGGAATGCCCTCTCAAGAGACGCAAGAAGGGCTAATGAAATAGCTCAGCAGGTAGGTGCCTGATCACTAACCTGGCAACCTGAGTTTGATCCCTGGAAAGTCCACATGGTGGAAAAAGAGAACTGATTTACAGTATGGAACATATGTCTGTCTGTCTGTCTATCTCTCTCTCTCCTCTCCTCTCCTCTCTTCTCCCTTTCTCTCTTTCCCTAAAGTGAATAAATAAAATATTTTTTTAAAAACAGATGCAAACCCTTTCCCCACCCCGCTCCGCCGGTCGGGATGCGCGCTTGGTCCAGCCAGGCCTTCACCCGCGACCTAGGTAAGCTCCGCCCGCGCCCGCCCACCAGAACCCCAGGTCAGCCCAAAGGGACCCAGCTCCTACCCCACCATCCAGCCGGAGCCGCGCGCGGGGCCAAGGGAAGAGGAGGACCTCCCCCTGTGCCCGGGCCCTGCCCCAGGTCCCCTTGGGTTAAAGACCTCAACGCCAACGCCCCCATCCTCCCTTCCCCACCCCGCTCCTCCAGGACAGGACGCACGCGGTCCAGCGGGGCCTCACCCGTGACCTAGGTAAGCTCTGTCCCTGCCCACCCCCAGAACCCCAGGCCAAATAATTCAGTTTAGTGAAATTGAAAGATCTTAAGAGTTAAAATGACAATGCCAAGTCAAAGTGCAAATCCATGAGAAGCAACACTCAAGTAAACAAATTTCCCACTGAAGAAATTAATCCCATGTTAGACTCCAACCAGAACAAACCCATGGAAAAAGGCCAAGAAAGCCTGACCCAGGATAACGACTTTCAAAATATGATCATTACCATGTTCAATACTATGAAAGAGGAAATCCGGGAGGAATTACATAATCGAATCAATCGCTTTGAAGAGGAACAAAACAGACACTTGGAGGAGTTGAGAAAAACAGTGCAAGAAACAAAAAGTGGCATAGAGCAGTTAAAACAGACTCAAGCAGAGTTGAAAACTGAGCTACAAGACAAGTTATCTTCAACCCAGAACTCCACAGAGAGTCTTATCAACAGAACTAACGAAGCAGAAAACAGAATTTCAGACCTTGAAGATAAAGTGGGAGTACTAACCAGCTCAATGGAAGAGGTTGTTAAAGCCAAAAAGATACTTGAGAGAAATATCCAAGAGATATGGGATACCCTGAAGAAGCCTAACATGCGTATTCATGGAATACCAGAGCAAGAATCTCAAAATACCACCCCTGAGGAAATTTTTCAAAGCATCATCAAGGAAAACTTTCCTCATCTAAAAAAAGAGAGGCCCATCCATATACAAGAGGCATTCCGCACCCCGAACAGATACGACCAAAACAGAAGCACGCCACGGCAAATAATAGTTAAAACACTCCACATTCAAGATAAAGAACTGGTGCTGAGAGCTTCAAGGGAGAAAAAACAAGTCACTTTTAAAGGTAAACCTATTAAAATAACAAATGACTTCTCAGTCGAAACAGTAAAAGCAAGAAGAGCTTGGAGAGACATACTTCAAGTATTGAATGAGCAAAAATGTCAACCCAGGCTGATTTACCCTGCAAAACTATCAGTCATGATCAAGGGAGAAAGAAAAATCTTCCAGCACAAAGACAACTTGAAGGGATACATGGCCACCAAACCAGGCCTTCAAAAAATGCTAGAAATGATACTCAAGCGTGAAGAAGAAAACAGGCATATCCAGGAGAACAGAAGGCAAGTATAACACCATTAAAAGCGAAGCAATATACTTATAAAAACTACTAAACATAATAAATGTCTGGAATTAAAAATACTTTCTCCATTATAACACTAAATGTTAATGGAATTAATTCACCAATCAAGAGACACAGATTACAAACTTGGATTAAAAATCACAATCCATCAATCTGCTGCCTGCAGGAAACCCATCTTACCACAAAAGATAGGCACGCTCTAAAAATAAAAGGCTGGTCAACAATTCTACAAGCAAATGGAAGCAGAAAAAAGGCAGGGGTAGCCATTATGCTATCAGACAAAGTGGACTTCAAACCAAAGAAAATTATAAGAGACACGGATGGATACTACATTTTAGTCACAGGTACAATTCACCAGGAAGACTTCACAATACTGAACATATATGCGCCCAATACGGGCCCCTCCACATTCATTAAGAAAACCCTATAGCATCTAAAGCAAGAATTCAACCCCCAAACGATAATTCTTGGGGACTTCAACACCGCCCTCTCAACATGGGATAGATCAACAGGTCAAAAGCTTAACAGAGACACTTTGGAACTTAATCAAACCCTTAAAGAAATGGACCTTACAGATCTCTATTGAACTTTTCGCCCACATACCAAAGAATACACATTTTTCTCAGCAGCACACGGAACTTTCTCCAAAATAGATCACATATTGGGCCACAAAATGAATCTACACATATACAAAAAAGTTGAATTCTAACCTGTGCCCTATCAGACCACCACGGCCTAAAGCTGGACATCCACAACACATCAAACAAGAGAAAATACACTAACTCCTGGAAACTTAACACTATGATGCTGAATGAGAACTGGATTCAGGAAGAAATTAAAAAGGAAATTCAAGATTTCCTGAAAGTGAATGATAACGAAATTACAACTTACCAAAATCTCTGGGACACAATGAAAGCTGTTCTAAGAGGTAAGTTCATAGCTCTTAATGCCTACATCAAAAAAATGGAAACATCAGAAATAAACAACTTAACAATGCAGCTTAAAGCTTTAGAGAAACTAGAGCAATCTGATCCCAAAAGTAGTAGAAGAGAGGAGATTAGCAAAATAAGGGGAGAAATATCTGAAATCGAGACTAAGAAAACGATAGAAAAAAAATCAACCAGTCAAAAAGCTGGTTCTTTAAAAAAATCAATAAGACTGATACACCCCTAGCTAAATTAACCAAAAGCAAGAGAGAGAAAACCAAATTAACAAAATCAGAAATGAACATGGAGTTATCACTACTGATACCCAAGAAATCCAGAGAATTATAACATCATATTTCAAAAACTTATATTCTGTGAAGTTTGACAACACAAAAGAGATGGATGAATTTCTAAGTAAGCACAATTTACCTAAATTGAATCAGGAAGTTGTGAATTATTTAAATAGTCCTATAACATATAAGGAAATTGAGGAAGTAATCTTGAATCTTCCCACCAAAAAATGTCCTGGACCAGATGGATTCAGCACAGAGTTCTACCAGACATTTAAGGAGTTAATAACACCAATACTCCTTAAACTGTTCCATCAAATAGCAAAGGAAGGAACACTACCAAATTCCTTCGATGAAGCTAATATCGTTTTAATCCTAAAACCTAATAAAAACTCACTTAAAAAAGAAAACAATAGGCCAATCTCTCTGATGAACACAGACGCAAAGATTCTCAACAAAGTTTTAGCAAATCGGATTCAAAAACATATTAAAAAGATCATTCACGGGGACCAAGTAGGCTTCATCCTCGGCACACAAGGTTGGTTCAACATACGCAAATCAATAAATGTAATTCATCATGTAAACCACTCCAAAGTCCAAGACCACATGATACTGTCGATAGATGCAGAAAAAGCTTTTGACAAGATCCAAGAGCCTTTCATGATCAAAACGCTAGAGACAGTAGGAATGGAAGGAACCTTTATCAATCAATATAATAAAAGCTGTATACAACAAGCCCACAGCAAGGATTTTGCTCAACGGGGAACAATTGGAAGCATTTCCACTTCGATCAGGAACTAGACAAGGCTGTCCACTCTCACCACTTCTATTCAATATTGTACTTGAAGTCTTAGCTGAAGCCATAAGACAAGAAAGGGACGTAAGAGGGATTCAAATTGGCAAGGAAGAAGTCAAGCTATCCCTATTTGATCTTATACCTGAGTGATCCCAAAAACTCCACCAAGAAGCTCCTGGAACTAATTGAGAAGTTCAGCAGGGTGGCAGGATACAAAATAAATGTGCAAAAATCAGAGGCCTTCCTATACACCCAGAATGAAAGAAGTGAGAAAGCCTTGAGAGAAACAATCCCATTTACTATAGCCCCTAAAAAAATGAAATACCTTGGTATAAACCTAACCAAGGAGGTAAAAGACCTTTACAATGAAAACTTTACAACCCTAAAGAAAGAAATTGCAGAAGACACCAGAAGGTGGAAAGACCTCCCATGTTCCTGGATTGTCAGAATCAACATCGTAAAAATGACCATCCCACCAAAGGCAATATACAAATTCAATGCTATACCAATTAAAATCCCAAAGCAATTCTTTAAAGAAGTTGATCAAACAATCTCAAAATTCATATGGAGGCATAAAAGACCCAGGATAGCAAAAACAATCCTGAGTAACAAAAACACTGCTGGAGGTATTACCATACCGAACCTTAGTCTATATTACAAATCCATAGTTATAAAGACAGCCTGGTACCGGCTCCAAAATAGACACACAGATCAATGGATAAGGATTGAAGACCCAGATATAAGCCCACAAAATTACAGCCATTTGGTCTTTGACAAAGGGGACCAAAGAATCCAATGGAAAAAGAACAGCATCTTCAACAAATGGTGCTGGCAAAACTGGATCTCCACATGCAGAAGATTAAAGCTGGACCCGTACTTGTCACCATGTACAAGACTTAATTCCAAATGAATCAAGGACCTTGATATAAGGCCAGAGACTATAAAAACCATAGTTGAAAGGATAGGGAACTCCCTCGAGCTGATTGGGCTAGGCCAACATTTCCTAAACAGACATCCAATGGCACAGTCACTGCTACCAACTCTCAACAGCTGGGATCTTGTGAAATTAAAGAGCTTCTGTTCAGATAAAGAGATTGTAACACGAGCTCAAAGGCAACCCACAGAATGGGAGAAAATCTTCACTAACCACATATCTGATAGAGCTCTACTGTCCAGAGTGCACAAAGCACTTAGAAAACTAAACACCAAGGAAACCAATTGCCCAATTAGAAAATGGGCCCTGGAACTTAAAAGAAATTTTACCAGGGATGAAATTAAAATGTCTAACAAATATCTTAAAAAATGCTCCACTTCTTTAGCCATCAGGGAAATGCAAATCAAAACTTCCCTGAGATATCATCTCACCCCGGTCAGGATGGCAAAAATCCACAATACAAACAACAACAAATGCTGGAGAGGATGTGGAGAGACGGGAACTCTCCTACATTGCTGGTGGGAGTGCAGGCTCATACAGCCACTCTGGCGAGCCGTCTGGAGATTCTTAAAGAAATTAAAGATTGAAATGCCATATGACCCTGCGATCCACTTTTGGGTATAAGTATTACATCTACCCTTGAATGTGCTCTTATAATAAGACTCCAGTTTAACAGCTTTCTGTCTCTGGCCAGGGGGGTTACATACAGTGCCCATCACAATGGAGTGAAGGGCATTGCAGGAGCAGCAAAACTGCAAAAGAAAATCAACAAACCACAACCCAGAACTATCAACCACCTAGAACTAGGCCAGACTAATCTCTCCCCATCCTGAAGCTCAGGGACATTTGCGGAAGAGGGGGCGGTAAGAGTGTAAGAGCAAAAGGATGGGAGGAGCAATGATTTGCAAGATACTCCACACAAGTTAGGGCCAAAGCAATCATAATTGGACATTGCATGCCCGGCGCAATGTCCAACACACTATTGACCTCACAAAGTCTAGCATCTGCTAAAGGCACCAAGATCCTTGGAGGCAAGGGATTGACAGCCACAGTAGTGTTCCTATGCTTAAGGGGAACACAGGAAAGGGTTCAGGGAAATGCCACTGGGTCCTTGTATGTCATCGGAGAGGAGGCCCAGAGGAGAGTCAGGCATGCACAGGAAAGGACTCTGGGAATTGGGGCGGGAGGCACCGGGGGGGGGGGGGGGGATGGGGCAGGAGGGGTGAGGGGAGTGAGAGCAGGGGGTTCAGGGGGAGGAGGAGGGAGGGAGGGAACTGGTGTACTTATTAAGTTTGTATGAGCTGCAATAATAATAAAAAATGTATTAAAATTTAAAAAAAAAACAGATGCAAAAAGATAAATTCTGGTGGATTTAGGTAGAAGAATGAATGTCTTCTTTGGGTGAGAAATGAAATGGATAAACAATTCCTAGGTTATTTTCTCCTCCCTTCTTTCCTTCCTTGTTTTCCTTCTCTCTCTCACATTCCTCTCCCTCCCCGCTTCCTGGCTGTCATAAGGTGAGCAACCTCTTCTGCTATTTGCTCTACACCATGACACTCTGCCTTGTGTCAGGCCCAAAGCAACAAAGACTGTCAACCTTGAGATGAAACCTCGAAAACCATAAGCCAAAATAAGTCTTTCCTCCTTTTAGGTTGTTTTCTTAGGTGTTTTGTCACAATGGTAAAAAGCTGACTCAGTGTTAAGACACGAGAATTTGTACGTCTAGTAAGTTTCGGTGATGCTAATGTTACTAGTCTGAAGATCATATTTGTGGTAACAAAAATCTAGGACTATCTGTCATATGCCATTTTTCTTTTTAAAGAGCTAAACTAAATACAAGCTGCTGGAATAAATCTTAAAGGATGCTAGCTTTGTGTTATTGGTAGAGAACCATTCATTTTCACTTTTTCCTGTTCCTCCTGGTGGTCTTTGGGGGTGGGGAGTGTCTTGTCGTTATACTGTAGGAGAGCTACAAATCTCCACTAAGGTGAAATAGTTCTGCTCATACCTGACACAGTTGTTAGACCCTCCTTTCCTTTCACATCCGCACTTGACTTCCATGACCCCACCCTCCTGCTTTCCCCTTCTTGGGTCACATATTTGTCATTTCTTTTTCATTTCCCCTGCATCTGAATATGGAACCCCAAGAGAAATCATGTTTTAGATCTGTCATCTGTCTATGCTCTGTGTCTTAGTGACTCATGGGGTTCATGGCTGAAAATACTATTCACATACTGGTAACACTCAGATTTATGCCCACAGTCGAGACTGCTCCCTTGAGTTACAGGCGTGCACTGCTCTATCACCGAGCTCCAATCCCACTTAGTTTCCTATTAGATATGGCAAGCAGAGGCCTTCTACGGCAGGGCTTTTGAGTCTTCCCTTCTCCAAACAAAAAAAAAAACCTTGCTCTTCTCAATCTTTCCCAATTCAGTAACTAGTACTACATTTTTCTAGCTATTCTGGCCCAAAATTCTGTGATCACCATTGATCTCCCTTTCCTGCTATAATTTATATCTGGTGTATTCACTAACAATGCTGCCTCTATCTTCAAAATATGTCTAGAATTTGACCTTTCCGACTACTGTCACTGTTGCCTCTGCTGTCTCGACTGTCCCCTGGACAGGATGACTGCAGAAGTTTTCTGAACACTTCCCCTGCTTTCATCTTGGTCCTCCCATCGTCTCAATATGGAAGCCATTTCAACAGACTGAAACAATCTTTACCTCATCGGACCTCCTTTCTACCAGGTCCTGAGTTCATGCTATTCCAGCCACACTAGTATTGCTTATCATTTCTCGGGCCTTCTCAGGGCTTCTGAAGATGCTCCCTTTGCCCAGCACACCCAAACAGTGTAGCTCCTCACCTCCAAGTCTCTACACGTGTCACCGTAACAGCAAGGCCTCCTCACTAGACTTGCTACATTTTTCTCAATAGATTTCACTTTACATTCTGGCTTTTTTCTTATCAGCCCTTACAACAAACACACACTCATATACACACACAGAGACACACACACTTATATACACACCTACAGAGAGAGACACACACACACACACACACACACACACACACAAAACTCTAACTTGGCTAATTCTGTATGTCCTAGTCTCCAGAAGATACAAGCTCTATGCAGATGGGGAATTTCACCTACTTGGTTCATTACCATATTGATAAATGCTGAAAACTTAGATATTCACTAACTGCTACAAGAATAAAATGAAACCAAACAATAGATGTGTTTCAGATGCCACTCAAGACAGTATCTTAAATACCACGTGGCACAGCAATTTAGCTTTGAGGCACTGTTCAAGGGAGCTACTGGGACGACAACATTTACTGTCGTACTCTCCACAACTGGCAAGACCTAGAAACAATCTAAACACCCACCAACTAATGAATAAATATTGAAATGTGGTACACATGTACGATAAGATAGTAAACCCCCAGGGAACATCATGTTAAGTGAAATAAGCTAGGTAAAGAAAGACAAGTAAAGTACATGGTTTCATTCATATGAGACTTTAAAAGAGGTGATTTCAAGGGAGTTGAAAGTAGCCTGGTTGTTACCAAAGGCTAGGAAGAGAGGGAAGAAAGGAGGATCGGAAAAATGGGTACTAAACTGTAGTTATACAGGAATAAGTAACAACATGTGTATGTGTCCTAAAATTTAGAAGAATTTTTCATGTTTTCATAACAAAATGATGCTTAAAGAAATATTTCACAGATTTAAACATTACACAATGTATATATAAATCAATGTTACCTCCAAAACACAAGCAATTTTTGGTTTTGTTTCAGTTTTTACATTTAAATTATATTAAAATGTATCTTAGAGCTGGAGAGATCACTTAGGGATTAAGCTCCTGCCTTACAAGCAGGACCTGAATTCAAATCCCAGATTCCATGTAAAAATGCCAGGAAGAAATGGTGAAGGCCTGAACTACTGGCCCTGAAAGACAAAGTCTGGGAAACTCCAGAGCAAAGCAAAGGTAGAGTCATCCAGAGTGATTCCAAAAGTCATCCTTGGGCCCTCACAGACACACAGTGCCTTCTAATACACACAGACACACACACATGATTAAAGCATCTTAGGAAGGTGAGAATGACCAAATGTACCAAGCGATGATGGAAACACAATAAAGCTGAGGATTGATAACTGGATCTGTCAAGGTGGAAGCGGTTTACAATCCTGGCAGACGTGCTACAATAAAACAGACCGGAGTAAACAGGAGACGAGGAACGGAAGATGGTACAAGCAATTCGTTCCGATATTCTCTTATAACACGAGTCCATTGTATATGATGTCACTGCTTCCCAGAATACTTAAGCTGGGGCTTTAAGGACAATAGGGTAAATGAAACTCATTTTAAGGCAACTCAAATTTTACATCTAGCAAATATAGACGTACAGCTAGACCAGAGACACGTACCAAAATGCATCAAGTTATTTATTACACTCTTTCAATACCCTTTACTGGCATAAATTATTTAATTTTTTTTAATCTACAACTTTGCAAAAAAATTGTTGATAAGCAGTAATTAAGAAACAAAAAGCTAACACATCCTCTGGAGAAACAAAGTAATAAAAGTTTAAGGCTAAAATCCAAGCTACTGATGTACATCTTATGCTAAAACTACTATTAGTAGTATATTTTATAGCTTGGTCTTAAACCTGTTGTAAGAACCAATTATGTACAAAACTGAATCAACAGAACTTAAAACACACACACACACACACACACACACAAAAAAAAAAAGTCCTATATCATTTCTAAAATTTAAGTTTAGTTCCACATATAGACAAGTTATTGCAATAAATATTAGTAGGGTATAAATGACAAGGGAAATACAGCACATGCAAGCATGCATGTGTGCACGCGCGCACACACACACACAATGCAGAGAAAATGATGAGATGTCATATGGCATCATCTAGTGACAGTAAGAATACAGGAGAAGCACTAAACAAGGGAGGACTCAAACTTTTCCATCAACATAGCATTACAGTTTCAAAAAACTTATGACAATAGCCTGCTTGTTTTTATAACAGTCTTATCCTCAGACTTTTATATTTCACTAACAAATGTGAAGAACTTTTAGGCAAATACAGAAACAAAACTGCTGAAAATATTCTTACTAAGGCCAATCACCATAACAATATTTTGTTTTCCACCATGCAGCACATTTATAAATATTGTGTGCTCTGCAATGAGGTGATTAAAAATTACTGGAATAGCTTCTACACTTATAGATCAAACACTGAATTGAAAAAAAAAAATCAAGCTTTAATGTTTGCCTACTCTTTTTCACAAATAGCCTATAATTACTATTTGAAGCTTCCAAAGCACTTTGATTTCTAAATTATACTCTTAGATTGTATTAAATGTGTGCCACAGTTTTTACTAAACTTCATGCTTCCCAGTACAAGTTTTCAAGAAATCTCTTTTTATAAATTATATAAGAATGTATCGTTTGGGGGCTGAAGAGGTGGCTCAGGGGTTAAGCCTCTGCCTTGCAGGAAGCAGGTCCTGAGTTCGGATCTTAGACCCCATGTATAGATGCAGGGCAGAAGTGGGGCGGCCTGTATTTCTGGTCCTGGTAGGGCTGAGCATGTGAATCCCAGGGCAGAGTAAACGAGGAGGTGGAGGCGGTCCATGGTGGTTCCCGAATTTGCCCGTGGTTCTACACACACACACACACACACACACACACACACACACACAATTGAATAAATTAATTTAAAAAAATATTAAACAAAGAATGTATCATTTGCATATAAACAGGCATGTCAAGTATATTTGTCATTTTGAAATATTTTAAGATACACGTATGGATTGTATAACTAGTCTGGAAGAATGCAAGTATGACCTTCCTTATCATTTATGGAAACCAAATATAAAATTCAAAGCAATACAGCTTAATGGTAGAGTACTTGGTTAATATGTGCAAGTCCCTAGATTCAATCCTCAGTACTACAAAAAATAAACATCTAAGAATTCTGACATATAATATTGCTTCTAATTACTGTTAGAAGGATGAAGACATAACAGCCCTCCCTAAACAAATCATTATCTACTTTGGAAGGCCTTAAAAATCATAATGTTCTCACAAGGATTGAAATCAATTTGATTGTACTATTCAAAAACCTCAAAATCCTTCACACCTGTGCCACTCACTGAATTTGACTAAAGACATGTAGGTAAGCTAGTATCTGGCGCCGTGGACACCTAATCCCTAGAACAGTAGAGGCAACAGGACTGGGGGTGAGAAAAGAAGATGAGGCAAACAATAGAAAGATGGGCAATTACGATGGATTTTGTTTGCTTTAGTTAGTAATCTGAATGATTATACTAGATCTTTAATCACCACCACCACAACAAATTACTAATTTAAGAGTAAAATTACTTGTCAGTTTCCTTTCCAGACCAATACAGTAAGTACAATCTGGAAAACTTCCACTTCGGTGTCTTAAAAAAAAAGAGGGAGAGAGAGAGAGTTCTTCATTCTACATTCCACGACCTCAAGTTTTGCTCTTCACTCCATCTCCCGGTCCCTTCTTGTCCTGGAAGCCCACCCATCCTAGGCTTCCTTTTCCCTTCCACACATTACAAATGCAGAGAGTCAAAGCAGTACAACTTCACCGACTTCAAGTACCAGGGACTCTTCTCTACATCATACTGGATTTGAGATTCCCATATTTTGAGACACAAACATGAAGGCAAAAACTAACTGAACCTGACCACAGAACCTGTGTCTAAAAAACAAAACAAAACAAAAAACTGTGAAGCAGCATATAAACACATTCCCAAAATGTTTATACATATATAATAGAAATTATACATATAATGTACATAGTAGAACTAGTAAATGTGCTTGAGGCGATCATCAATGGCCTACAGTAATTCTGAAACTGCTGAACGTTCCCAAAATGTTCTATTTAGATATTAAAAGTGACCCCAAACTGCATTGGGACGAACTTTAAGAAAGAATTCGAAAACGCCCGAGCGCGCGCGCAGCACTGTGATTAAGTCGACAGGAGTGAACTGGCAGGAACCGAAGGGTCCTTCACGGACGGCGGAACCAGTGGAGAGCAGCGCGGTGAACCCTGCCGTGAACAGGTGAACAGGTGCCGGGGCTCCTGCGTCCCTCGGCGGACAAGTGCGTGCAGGAAGCAAAACCTGAACCGATCACCACCGACGCGCGTCCCCCCGAGGATGCCGCTGGGCGCGCGTCTCCGGGTCCGGCCCGGGCTTTGCGGCGGGCGCTCCGGGGGGTTTCGCCGGCTCCCCGGACTCGTCAAGGTTTCGCTTGATGAGAAATCGATCGCGGTAAAAAAAAAAAAAAAAAAAAAAAATCATAATAATAAAAAGAAAAAGAAAAAGAAGGCGCCACCACGCAGCCTTCCGTGGAGTTTCCTCCTTGGGTGGGACGCAGAAAAGCCCCCAGTCACGGCCCCCAATGCCCGGTGCACCTGCGGATCCCACCTGCCCGCACGATCCGAGAGCGGGTCCCCCAGAGCGGGAGTGGGGGGCAGGGGGTGGGCTCGGCACTCAGCCGGGGCGCCGCCGCGCGCACCGCCCGGGGGTCCGGGGGGCGCCACCGCCCGGGGGTCCGGGGGGCGCCGGCGCCCGTACCTGATGATGTCGTCGCTGTGTCCGCGGTAGAACTTCTGCCGGTGCTCGCGCGGGCTGTAGACCACGCCGACGCCCGCCACGAAGTACACGATCTCCTCGGCCGCCGTGTAGTAGAGGTTGTTGCGGCACTGGTGGCCCCGGTAGCCGTACACCCACTCGAGCCGCAGGTGGCAGCTCGGGGCGCTCCGGGCCGCCATGTCGGGGCGCCCACCCGTCGCTGCGGCTCGGGCCCGCCGCGGCTCCGCCGCCGCCGCGCTTCCCCGCCGGGCCTCCGCGCCGGCCGCGTCCTCTACGCCGAGCCCGCCGGCCGCATGTCGCCCCGGGTGGCCGCCACCGCCTCAGCCCACGGGCGGGAGGACCGGCCTCGCCTCCGCGGCGCGCATGCCGGGGGCCCGCGAGCGCCGCCGGCCGGCCAGGGGGAGCCTCGAGCCTGCGCGCCCGCGTCCCCCGAGCCCGCAGCGACCAGGCCCGGCGCGGCTGCCGCGGCCCCGCGCTCGTCTCCGGCGGCGCTGGACGCAGACCCGCGGCGGCCGCGGCTCCCCCGTCCCGCGTGCCCGCGCCGCGCGCTCCGGGGGCCGGCTGAATGACGGGGGGGGGCCTCACGCGCTCGCTCCGCCCCTCTCGGCTTCGCCCCGCCCCCGCACGGGGTAACCCTGCCCACAACGCGCTGTCCCCGCCCCTGCACGCGATAGTCCCGCCTTCGCACGCGCTCTCTCCTGCTCCACAGGCGCTATCCCCGCCTCTCGAGCGCTAGGCCCGCCCCCGAACGCCCTAGCCCCGCCCCTAGCTGTAGCCCCGCCCCTCCCTAACTTGGAAAAGCCCAGCGTTCTCCGTTGTCCAAGCTCTTACCTCCTCCCGCCCAAGGTCAAGGCCCGGGTTCCCACTCTGTGCAGGAGGCGCTAATTCCTCACCGATCCCCTATTTTCCCCAGACCCTATTTCGCTTGCTAGACTTTCTGTCCTGAAAACCCGGGGAGTCACCGACCGATCTAGCACCCAACTTGAGCCACCTGCATATATGCCAGGAAATTAACATCAGGATGTTAACTTCATCCTGTTTTTTATTTTTTTGCCCCTCTGAATACCTTTTAGGTATGTTTCTTGTTGTTTCATAATGTTCCCTGACCCAGAGATGTGGTGACATTAAAATCTGACTTCTTAAATTGACCTTCGACATTTTAAATCCAATGTTCTAATAAATACCGAAGGTCCCTGAATTTGTTACTGTCATTGAATGAATGTTGCTTTCATACTCCAAGGTGACCTTCGACTCTCGAGTGCTAGGATTGCAGATGTGCGCCACCACCTCTTTTTTAAATTTTAATTGGTGTTTTGGATATCACCAATTACCTTCTAATTAAATGACTTCTTGCAGGACATGTTTTAGGGTAATTGCCAATTCAGATGTCCTAAATATTGTGATCCGGTAGTCTACTCTGGAAAAGATATTGGCTACTTAAATTGAAGAAGTGAATTTGGGAAAAAGAAATTTTGCTATAAATCCATGACATGTTAATTACTAATTACACTATGAGGCAGGATGTAGAATAAGGACTTTTTCTGTTTGGGGTTTTTCAGCACCAAGTTTCACAGATCCCATGATACAGGTTTAAAAACTCAGATTACTAATAGATTTAAATCATTTATTTTTCCATTACGAGTTTTAATGACCCAAGGGTAGAATATGAAGCAAAAACATTCTTAATTAAACCGTCCTCAAATGACAACTCAAGACCAAAAGAGGTGCAGTGGTGGCTGGAAATTGACCCACTCACGAATTCTTAAATTGGAAAAACAAATCTCATCAGTTTTCTTTTCCATGTGTACATGTGTGTTCAAATGCGTGTAGGCACATGCATGTGTGTGTGCATGTGTGTGTGCATGCATGTGGAAGCCAAAGATTGATGTCAGGAATCTTCCCCATTATTCTTCACCTTATGCATTGAGGCAGGACTTCTTAATCAAACCCAGAGCTTGCCTGCCCGTAGGGCTAATCTAGCTGATCACCTTACTCTGGGGATGCTCTGTCTCCTCCTTGTGAGCGCTGGAGTTATACATACGTGGGCTCCCATATGCTGTTTGAATTTTGGTCCTCATGCTTACACTGTTCTAACTACTAAGCCATCTCTCAGGCCATGATCCATCTTTATCTAATCTATTACAATGCTACATCTAAAACTCAGTCAAGACTATTCTGCTAGATATCACCCTTTGAAAGTCACGTAAATAAAGATTTGGCAACCAGACCCTAAATATGTCAGAGATCAACAAGTGGACATCTGTTAGACATTTGAAATAAAAGTTATGAGACTCCCTTTGGAAGTCTGCCCCTTGATATGTAATGCAGCATGGAATTATCTTGATTTCATGTTTCTGTTACTGTAATCAACACTCCAGCCAAATCATTTGGGGGAACAAAGGTGTTTTTTTTTTCTATGATCACAAGTTACAGCCAATCATAATGGCAAGAAAGTTACCAGCAGAAGTCAAGGGAAGTGATCACATCATTCTATGGGCATGGCAAGAACAGGGGTGGGGGCAAAGAGTAATATTGCTTTCCAGCTTTCAAACATGCCAACCCACCAAATAGTCAGCTCTGTCTTTATTCACATCTTGGAGAATGGGCCCATCCACTATCAATGATTAACAGTATCATACGGGCTTGCCTTAACCAGATAATTCCTCGTAAGTGTGCTTATCAGCTCATTTCTGAAGTGTCTAGCTAAAGATAGTTAGCATATGTAGATTCCAGATTTTTGAAATATTTTCTAAAATCCAAGAAAATAAACTATTTACTGGCTACTAATTTTGTGCCAGTACCATGCTATGTCTCCATTAGGTCTAAACAAGAAATATATGGCAGGAGTTGGGGGAGATCCCCAGCAAACTGATTGCTGGGTAGGCAGAGACAGTTGGATCCCAGAGGCCACAAGCCAGACACAAGACAAAAAACTTGGAGACATAGATTTAGTGAAAGAAATTGTCTCAAAAAAATAAACAGAGGAAGACACCCAATGTCAACATGTATACAGTTAAGCATATACACATATACATTACACATATGTATGCACATAAGCATATAAATATGGCAAAGCATGAAAACATAAAGCTGAAATTCATGACATTCTAGCTATCTACAGACATTTTATAAATTGTAATGTTTTAATTAACTGTTCACAAAAAAGTCTATAACCATGCCTTTGATGACTCCTATTTTATATACAGAACCCAACACTGTGCCTTGTACTTCAGATGTTCCATACATATATGTCGGTCAATAAATGTAAAACAAAATACCTCACACTCACAAAATGATCCCTTTTAATTCTTTGCAAGCAACCCTTCTTCTGGTTTCCATAGTATATTAGTAAGAACTTCTTTGATTGTACATGACAGAAATCTACTCAAAATATCTTGGGATCAAAAGGGAGTGTCAATTTCTCTAAAGACTTAAAAATTCTAGAACTGTCATCAGTGTGTTTGAATCCTTGGGCTCAAAGGAGGCCAGTTGGAGCCAAGGTCATCAGAACTAATTCACATCTGTGTATTGATTCCATTGCCACACAAGCCAAGTAGTTGCCAACATGTTCAGTTACAAACCCATTCTTTTAATGGGAAGAGCTTGATTTCTTAGCTGTTTCTTTGGGAACTTCTACATTACCCCATCGTCTCTGACTGGCTGACTTCAACCAGGTGTCCTCTTTGGATCCATGGAATATGCCAGATGCACCAAGGCCATAGGAAGGTGGATTGGGGAAGGACTGGTCCTTTTAGTGGCACCATCAGAATAGGAAGGAATAGGTACCATCTGTAATTCCAAGAACTGGCTTCACTGCTTCACCCCATCTTTATTTGTCAAAGCAAAGTCACCTGCAATTTCATTAAAAAACGGGTGTAAATAAATTCAGCTTTAAGACCAGATTCTTCTAATCAGATTGGCACCCAAAAATCCTCATCTGAAAAATATCCCAAAGCTAGCACCAGATGCCAGGCTGGCAAAAAAACAACAGATGTTCTGTACCCACGAACTTTATTTCCACATACCCATTAAACTCCACCTACGGCTTCTAAACGGTATGAATTTCCAAGAACTGCCCATATCTGCACACCTTGCCATCTTCTTTTTATGCATTTAAAACATCACTATTGGGTTGGGGAAAAGAGTTGGTAAACTGTTGCACAAGGATAAAGACTTGAGCATCCAAGTAAAAGTCAGGCATAGTGGTGCATGCAGGTGTGTAACCCCAGGGTTGGGAAGGGGGCCAATCTGGCCAACCTGTAAAACACAGATTCAAAAAATAATGTGGAAAGGGATAGAGGAATACATCTAACACTGACCTCTGGCATTAGCTTACACATTCATCATCATCATCAATATTACACTAGTTGACAAGATTGGAAAGGTAAGTTGTCTTTGGTTCCTCCTAATTTTAGCTCTCATATGTAGATACCAACTCCATCTGACTGTATTTCTGTCTTAGAAACATCACTGATTCCTGTCTTCTTATCAGCCCCATGCCAATCCCTGCTGTCACAGCCCAATTCCGGTTCTAATGATCTCTTCCTCCAAGTCGGACATTTGAATTTATTTGTAAAAATCCATGAACCTGATCATTTCACTTAACATGTCTAAAGACACTTTTCTAGAAGCAACTTAGAAGTTGGTATTTTGAGCCCTGAGATGTTCTTGTATTTCTATTCACTTATAACTGACTCCTCTAAAGCCCATCCCAGTATAACAGCATAAAATGCAGATAAGACGCACAAGTTAAAACATTTATTCCAGATCAAGGAGATGGCTCAGGGTTTTTAAGCTTCTGCCTTCAAGCAGGAAGTTCACATCTCGGATCACAGGTAAAAATCCCAGGAGGAAATGGCAGCAGCCTGCACTTCTGATCCTGGAAGTTGGAGCCTGGGAAACTCCAGAGCAAAGCAAAGAAGTGGTAGAACAATACAGGGTGGTCCCCAAAGTCACCCCTGGGCCTCTATAGGCCTCTATATTGTCCTTTGATAACACATACACACACAGACACACACACACACACACACACACACACACACACACAAACACGAGTGCAATAAATAAATAAATTTTATAAAAAGTTTATTGCAGAACTTGTCTAGCATATATAAAGTTTGACACTAAAGTGGTTTTATTACAGCATAATTTAGAACAATAAAAATATAGAAACCTAAATGGAAGCTTTAAGAAAACTGCTTCAACCAAGATGACAAAATATTACAAAGTCATTGAAAATTAGTTTTACTCGGATAAATTCTGACAGCAATGACAATTTCCTGTAATAGAATGAAAAAATTTAAGCTGAATACCAAAATAAATGCATATACAGGATGAGCCCAGTTACATAATATAATGCAGAGTAGAACAAAAGTTACCAACATGTCGAGTTTTGTGATATGGGTAATTTTTACACTCTTCTGGATATGTTTTGCAAGTGCTTTTTAAAAATACATGTACTGAGAGAATCTTATTTTTCAGAATTTGTCATAAGAAGGGAATTCTGTCTGTTTGGAAAAATACCTGGATGGGTGCTTGGCAAAGAAGGCGAGATGCTAAAGGAGCCGGATGTGGGCAGATGCGTTCTGCATGAGGAATGAGGATGAATTTGTAGCTCCATAAGATGAAGGAGGAGAGAGGACAACATTACAGCTTTCTCCAAAACCTCTCAGGCCTTCGAGCTTCCCAATCAATGAACTGTTGGGTCAATTTTTTTTTTAATAGAAAACTGGACAAATGGAACTTCTCATCTGAAGTATGTAGTAGAAACCAATGTCACTTTTTAAGCAACAATTGAGTCCCCCACCCCCTATATCACTGGAGGGTCAACCTAGAGTTCACATGTTAAGCACATGCTTTATCACTGAGTGACACTCTCATCCCTACAACTGAGCATAACTGAGTTATGTTAGATCAAGCAACACAAGGAACATCATATTGTATTTATATACTTAGTAAACAGTATATCTTGACATCCATCTACTAAAAAGGAGAGCTCTTTGCTCAATGAGTTAAAAGAACATGCTCAGGACCATTAACAATTATACTCAAGCAGTGATATAACACTGGAATATGTAGTGGCTGTGGATACTTGCATAAATGGTGAAGGATGTCACATATTCTAGTCACAGAGATTCTGTAATCATCGACGAATTCTCTCAAGTCATTTCCTATCTGTCCTTTCAAGAATATTATCCAAAAGTCTACCATTCAAAAGCACATCACAGAAAGAAGAAGGCCAAGAACCACCACCGTAATCATTCTTAAACAGAAATTGAGCGCCCACATGTGAATCATTGAACTTAGTTCTATGGGGGAGTAACAGGAAAAAAAAAAAAAAAGACTCACTCATGGTGTATTTTAAAGGATTTTTGTTCTGGAAAAAAAGAGGCAAGATAAAGATATTTTTTTTATTATAAGTGATATATATAGAGAGATGTACACTTAATACAAGCAAATGCCATATAGAAACAATTACAAGGGCCTGGAGAGGTGGCTCAGGGGTTAAGCCTCTGCCTTGCAGGCGGAAGGTCCTGAGTTCGGATCCTAGACCCCACGTATAGATGCCAGGCAGAAGCGGGGGCGGCCTGCGTTTCTGGTTCTGGTAGGGCGGAGCCTGTGAATCCCCTGGCAGAGTAAACAATGAGGAGGTAGAGGCATCCATGATGGTTCCCAAATTCGTCGGTGTTTCTACACACACACACATACACACACGCGCACACACGCATACACACACATGCACAATTGAATAAATAATAAATAAAAAAATAAAAAAGAAAAAAGAAACAATTACAAAAGGATTATAGGGTGAAAATGCTCCTTTTTTTCTTTCTGAAACAATGTCTCATGTGGCTCAGGTTAACCTTGAGCTTGCTAAGCAGATGAGACTGACCTTAACTCCTGATCCTCCTGCCTCTAACTCCCAAATTCTGGGATTACAGGGTGGGCCGCCCCACCCAGCTTTGATCATACTCTTATTAAAAGATGTTTTTCTGAACTGTACGCATCATTCTTACTATGTCAAAGAAATAGATACAGGAAAGATATCAAAAGTAGGTTTACCATTAGTTGTATGAAAGAAAATATTTATGAAAACGTAAGTCAAAAGTTAATTTGATATAAGAAGATGCTTTTTGAGAGGCAAATATAGTCTAATTCTAGATACTGTATTTCCAGAAAAAAGAGATAACATTTGTATGTTGCAATAAGAGGACTGATGTGTAAGAAGAGAGACCTGCCCCCAGGCCCAGGTTCACAAGTTTCCCTAAGCCTAAGAGGTTGGGCCAAAACAACCAGGCACATCCTCCTATAACCACCACAAGCTTGAGTATAAACAGCAAACGCCAAGTCCATTGTTTCAGAGGAGAAACAGTCCAAGAAAAAAAGACCTCTCCCCCCAAGTCAGTTTGGTTAGTCTACCGATTTGATGAGATTGATAGCTAGGGAACTCCAGGGATGCACTTGTCTCTGACTTCCTAGAGCTAGGATTAAGATACAACATGGGCTGGAGAGATGGCTCAGGAATTAAGACTCTGCCTCATAAAGCAGAAGGTCCTGAGTTTGAAGTCCAAGTTCCATGTAAAAATTCCAGGAAGAAATGGTGTGGCCTGAGAAGACCTAGAACCCGATTTTGGTTTTCTTTTAGTTCTTTTTAAGTATGTTTCTCCACACATACATAGTTTTCTCCATGTGGCCCAGTGGAGCTCTCATGTGTTCTGGTCAGAGTGGCCATTAGCTCTAACTATAGACAGGCTGGGAGTTTGGAATGTGGCCCCACGTGCCTAGCTGAGGATGTGCAAAAAGCCATTTCTGCTCGATCGTTGTTGCCCATCCCCTGTTCCTCCCTTACCAGGTTGCAATTCAAACTACTCACGGACAAGGGGGGGAACAATCCCTGCGCGCTAAAACTGTTGGCTGTCAGCCAATCATGTAACTACTAAGTTGGAAGCCCCCTCCCCTTGCCAGTAAATTATAAAAACTTCGCCGAGACCAGGCTTTTCAAACTGATACCGCTGTGTCCCTCCATTCTGAGCCCATGTTCGAGCTTGCAATAAAGCCCTCATGCGAATTGCATCAGTGTCGGCTCCAGGGTCTCTTGGGATTCAGAAATCTGGGCACAACAGGGCTGCACTTCTTTACGGTGGAGAGAGCCTGGGGAATCCCAGAGCAAAGCAAAAAGGAGGTAGAAACAATCCAGGATGATTCCCAAAGTCCCTTTTGGGCTTCCACAGGGACACATAGTGGGACACACATATACACACACGAAATTAATTAATTAATTAATTAATTAGATGTATACCACTATGTCAAACTTTTTACAGGCAGATCCAAACTCAAGTCTTCATGTTTGCACGGCAGGCCCTTTGCTCACTGAACCATCTTCTCACCCACCACCTTTTTTTCCCCTAAGACTTATATTGACAAACACAGAAAGGGGAATTCCTATTTTTATCCCTATCTCTTGATTTTTTTAATATTAACATTAATGATACTACCGTTGTGAATAAATTTATATATTAATTGTGGGATTCTGTGACCTGCATGCTTACCTCGAAAATCTGATAATAGATATACCAGAGTGGGATCAGCAAGAATTAAATCAGGCTGGGTCAAGAGTGGATTCTGGAAAAGCCAAAAACCAAGTCAAGTTTATTATGGAACCTAATCCCTTATATACCATGAAATAGGGGATAACATCTGTACCTTGTGCAGAGCAATGACATCAGTAGTGGCAGAGAAACTACATGTGCAAGGTCAATAGGTGGGACCACTACCAATAAATACAGCCCTACCAATCCTTAGACATGTTAATAGGCCTTAATGACCCCATTCATTGTGAGGAAAAGATAGGCTGCTGATAGGTCAGGAACAGGGTGATACAATTACAATGACTAAGCTCTTGTACCCATCCTTTAGATGTGCTATTTAATGTCTAAATGGCTTCCAAAGAACAGGAAGGAATATGTAAAAACACCTCTGCCCTTGATCCCAATTCAAGACAGGACAAGATCCATCCCTGCCCCTTGCAGGGAAGTCAATAGGAGTCCGCCTAGCCATAGGCTGGCATAGGCACACAACTATGCTGGCAGAGGAGGCACACTGCAACTGAGACTTCGAGGAATGCCCTTGGCATCTGGGTTCAAGAAATGGAGATCTCGAGCTTGAGTGTTTCCTACATATTATATTTTGTATACTATTTCCAATTCTCCATATTCATAACACATATGTTTGTGAATAATTTGTAGACAAAACATCCCTTTTTAGTGTATGTTTTTTTCTAAGTTATATTCTCTTACGTATTATGGAATTGCCAAAATCACAAAATTATGGTTATGGTTGCATTGTTTGGTCTACAAATGTCATCAAATTTTGCCAATAAATGTCTTTTATAGAAGAAAAATTACAATTGATTCCAGGTCTCATTGCATTTAGAGTCTATGTTCTTTTCAATCTGGAAATGTTTTCACATCTTTATCTTCTATCATTGCGACGTTTGGAAGAATATGGGTCATTTATCTTGCAACTTGTTCCTGGTTTGTGTCTGTCCAATTATTGGATTTGGGTTATATGTTTTTGGCAGTAGTACAAGAAGCAATATGTGTCCCCAGTGTATCATAGCAAGAGGCTAATGGTATTTATTTGTTCCATTATAGGCCTTATTGACTTTGATCACTTGCTTAAAAGGTGCCTGACAGGATTCTTCACTATAAAATTATAATTAATTAGTGTCATGTGGGGAACTTAATCAGAAAATTCTACTATAAATTTTTATTCATTAGCACTGGGATGACTATTATTGATAATGATTACAGTTTGTAATCTTTCAAGGCATGATATTAATAAAATTGGAATGAAATAAAAATTGCAAATAAAATCTCAAATTATAATAATTACCAAAAAAATATAATTACTGATTTAGGGTAACATTATTTTGAACTCTGATTGAATGATAAAAATGCATGTGTGAATATTTTTAGTCTATCCATGATGTTCATTAAATTCTGTAGAAAAGTTTGGTCTGGAGATAGGGCTCTTTTGGTAGAGGGTATGCCTTGCATGCATGAAGCCCTGGGTTTGAGCCCTAGTATCACAAAGCAATTCTATGAGCTCTTAAAATTCTCACTTAGAGTTAGTGACTGAAGAACAATCAACTAGTCTATTGTATGTCAAGACATATCCATAAATGTATAGATATGTCACAAGCGAATAGTTTGCATATTGATACCTCCTAAAGGCAAATTAATTTTTACAGGGGATTTTTTTTTTCTTATCCTTTTCAGTAAAACATTTTTTTAGATAAAATAACACAGATCTGTAATAAAAAATATGATTATAGGAAACAAACATTATGAACGTCTTATATTTTTTGACAAATATTCTAAGGGCGTTTACACAGTCACAATATAAACTTCACTTGATTGTTTAATGATTAGAAGAGAATGGACTGGTTTGGTAGAGGAGAGCTGGACTGGCAACCTTGAAGTTGTGAATGAGGAAAGGTCAGTCGGCAGAGCAGCTGCCATTGTTGGAGAATGAGCATCATTGAAGGAAACACCTAGTGTGGATGGTGGAAGACATGGATACCACAATATGGAGATTCTGTGGTTTGAAAACTTGGATTCCTTCAGGAGCCGAAAGCCCAAGCTGACACTGTTTCTTTCACTTTGGAAGTTCTGACTGTCTAGAAAATGTTTTCTCCAGAGTCATCAAGCAAAAGTTGGTAGAGCTGTGGTTTGAGTGGACCAAACTATACTTCAGTTTCACTGCAGAATTCGTCAGCATTCTCCAGGTGGTACTGGTTTGGATCCATGATTGAGGGGTTCATGGAGAACAGCAGAAGTTTGGTACCAAGAGACAGGTTTGAAGTTCCTGCAAAAGAAGATGAAGCCTATAGCTGCAGAGGCAAATACAGAATATTACTGGAGATGTCAGAACCATGGGATGTATGCTGAGAATGGTTCTGTTGATATTCAACCTAGTTCAGAGAAACACTGCTTGCAGAACTTTGAGCTGTGAAGAGGGACTAGGAATCTTTGAGCCACCATGGCTATGCTACGAGTGCCTGAAGATAGACATTGAAGTACAGGATGTGGTTGTTATAGTTCACCTGTATGGTTGCTGATAAATTGCCACCAAGCAGATTAAGGAAATAAGGGGTTTATTCTCTCTTATGATTTCTGGTTACAATCGTTTATCCAGCTTGACAGGAGAGCTCACACCAACACCAGGGACAAGGGAATTGGCCACACCAGCTCCACATAACTTCTGAGAGAGGGACAATCCTTACTTGTCAGACCATCATATGTGGCCAAGTATATACAAGGATGCCTCCTTTCTCAAAAAGGTCTCTCCATTTTATTCATCTTCCATGGGGACTAGTTCCACCCATCATGGTGATGCGGGACAATCAGAAATGGTCTTTTCGGCTGTCCCATCTGGGTCACCAAATGATGCAGGGAACAGGAATCTGCCATCCCAATGTTGTAGGGTTCTTGTGTTCTGGAATTGAAGATTGAAACCAGAACACATGTAGAGGATTAAGGTAGAGTTTATTAGAGGAGAGAAAGGTTGGAATTCATGACTCCAGATGTGGAGTGCCATGAGGGGTTAGGATGCCCTGGAGAACTCATGTAGCCTAGGCATGGAATCCATGAGGAGCGAGGAACTCATGGAATGCTTGAGAAACAGGCACAAAACAGACTCATGGCACTAATGCCATGAGGGGCTAGGGCGCCTCCATGAGAAGCAGACAAGAAACAGAACTCATGGCACTGGAGTGCCATGAGGGGCTAGGGCGCCAAAGAAGGCTGCCAGAGCCAGGTATATTTATACACCTAAACAAGCCCTGGGAAACTGGCTTTTACTCATTGGTTAACTCCCATTGGGCCCAATCCAGTTGCTCTTGGGCCCATGTGGGCTAGAGGTCAAGTTGTTTGATATGGAGGGCTCATCTCCATAAACCCTTCATAGGGAAGTTGGCCATCTTATTTCTGGGAGGACTGGAGTCAGTTCCTTAGCAGGGTGTTCCTTCAGGGTGATTCCAGCAGTGGGGGATGACCTTCAGGAACTCCAAAGACCTTCAAAGACCTTGAGAGACCCATCCCAGCATGGCTACTCTAATCCTGCCTCAATGGGTTGGTCCTTCCCATCCACTAAACAATCTCCTGCAGGTTCGCTCTGGACTTAACTTACCAGTTCCCTACAAATGTGCCCAAAGCTCAAACCCTTAACCATCAAGTTGACACCTGTGTCTAACCATGACAGCAGTATTTGGTTTGTTGGACTTGATTCTAATTTGATATTTTCTTATTGTGTCTTGATGTTTCTGTTTTGACATTTTATCTGTTCTAAAGTATTTAACTTACTTTGACTTAACAGACTTCTGTGGCTAAGACATTTTGAACTTTAAAATGTTGAAATTGGGAGAGATGGCTCATTCCTGGGCAGGTAAATAAAATGAAGGGGACCATTTGAGGAAGTTGGCATCCTTCTGTACACTTGGCCAGACATACTGGTCTAGCAAGTAAGGATTGTCCCTCTCTCAGCTGTTATGTGGATACGGAATGGCCAGCTCCCTCAGTCCTGATCTTGGTGTGAGGCTCTCAGGCCATGCTAGATAAGAAACTGCAACCAAAAATCTTAAGAGAGAATAAATCCCTGTTCCCTTAAGCTGGTTGATGGTAAATTTATCAGCAACAATGCAGAGTAACTGCAGCAACATATATGAAGAATAAAAATTAGAAGTAAAATGAATGATTACTAGAAATTAGAATTAAAAAAGAGAAATTTAGCTCAGTATTCACTGAAGAGTTTGTAGCAGTGGGAAACAGAAGTTCTAGAAGGCTATAAGCAGAATTTAATGGGCCATTCTGGTAGGAATTCAGAAGAATGGAGTTCTGATGAAAATGAGGACAGTAGAGGCTTGACTCATAAGATTTCAGAAGGCAACACAGGCTCCATTGACAACTGGTGTAGGGACCATTCATTCCCCATTCTAGCAAAGGATCAGTCTGTATTTTGTCTATTAAAAATTAATGAACCACTTTGCTTCGTGGAGGAAGTTTCAAAACTGGGTAGCATTGAGATTGTAGAATGGTTACTACTCACTTAACACTCACGGTTACCCTGGTTAACACTGAAAGACAACAGCAAATAGAACAGAAAGAACAGTTTGATATTTACCCAGGAAAGAAATGCGATTAAATTGAGAGTTGCTAACAAGGAAGGTGCAAAGAAAGCAGCCATAATTGGCTTTGTGTATGTTCAGGAGTTTACGACTACCTATGTTTGTGCATGTGTGAGCACATGTTTATGGGATCCAAAGATAACCTTGAATGTCGTTCCAACTTGTCTTAGAGGCAGTGGGACCTCTCAGTGGGACCAAAATTTTCCAATCAGTTTCAAATGGCTGGCCAGTGCATTCCAGGGATCTGCCCGTCTTGGCCTCCCCAGTGGTAGAATTACAAGCATGTGCTATCGAACCCAGCTTGTGGAGGTATGGGCATGGGCATACCATGGCACACATGTGCATATCAGACCACAAACCCTGGGTGTTGGTCTTTGACTTTCCACCTATTCTGTGTCAGGATTTCCTCACCAATGCATAAGCCAGGCTAGCTGGCCTGTGAGTTTCTGGAGATTCCCCTGTCTCTGTTTCTCATTCTCACAATAGTGCTGCGATTGCAGACACTTGGGCTACTGTATCTGGTTTGTCCCTGGATTCTGAGGTTCCAAACTCTGGTCATTAAATTTTCGAACAGAGCTTTTAGCCACTAAGCTGTCTTCCTCACCCACACTTGACTTTTTACGTGGGATGGGGGCACAAACTCGGGCTCTCCTGCTTGCACAGCAAGTTCTTTATTGCCTGAGGTATCTTCGCAACTCCACGTATTTTTAATCTTAAAGTGATGCTGCATCTGGAGATGCAGCACAAGCTCTGTTCTTGTTGTTAATATTCTAGAGGAAGCGCGAGTAAGAGATATAAATAGCTGATAATACTTATTAAATCAGTCTGTTAATGGCAAAGAAAACCAGAGCTGGATAGACTTTCATTACAACAAAGGAAAAAGGACCTTGGCTCAACTTCAGATACGGGATTAAAAAATGGTTTAATGTCAAGAGTTAGTTGGAGAGCGGTGGATAGAAAAAAATGAAGGAGACTTTGGAATGGAAGGAATGCTTGCTAAGGAGACTCAGCAGGGGGTCTTAGTTTCATGTCCTGTTGTTGTGATGAACACATGCCCCAACTATTTAGGATAATGAGGGGGCTTTTCATGCTCATGGTCTAAGTTTCAGTTGATCTTTTATGGCAAGAGATAAAGGAACTGGCCACACCATATCAACAGGAAGAACTGAGAGAGCGGTAAGGAACCATGCATAGCTTCTATTTTGCCATTGGCCGACTTAACATCCAGTTGTTTTTTTTCCATTTTATCCACAAGGCAATAGATCCCACTTATTGTGAGATGGGTCTTCCCACATCAATTAGATCTTTTTTTTCAGACTTTCAGAGAGGCTTGCCTTAACTAAATAATTTGTCGATGTACCTGAAAGTTCTGTTCCCAATTGCCAAGTTGACAGCTGAAACTAGTCGCTGCAACAGGAGGCCTAGTGAAGGCAGGCAAAGATGATCAGATCACCAGGCAGAAAATGAAGAACTAATTGGATGTAGACAGTGATTGGATACTGAGCATGAGGATTCTCTATAAACTGAATAAGCAATATTCTTACCATAACTGGACCCTGTAGGGATGGACATAAAGCCCAAAGTCAGGGTCAAGTCGAAAAAAGTACTCAGAAGATCTGAAAAAAAAAAAAGGTCAAGTAAAACCAGGTGTGGTAGTGAAATCTATCATCCCGGCTTCTTCAAGGTAGAGACAGGAAGATCAGGAGTTCAAGGCTAGCCTTGGTTACACAGCTGAAGTCCAGACTAGACTACATGAGAACCTGTTCCCTTACCCCCCTCAAAATAAAGACATTTAACAGTGGTTAAAGTCCTTGCTTCACAAGCAAAAGGATCTAAGTTCAGAATCCCAGATTCCATGTAAAAATATGTGGTGCAGATGTGTTCCTGTAATTCCAGTCCTGGAAGGCAAAGCCTGGGATTCCCCAGAATAAGTTGTTAGCCAAACTAGTCTTAATGACATATTCTGGGCTTAATTTGAGATCCTGGCTCATAACGTCAAGGTAGAAGAGCAATGGAAGATGATTCCCAGTATCACTCTTGGTCCTCCACAGGCACACAATCAGCATTTGTGTATATACATTTGCACACACACCTACACCCACTCACATGCAGACATACCCACCCCCACACACATTCGAGCATGCATCCCATACACACATACATGAAAGAAAAGAAAAGCTTGGTCAGGATAAGAATTTTGGGAATGACATTTATTTATTTAATTTTTTAACACATTATTTTCCCTAACACCTTTATTTATTTATTTATTTATTTATTTATTTATTGTGTTCATCCTGGATTGCTTCTACCTCCTTGTTGCTTCGCACTGAGATTTCCCAGGCTCTGCCCACTAGGACCTGAAGTGCAGGCCACTGCCATTTCCATTGGGTGTTTCCATTTGTACGTGGGACCTGGGAACTGAACTCAGGACCTTCTGCTTGTAAGGCAGAGTCTTAACCCCTGAGCCATCTCTCCAGCCTAAGAATTTTGGGAATGACATTTAATACTTGAAGAAAAACGTGACAGAGAAACGAGGTAAGGATGGTTTGGAAGGAGGATTTGGCAAAGGACGGAACATTTATAAAGCGAAACAGAAGGATTATCTGGGAAGGAGCAAGGATCAACAAGACCAGGACTGCTTGAGTGTGAAATAAGCAAGCAGGAATGGTAAGCTTACACTCAGAGAAATATCCCACAATACAACCTGAAGGGATTTCAGCCGAAGTAGGGAATTGATGAAAAAGTATTTTGTAATTTTTTCCCCTAAAGACCAATATTTTGGTTACAGGCAAGAGCAGAATCTGGTGACCTGAGTTCAATTCCCAGAACTTCCTGTGGTGGAAGGAGAGAACTAATTTCTGAGAGCTGCCCTCTGACCTCTACAAGTGTGCTGTGGTACGTATGTAACTATTCTCTCTCTCTCTCAAATAACAAACAAGCAAATAAATAAATAAATGGTACTATAGGCAAATCAGACACTTTCTAACTTACTGCCCTTCTCTCATGTATATAAGAAGACACTGTGTATTGTATTCTTTTGAAAAAACAGTAATTATATTTTGCATTTCTAATATTTATAAAAGGATTCCACATATATGTGGCATACAAGTAAATATAACTATTTACCTTAAGATTTGCACCTATTTTTCCTTTTTGAGAGCATCTCAAAGATCTTTCATGACTTCTTGCCACTCAACAGAAATGGGCACTGTTCCCCCTCACCTTCAAATCCATCAGGATATGATGGAGTCAAAGGATTTATATAAAGGATTTACACCAACAATATTTTAAGCTTCCCTCCACTGCTAAAAATCAATTCATTTTCAAACTTCTGAAGATGATTTTCAGGGTACAAGAAGCTTAATAGAAAAAGCAACCAAGTGTAATCAGCTCTCCTCTTTATGCACTTAGTTTAAAACTGTTTAAGCAGTTGAATGTTTTCTGAATCACAAGGATCTCTTAACTATTCCTAAGGATGCCTAGTGAATGTGGAAATACCCTGAAGGAATTCAGTTAAACAAGCAAATTTAGAACGAAATGGGGATGTGTAATTGTATTTTCACTCTCTTAAGGTTTTTGACAAAATGACAGGTGATAACTTTATTGGCATGTTGCAGGAGGAAAATGAATCTTGGCAGATGGTCAGTAATTGGAGGTTAAAGCAAACACACCTATACACAGATATTGAGAAGAATGTTTAGTTTCAGAGAAGCAACGAGTTTTATAGTGCTTTTTTGTTTTGGAGTATTCTATGCTTATAGCAGAGAATTAAGAATTTCTTCCCAAATAAAGAAAAATCATTGCCCCATACTTGAAATGCCAGTACTACGGGTGGGTGACCACTTTGTGACATATAACAAATTGCTATGAGTAATGATTCATAGTCAGTTTGAAGATGAGCAAAATAAGCAGATTTGTAAATACAGTTGCAGAAATTAAAGCTATATTATACAGTCATCATTGGGAATACACAAGCACAGACATTTTTGTTGTTGCTGAGACAGGATGTCACAATGTAACCCGGCCTAGCTTAGGCTAGCCTGGAGTTCATCACCATCCTTGTAACTCAGCAGTCTCTGAGATACATGGAATTGCAACACCACACTTGGTCTCATGGTTGGTTGCATCCTTAAAGAAGCTGGACCACACTTGTTGACAAAAAAGAAAAATCTCTTTTTATGTCTTTTTTTTTTCTTTTGGGATAAGTTAAATGGGTTGAGTAATTCCAGTTTAGCATCTAATGTTACATTATCTACAATGTTTGATTTTACACTGAATTAACCTAGAGATAATCTAGTTGCTAGAGAGCAAAGGGCAGGGAGCTGAGCTGACCTCTGGCATTGACTGTGAAACG
Source organism: Typhlomys cinereus (assembly GCA_023101885.1). NCBI lineage: Eukaryota > Metazoa > Chordata > Mammalia > Rodentia > Platacanthomyidae > Typhlomys > Typhlomys cinereus. Next base: position 316,372 of record JALPQD010000257.1, on the reverse strand, counting down.
GACTGTCATGGCTAGGCACAGGTGTCAACTTGACTGTTGAGAGTTTGAACTCTGGGCACATTTGTGGAGAATTAGTGGTTGAATTAAACCCAGAGCAAACCTGCAGGAGATTGTCTAGCTGATGGGGGGAAGGCCCAGCCCATGGTGGGTGGGATTAGGCCCTGGAATAAATCATGGAGAGCTGGTTGAGAGAGTCGGCATCCTTCTGTTCACTTGGCCAGACAGGGGTGGTCTGGCAAGTAAGGATTGTCCATTTCTCAGCTGTTATGCAAGTGATGGTGTGGCCAGTTCCCTTGGCCTTGGTTGGTGTTGGTGCGTGCTCTCCTGTCAAGCTGGACTGAGAACTGTAACTGGACTGTCGTAAGAAAGTAAACTCCTTGTTCTCTTAAGCTATGTGATGGTCATTTATCAGCAACCATGAAGGCGAAATGCAACACTGACCATTTCAGAGGGAAAAGTTTCTCTGTACTTCATTTTCTCTCACAGTAAAATTGTTCCAGTAATCTTTTGCTTCATCTTCCTACTTTACTAGAAATTGTTGCATTTATTCTTATTCTTTCTGATAGTATATGTCAATGCTTTAAAATGAGCTTCTGCCTTATTGCTTAGAAATTGTAAAAGATGTAGAAGAGCCTGTCTCAAAATTCATAAAAATCAACTAACTGGAAGTACATTCCATGATATAAAATAGAACAATGTAGCCTGATAAAGGGACATTTTATCTTTTTATTAATAAAAAAGGCCTTCTAAAAGGAGTTAATACAAATTGCTTGTGTTAATGACTCTTCTTTATTCCATATTGGATATTTGTTGATTTATTTATTTTTCCATTTGTGAAAGTTCTTTTTTGGGAACTTGATAATAATATCAATGTAATCAGTTAGCTCTATTTAGAACTCGACAGAACAATTGTTCAGCCCTGGTTCCTCATTTGAATCCCTGTAAAACTTTTAAGTTACTGAAAATCAACACTTCTAGGGATGGAATATTGGCATCTGCCTTTTTTAGGACCCCCCAAGCATTCTACAATATCCCCAACCACCACTCTTCAGAATCCTCAAGGACAGCATGAGCAAAGTCTGAAAAATTGTCATGGACTGGAGGAAGGCGAGGAGACACGATGACTAAATGCAATGTGGTTCCCTGTATGTGATTTTAGATATTAAGGGGGAATGGCTGAATTCTAAGTAAGCTGTGGTGTTAGGTTAATAATACAGCAGTGTTAGTTCCTTACTTGTGACAAACAAGCAATGCCAACGTAAGATGTTAACAACAAGAAAAGCTGGGTCAAGAGTACATAAAACTTGGTATTAACTGCACTTTTTTTCAAATTTCAAACTAGATCTAAATTTTAAAAAATACCTCTGGATGAACTAGGCATAATAATACATATCTGCAACTACAGCACTCTGGAGACTGCTGTAGGAGAATGATGTTTGAGGTCAGTTTGGAGCATAGGATGAGAAGCTGTTTACCAGGATAAAAGAAAAAAAGGGGGAAAGGGAAATCTCACATGGTGTCAGGGTTAAGACTTACGGAGGTATCTGTTTACAGTGTCTGAGAAGACAAAAGGCCCCCGTAAACTATGAATATGTCTGAAAGCTGTCCTGAAACCCAAACGATCACGAGATGCTGACGCATTGGGACCTAGTTACAAACGACATCTGTAGAGTCGTTCCCAGGGGAACAGAAATGGACTGATGGTAATAAACAAAATTGCGAAAAATAATGTTGATCATTAATGACTTTCAAGACAAAAATTCTACCAAGGATGCTCAGGAGAATCCATTCTCCTTAGTTTAGCGATCTGTGTTTCCTTATAGTTTTCTATAAAAAGTATCTGAATTGATACCTTCAGATTGTGGCTGCAAGTCATGCTAAAGAATGTCAAAGCACTGAACCTGCCCCCTCCTCTATCTTATCCAACGTCTCTGCAATTCCAGCACTGAGATTTGGTGAGGATTTGGAGCTACAGAACGGAGTTTTAGGATTTAGGTCTTGGACAGGCAGTTTCCACATTTGTGCGTCTAGTCAAAAAGGTAAGGGGGTGAGATAGGAATGAGCGAGGTAGGGAGAACGCAATCTATCCTACAGTCGATTTCCACCACTTTATGCATTGCCTGGGTAAGCACTGGAGCGTGGTTGCTAGGCAACTGCATCTACAGAGAGGATGGAGGACCCCATCCGAGGTGTCTAGCTGACTGCCTTTTTTTCTTTTCGAAGGCATGATGTCTTTTCAAAATTAATGAAATCTGTCGCCTTTGTAAGCACACATGTTGGGAAGCCAGTTTTGAAGCAACTTCATTAGCTATGATCGGCTCGCGCGGTTTTTCTCTTTCCTGTTCTCAGGCGCGCTGCGGACGCCTCTCTCTGGCCAGGCCCCGCCGCTGCGCGTTGCCAGGCAGAGCCCGACGCCGCCCGCTCCCAGCTCCCTCCCGGCGCAGGACCCAAGCCCGGGCCTAAGTCCTGTCCGGGTCTCCTGGGCAGCCATGAGTGTTGAGATGGAGCCGCTGCTCCTGGCCTGGAGCTACTTTAGACGCAGGAAGTTCCAGCTCTGCGCCGATCTGTGCACGCAGATGCTGGAGAAGTCCCCTTACGATCAGGTATCTGCCGGTCCACGTCAATCCTCTTTCCCAGGCCTTGGGCCCTGGGGGAATCCCTTGTCTCCTGGGGGGAGGTCGGGAAGGAAGGCCTTAGGCCAAGTTGCTCTTGCTGCCTGCCTGAAGCACCTGGTGCCAGCCCCCTTGGAGCCAAGAGGGTTTTCCATCCTGCGCATCTCCCAGAATCTGGAGTTTGTGTGCTTGGACAACTCTGGCTATAAACTTCTGCAGTCCTTATTCTTTAAATGTCCCAGAATTAGGGACACACTTCAAAGGACCTTGTTAAGTTGATGAGGAACTTTGATTATTCATTAACTTCTGAGTGGGCTTTTTGAACGCTTTAATTTATAAACAGGAAAAAAAAAGAAATACATATAAAACAAAATATGTATTTTGTTGTACCGCTACCCCTTTTAACACTGGTATCTTTCAGGATAGATGAGTATGTACTCTTCCTGACATTCTGTACACAGCTGTCCAAGTGTGAAGAAGATTTTGATTCTGGACTAAGAGTTTAGCTTGAGACAAATATGAAGAGGAAAGATATATTTATTATTAAGGCAACTTCCCAGGCTGAGGGAAACTATAACTGTAGGAGAGAACGGTAGACAGAAAGACCTAAAAGACAGACGAGGGAACATAGCTGCAAGATATCTTGGCCCTGAAGAAGTGGAGGCAGGAAGATCAAAAAATCAAAGCCATTCTCTGCTATACAGTTTGTTCAAGGCCCACCTGCGCTGCACGAGGAAAGCCTTTCTCACAAACTAAACTAAAACAAAACTTAAGTGAGAACTTAACACACTATAGTAACATTGCATCTATGGAGTGAAAAGAATCATAACACATGAGAGGTACAATGCTAAGGGGGAACGAGCCCTGGAAGGGACCAGAAGAAAAGGGGAAGATTAGGAGTTGATCTGTGATGGTTGAAGATTAGGAGTTGATCTGTGATGGTTTGTCAGCGCTTCTGATATGCACAATGAACTTGTGTAAAGTTCGCCTTCACCAGCTTTGTCTCTAGTAGTGCCACTTCGGAGGCGTAGGAAAGAAAATTTTGGGAACTTAAAAACAGCAGTAGCCTAAATGTGACAGTTCTGCTTGTCCTTCAGCAAACGAATGGATGATATATCATCTTTTTTGATAGCATCTCACCTACAGAACAGCTCATATGAAGTGATGATGCTAAGCTAGGTTCTTTTCCTGCTAGTTCACCTTAGATCATAGGACTGTATTTGTAGACAGGCATCCTCCCCCCCCCCCCCCGGGATGTTTCTCGCCACATTAATCCTGCCCATGCTTTTCCCATTTTTTTCTACTACAATCCATTATATTTGTAAAAAGTAAGAACATGTTGACCTTCTTACCTTTGTTAAGACAGAAATGGGTTGAGAACTTTTGATGTTCCAGACATTGCTTTAGGCACCATGGTTCACAGGAAGTCTACGTGCGATTTCCATTTTTCCATTAAGTTAGAGCACTTTCCATTCAGTGTTCCCCAGAGCTGCCCACTGAAAGAAAGTTTCCTCATTAAATGCAATTGGGAAATGTATATTCCCTTCTTAGAGATCAAGTTGCACTGCTAACTGCTCTGATAGTTCCGAAGAAAGTAAACTTAAGTTTGATGAATAATTTTGAAACTTAATTGATCATGATTCATTCCTTATTTGTTTGTTTATTTTTTTATCTAGAGCAAAGGTCAGATGTACTTCTTATTATGCTGGGGTGATATTATCACAAAAATATTCTTATTAATGGGTGAGAACCCATAATCTTGGGGCCACACTGACATTCAGTACTGTACCTATGAATTGAGATTCTGTTTGTGTAAGACTTTGTATATAATCGGGATTTTTTTCCACTCATACAAGCTTAATAATCGGGATTTTTTTAAGTGTTCATTTCAGTACCCTTATTTGCCAAACAAATTCTATAAAGTGTGTATTTTTCTAAAACTTAGCATAATCTTGCAAAGTAAGTAACAAAAACAACAGACTTGGGTCAGAGGGTATTGTCTCATTTATCCATTGATTCTACAAGTTGGTATTATCTTCCCCATCTTATAGATTCAAGACATTGAAGCACAAAGTGAAGTAAATTGTCAATTGTTTGAACTTGTGAAGCTGACAGGCCTGTTGTACCATCACTAAGCTATAAGGTTGCCTTTAGTTCTTAGCCTAACTTTCCAAAACTGCTTTTGAACTTTCCCCAGTATTCTCTTTCTGTCCCTCCCTCCCTCCTTTCTCTTCCCTCCTTCCCTCCTACCCTCTTTCCCTCTTTCCCACCTTCCTTCCTTCCTGCCTTCCTTTCTTCCTTCCTTCCTTCTCCTTTCCTCCTTTCTTTCTGATTTCAGCTAAGTGTTAAAGACCTTCAACATATCTGCATACTCTTTTTTTTTTATTAAAAATTTAATTATACATTTTAAAATTTTTTACCAGTTCCCTCCCTCCCCCCTCCTCCCCCTCCCCTTCCCCCAGTGCCTCCCCCCCAATTCCCAGAGAGTCCTTTATTGTATACGCCTAACTCTCCATTGGGTCCTCCTCTCCGATGACATATAAGGACCCAGTGGCATTTCCATAAGCCCTTTCTCTTGTTCCCCTTAAGCATAAGATCACTACTATGGCTGTCAATCCCTTGCCTCCAGGGGTCTCGGTGCCCTTAACAGATGCTAGACTTTATGAGGGCAACAGTGCGCTGGACATTGCGCAGGGCATGCAAAGTCCCATTACGATTGCTTTGGCCCCAACTATTGTTGAGAATCTTGCAAATCGTTGCTCCTCCCATCCTTTTGCTCTTACAATCTTACCGCTCCCTCTTCCGCAAATGTCCCTGAGCTCCAGGATGGGGAGAGATTAGGCTGTCCTAGTTCTGTGTGATTGATATAGTCTCTGAAGTTCTGGATTGTGGTTTGTTGATTTTCTTTCATATCTGCATACTCTTAAAGGCTCTGAAAAGTTGTCAAGGAAAGAACTCTCCTTAATTTTGTTTGACTAAGTTAAGTGGGTTCTGTCTACTTGGTGTGTGTTGGTGGTTGAGAAGGGGACAGCTTTTTCTGTGGTCTTAGGCAGATTGTATTTAGGAGAAGGAACAGGCCAGTACTTTTATTATGACCAAGAAAGTAGTTAGAAGCGATCATAATACCTTTTATCTAGGAACATGGGAAGACAAATTAAGTGCTTTGTTTAAGCGTTTTCCTGTTAGCAGGTAAACAAGGCAAGGACTTGGGCGTCCTTGTGCAGTCTCTTGTGCGTATCCACTATGTCTTGCTACTGGCCCTTTCAGAAGATTTAAGACTTAGTTTTTGGTTCGTTTTGTGAAAGAATGGTTTGATAATGATATGAAAGAAAAAAAGACACAAAATCATTCTGAGAAATGTTGCTGTTGTCAGTAGAAAATGATCAGTATGGGTGAAGCCCTTATGGGAAGAGGCTGTTAGGTCCTGATCTCTTCCACTGTCCTATTTTTGAGGGTGTGACACAATGTTTCCTACTATGATACATGACTGCTAATACCATACAGTGGTGGTGTTTGTTATTCTTTTGTTATAGGCAAGCAATATTCTGTTCAGTTTGTATAAATATCAGAGTCAGCCTAAGAAAATCAGACTCAGATCTGGAAGAAGTTCATAATACTCCTTTCCTTTCTAAGTTTTCCCATTTGTCTCACTGAAGTATTTACATGTGAACATGTGCATGGCCACAATAATGGGTATCATTATTAACCTGATGTTATTTCACCTACCAGAGAGCTTTGACTGAAAAGTTTACAGTCTTCAATCTTATTAGTTGGTCCTGACTGAACTTCAGCAGTAACCATTTTGAATATTGTTTTCCCCACCGTCATTTCATGTTGGATGTATTTTCTAGTATGATTTTCCCTAAGGTTAAAGAAATGCTTCCTTTTTTCTTAAGTAGTTAAAATTTATGTTGGACTTGTGGTGCAGTGAATGAAGACCTTTGGGACGCGTGAGGAGAACATTCTCATTCCTGAGAACATGAGTCTTGGTGCTGGCCCTGGCACCTGGCAGTCTATTTGCTGAAGGAAGGCGTTGATCACAGTCAGTGGGCTCTTGACATTCTCTCATGGAAGTGGGGTAGGGCAGCGTCATCGGATGCTGACCTGAGATTCTGGTCTGTCCTCCATGCACCTCCTGGCCACTTATATGCAAGTCTGGCCTTAGGATTACAGGAGGAGCTTGAGGATATGGACTGGCGAAGGTTAACTACAAAAAAGGGGGCTCCTTGGGGCTGGAGAGGTGGCTCAGGGGTTAAGCCTCTGCCTTGCAGGCGGAAGGTCCTGAGTTCGGATCCCAGATCCCACGTATAGATGTCAGGCGGAAGCGGGGGCGGCCTGCGCTTCTGGTCCTGGTAGGGCGGAGCCTGTGAATTCCGGGGCAGAAGGAGGTGGAGGCGTCCATGGTGGTTCCCGAATCCGTCCGTGGTTCTACACACACAGACATGCGTGCGCACACACACACAATTGAATAAATAATAAAAAAATTAAAAAAAAAAAAAAAAAAAAAGGGGGCTCCCTCCATGAAGCTGTGGGGAAGTTATCTTCATACTGGGGTGTGGGGGCTTTGGGGTCACCCATTCTGCTGTGAGTACTTCACCCATGCTCAGTATGTGAGTCCAGTGAACCCACACATACTGGTTCCCCAAGTTCAGCTGGTGGATCATACCTTCCTTTGTTGTTGGAGCTCTGTAAGGAAGGAGTAGAGATAGATACATCTTTACATTTTCCCAGGTGAAAAGCTTTTCGATCAAAAGATAGTAAGAATAACTAGTTTAGAGAGAAGCCTTGCCCTTTTTTTCAATTGTGACATACAAAGTGGTGGAAGAGGGTCCACAGCTGAGGGGGGAAATTCCTGTTCGGCAGCCAGGTGACCCTGGTTCCATCTCGGAACCCCACATGGCAGGAGAGAATGGCTTTCAAAAGTTTTCCTGATCTCCAGCCATGTACCATGACACGCATGCGCAAGCCCCTTTCCCCTCTCAAATAAATGATTAAATAAAATATTAAAAAAACCCAAAGTGGTAGAAAGCTCTTAGATGTAAGGGGAGGAAATTCAAAGCCCCGGAGGGCTGCTGGCTTCCCTAGCTCCTGCTGATTGTCCCGATTAGGTGCTTAATCTGATTACTGCTCTGTGTTCCATATGTCAGATGCATGGCTTAAAAGCCAGTGTTGGTTTTTTTTTCCCTCCATTGCAATTAAACAATTCATACCACATGGGGGTTTTTCATGCAATTTAAAAATTTTTTTTTTTTTAAAGAAAACATGCTTTGTTACCGGAGTAGGTTTCTGAGGGTGGGACCATGGGTCTCATAGCAGGAAGAAAGTTTTTTCCTACTTCACTTTCTCCTCTCCTGTCCCCAGTCTCTATTTGTGATGAGAGATATTACATGGAGGAGGGTCATTCCTGTAAACATTGGACGGCTAACAGGCTGAAAAGCCACTGACTCAGACACAAGAGAACAACTAGTTCTCCCCAAAGAGCTTTATGTTAGTTGTCCCTTAAGGTCAAGCCAAGAACTCTGTCTCTTTCTGTACAGTTACCAAATATGTTTCCTCTCTGGGGCCCTGGAGACTCAGCCAGACTTAATCAAAGGATTACAGGCAGTGTGCTGTGTGGGTTTTTATTCCTGCCCAATTATACAGATTGTGTTCTTGCTCAGCTGCATGATCACTTAATCTCTAACCTTTGGAAATCTATCTATCTTTGTTCTCTTCCAGATCCCCCACCACCCACACTACAGTATTGTGAATAACAATGCCGCCCTTTTAGAGCAGGGTAGACTTGTTAGGCAGAGTAGGTGTTGGTGGTAATTAGGAAGTTGCATTCAGAAATATCTAGAGGCTTGATTCCCCAAGGAACCAAAGAGCAGACTCAGGGACGCCTGTCCCTCAGGGAGGAAGGGGATGGACGCTGCAGCTGAAGTGGCCCTGACCAACTCTGCTGCTTCCAGGCAGTGCCACGCCACTGTCCCGCCCTCTTACTTGCTTGGAAGAAGATGCAGAAGCAAGTTTTAATTTGATCTTCCCAACTTTGGTGTCAGTTCGGAGGTCTAGGATGGGGAACAGTAGAGACTTTGGTGCTGTTACGTGTAAACTTATGCGGATCCCTTATAGTGAAAGTATTCTGGAAAAACCAAGTTTTCTTATTAGTCCTCAAACTACCTCAGCAAGGAGTATTAGTGCTTCACGGGACAGGATGGTAAAGGCTGTATGACCTCTTTGTTCAGATTATATACCTGAGTCGTTCCACTAGGATCGAGCCAGGTCTTCTATTTTTTTTTATTGTACAAGCGCACACCACGGCAAGTGTGCGGTCAGAGAACATTTTGCAGGAGCTCACCTTCTATCCGGCGGGTTTCAGGGATTGAACTCAGGTTGTTGGGCTTGTAGAGTCTTTACGGGCTGGCACCTCACTGACCAAAGTCCAGGTCTTCTGCTTTCAGAACAAGGCCTAGTGCTTTCTATCCACGCATATTGATGCCCAGAGAAGTAATTTGCTAGACCAAGTGAACATGACTTCCTGTATGGATGGGTTTATTTAATCATGAAGAACTGACTTAATACATCAAGTAAGTGAAAGATATTCACAGATGAAGGTTGCAGTGATTTCTTAAAAAGTATTGCCTTTAGTTTCAAATTGAAATGTCTGGATTCTTTTCCTTCACAGTAGTGCTCTCCCGATGAGCATGGCTGTCTTTGGTCTTCCCACATCCTATGGTGTCTCTTTTCCTTCCTTGATACCTTGTCACATCTTTAGACAGTAGTATGTGCTCTTGAACTAGGGTGTTCCAATACTACCTCCCCACCCTGAGCTCAATTTCCTGTCTGTAGTGGAGATGGGAATGCACTCTACTAGAGAGTTTTCATCAATACTTGGCTAGCATCAAACTAAACATGCAGAGAAAGACTGTCTAAAGGTGCTTGTTTGGAAATGAGGAGGCAGTACAGCCGCATGGAGCACACGTGCCCTGGAATCATGGGTATATACAAAGGGATGGGGAAAAGCAAAGTGAGGAGGATTGTTAAGTCATTTTGATGCAGTACTCCTTTGGCAATTAATAATAAGGATATTCAAGCGATCAGTAATCAAAGTAGGGCCAGGCCCAAGTTGAATGGAACATTTTGGGACTAAAACATCTGCAGAAACAGTTTTTTTTTTTTTTTTTTTAATTTTTTTTTATTATTATTTATTCAACTGTGCGCATGTGTGTGTGTATGTGCGTGTGTGTGTGTGTGTGTGTGTCTGTGTGTGTGTGTAGAACCACGGACGAATTCGCGAACCACCATGGACGCCTCCACCTCCTTCTGCCCCCGGATTCACAGGCTCCGCCCTACCAGGACCAGAAGCGCAGGCCGCCCCCGCTTCCGTCTGGCGTCTATACGTGGGATCTGGGATCCGAACTCAGGACCTTCCACCTGCAAGGCGGAGGCTCAACCCCTGAGCCACCTCTCCAGCCCCAGAAACAGTTTTTACACATCTGCAGAAACAGTTTTTACACAAGGTGTCCGTGGCCTCTGTTCAAGGCTGTGCTTGGGGTCATCTTCCTGACAGTTCTTGTCATGTACACTCATTGCGTCTTGACACAAGCAACTCCATTTTGATTATTCAGTCTAGATAATTGCATGCGGGATTCTGTCTGTCATTTGTATTTTTGTGAAGCGGTGGTTGGAAAGCATCTGTGAGGAAAGTGCCTGATGAAACAGATGCCCAAACGGTGCTTCCTGTGGCTCATAATCTTGATTGTAAGTTCCAGAGCCACCTCCCATGTCCTCTGCTGTGTACCCCCCCCTTCTGTCACGTAGTTGGTCCATAGCACGAGCTTAGCATTTAGCACAGCACTTTGGGTACATTTCGTGTGTCCAGATGAAATGTGTTCACCCTCTTGTTGGGTGCCAGGGCCACCAGGAGTCATGTTCTCTGCCTCTTACCCATTTAGGCCTTGCCTCTATTTCCCATTCATACCTCCTCCCACCTGTTTCTCTGCCTCCCCAGTCTCCGGGCTTCTCATTTTCTCCTCTGACCTTTTCATTATTTTTCTGTCTGCCCTTCACTGCGCAGTCACACATATATTCCCAAGGGCAGAGGAACAAGACGGAGATCATGAGGTCTCTGGTCAGGAAGCAGAATCCTGAGGGACTTATTATAGTGGCTTCGGTTTGGGCCACAGGCAGACTAACAACGCTTAGCTTTGCTTGGTATTGGTGAGTTCCGTCTTCTTTAGCTGTTTCTCTCCCCTTTTCAAATACCATCTCAGTCACGTGTTAGAGCTACTCCCACTTTCTATACGGGTCCTCTCTTGTTGAACCCATATACTTTACTTCTATTTTTCCTTTTTGAGGCACTCTGGAGGGAGCGCAAGGACCTGGTGCATGCTGGGTACTACAGTGTTCTTGTGTTAGAGCTGTAGAAGACAAGGATCTCCTTTTTATTTCTTAGCAGTTTCTCCAATAAATGTGATATAGATAAGTGCCCAACTGATGCTGATTCTTAGACATGCAAATGTAGATATTATAATTCTGATATTTCAAACCGATCATCTCTGTTTAATTTGGACAGAAGAGACGCAGCCCACAGTTATCATCATCTCTCTAATGTGTATTGTGTAGTTTATAAAAACTTCTGAGAGAACATGACAGAATTTATTTTTTATCATCCACTTCCTGTCCCATAGTGATTAAGTCTGAATATTTTATTTGTTCATTTTTTAATATTTATTTATTTATATACTTGTTTATTTAGAGTGTGTGTGTACGCACGCACACTTGTGTATGTGCTTGAGTGCGTGCGTATGTGTGCATTTGCCACAACGTGCATGTGATTGTCAGAGGACAACTTGCGCGAGTGGGTTTCGGCCTTCTACCATGTGGGCTCTGGGGATTGAACTTAGGCCATCAGACTTGGTGACAAGCACCTTTACTCTCTGAGCCATATTACTGTCTTTGAATGTATGAAGATATTTCCTTGGTATAGTTATAAAATTATTCTTTATTTCTGCGGTATGTGACCTCATTAAACAAATAATTGAGGGACCTTCTGTTTGTATTCTAAATGAAACTAGGCTAGAATTTTTTGATCATAGAAAATTTAGCATTTTTCTGTATGTCTTTTATGAACTCAAGAGTACTTTGTGGGAGAGACTAGAATTAATGTTTGTGAATTAGTATTCACCTACAAATACTTAGTTATTAAGACTATTTGTTTTAGAAATTGTATTTCTTAAAAATGTTTGTTGTCTTCTAAATGCTTTCCAGGAACCGGATCCTGATTTGCCAGTGTCTCAGGTAAAGGTTTAGCTCTAGCCTTTAGTTTAGAGCACTCTAGCTGCTGTTACTTAGTTGGTACCAAGGATTTTAAAGTGCTATTTAGCTGCCTATAGTGTTAGAAAAGTAGTTGTATCTCCCAGTGTTCTGAACCTCATGTAAACAAACACTGTTTCCAATAGCTTTATGTATATGAATGTTTAAACTAATATTCTCTACTTAACACTTAGGGTTTAAATGGAAATGGCCCAGATTGACAAGCATGTAATTATGTGTACACATTACCCCTCCCTGCTTTTTATATTGGTGCTGTGGAAGAAGGAAGGCAGGGAGGAAAGGAGGGAGGGAGGGAGGAGGGAGGGAGAGAGGGAGGGAGAGAGGGAGGGAGAGAGGGAGGGAGAGAGGGAAGGAAGGAAATGGAGAATGAAGTGAAGGGAAAGGGGAAGGGAAGGAGGGAGGAAAAGGAAGGAGGAAGAAAGGAACACTGGTCAGGTTGCCATAGCTATTTGGTTAGAGACGACACTTAGAGAGCCATTTAACTGGTAAGAAACATGGGGGTGAGTGAGGAGAAAACACCTGGAGAGAGAGGCCGTCTGATGGGGTTGGAGGCGACACTGGCAGCTTCTAGCTCAGGATGGTTTTCCGTTAGTCTGGGGAAAGGGAAGGGTGCACAGTTATCAGGTGTCTGTCCTGTTTAGTCAGACAGGCAGCTAGCAGCTTTTATACATAAATAAGGGAATTAAGCTTATGGGATTTATATAGTAGTAACTGAGCCTTATAGAATAAAAAGCACTAAAAGGTACTCTCGTGGAGACCCATGCATTAAGCACCATCAAAGGGCTAAAATGTGATATTCTTCTCCTTTAAGGATGACATTGGTCTTTTATTGTTCATAATCTTGATTTGCAGATGGTAGATGGGGAAAACATTTTGCATTATAATAATAATTATTAAAGAGGGATCTAAAATAAATGCAGTTTATTTCTAAGTAAATAAATGTAGTTTTATTCTTAGGAATTTACAGTATTTGGGTTAAAATAAAACTAAACATCAATAATTTATATCATAGATGTGGCTGAAAATATGAATGATGTTTAAAAATTTTGAGCTAGCGTGAGGTTTCATTAAGGGATATTTAGTATCATTTCCCAACTGTTCTTAGACTTAGCTGGATAATGATTGATAGGAGCCCAAGGCTGGCTGGATTCCTTTGGCCTCTGGATTCACAGTTTTAGGTTTCGTGTTGTTTATAACTTGAAAAGAAGTGAGGCTCGGGTTGGTTAGCTTTTGTCTCTGTGACACCTGAGAAAACTACTTAAAAGAGAAAGGTTATTTTGGCTCATGGCTTCTGCCCATGGTCACCTGACTGTGTTGCTTTGGGCTTGGGGCAAGGGAGGAAGGTAGAGGAAGGCTGCTTACCTCATGTCGGTCAGAAAGCAGAAGGAAAGGGACACTGGTGTCCGCTTCCTGCAGCTAAACCCATCCCTCGTAGTCACCTCAGCTGTGAACTCATCAGTGGAAACATCTCCCATGACCTACTCCTCGTCAGTAGTGCCGTCATTGGCCTGAACCTTCAGCTCCGAGTGGAGACATTTCATAACCCTAACTAGGCTCTACCATACAATTTCGATATATTGTGCCAAATTTTCATTTTCATTTCATGAAGTAGGCAAAGCGTCGAATATCGGTACATGTGTGTTTTATGTGCCTGTGTTTGCATGTGTATACAGGTGTACATGTATGTGTGTGATGTGGATATGGAAACCAGGGGTTGAAATTGGGGGTTTTCCTCACTCTCCATGTGATTTATTTATTTATGTATTTATTTACGTATTTATTTGTTTGTTTGTTTAGGCACAGTGTGTCTCTCCTAACCTGGGCTCACTGATTTTGCTGCGCTGCCGGGCCAGTAGGCCTCAGAGACCTTCCCAGAACTGGAATTGCAGGGGTGCACCCCCACCGTCTGCTTTTTATGTGGGCGCTATGGATCTTAGCTCAAGACCTCATGCTGTGGGGCAAACCCTTTACCACCTTAGCCATCTCCACAGTGTTTAAATCATATCAGGCAAACTGTTCTTTTGGTCGACTTATTCTAATAATCTATCAAAATTATTTCTTTCATGTCATGTTTAAACTGTTGGCCTTGCATTCCTTATTAAAAAGAATAACAAAATTGAAACCTGTTTTGCTCAGTCTGTTGAACTCTCTTTATATTTTCATTTTCATAACTAAAATTGGATTAACCACACAAAAGGTAAAACAAATGAGCTGATACTTTCCTGATGGTAGCTGGCAGGTCTGTCCCTCAAGAGCAGAGTCCTAGAGACTTAGCTCAGTAGGCAAATGAGATGGGATGATCTTTTCCAGATGTAAAGGGAAATAATTGACATGATTATTGTTCATTTAGATTGGGAAAGCATTTTTTTTGTTGTTGTTTGTACACTTTTAATAGCTTAAAAGTTTGCACTCAAATGCAAACTTTTTTAGCATATGTATGTATTTAAAAATGTATTACTATTGTGTGTGTGTGTGCATGCGTGGCATAGCATGCATATGAGGGTCTGGGAACAACTTCCCACAGCTAGTTCTCTCCCTCCACCCTGTTTGAGGCAGCATCTCTCTCTTTGTTTCTTCATGTACTTCCCTACTGTGGCCCCTGTTGCAGTTACTCTGCACCATTGCTGATAAACTCACAACCAAAGGGCTTAAATTAATGGGTTTTAACGTTGGCTTACAATTTTCAGGTTATAGTTCTTAGTCCAGCTTGGCAGGAGAGCATGCACTAAGGGGCCAAAGGAACTGGCCACACCATATCCACATAACAGGCTAAGAAAGGGACAATCCTTATTTGCCAGACCAGCATGTCTGACTAACTACACAGAAGGATGTCAACTTCCTCAACCAGTTCCCTCCATCTTTTTCACCTGCCAGGGACTAGTCCCACCCACTAGACAGTCTCCTGCAGGTTCGCTCTGGGCTTAACTACTAATTCTCTACAAATGGGCCTAGAGCTGGAGGCCTAACCATCAAGTTTCTAACTATGATAGCTCCCAAGCTTCTAAGTGATTCTAGATTCTCCTGTCTGTCTCTTATCTCTTTGCAGGTGCATTGGGATTTCAAGATGTGCACATTTTTTTTAATGGGTTCTGGAGATTAAACTCAGGTTCCAAGACTTGCATGACTGGTGTCTTTACTTACTGAGCCATCTACTGGCCTGCATCAGTTTTTGTAAACTGTATGACCTAAAGTTTATTGTTAAGCATACCATGGAAAACAGTTTGTAGCAGTTACTGTCAATTATTGCTGTGAGAGCATTCAAAGTCAAACAACTTAAGGGAGAAAGGGAGATTTATTCAGCTTACGGTTCCAGAGGGAGATACAGTCTCTCAAGGTGGAGGCGGCATGGCTGGCTGGCCGAAGCTGGAGGAGGCTAAGTCACCGCAGACCTCTTGAGGCTGAGAGTTGCTGCAAAGGCAGACTTCTCCTAGAGGTAGGGTGGGACTAATCCACCTCAAGGCCCACCCCTTGTGACCGCCTTCCTCCAGCAAGGCTCCACCTCTCAAGGTACCATGATGTTGCCAAACACATGAGACTGGGGGGGGGGACACATTTCAAACCATGACACAGTTATACAGTTTTATTATTCAGATTCAGGGACAATTAGAGATGACTGTGTGTGCATGCTTCTCCTCCTCCCTCTCCCCCCCTCCCCTCCTCACCTCCCCTTCTCCCTCCCCCTCCCCATCCCCTTCCCTCTCCCCTTTCCCTTCCCCCTTCCCCTGATAGCACTTACATGTCATTGGCTTTTCATTGCACAGTAAAATCTCTCAACCTCACTGTGCCACACAGAATCAGTCATCTGGCTTCTGCCTTTCTCCGTCACCATCTTCTCCGACTGTTCCCTCAATTCAGACTCTCCAGCATCTCAACAGTCTTCATTCTTGGGAATTTCTAAACCTACTATGATCCTTGGAGTCCACCTGCCTTTGCCAAGTACTCCCTCCCCCCTTTATTGTTTCCTCCTCTCTTCTTCATCATCTCTCTTCTCTCTCAGACGTATGTCCTAGGCTAGCTTTGAGTTTATTATGTAGCAGAGAATGGCCTTGAACTCTGACCCCTCTCTCTTCTGTGTGTGTGTGTGTGTGTGTGTGTGTGTGTTCACGCATGCACATGTGCCTGTGTGTGTTTAGGATAAGGTCGATGTTGGGAATCTTCTTTGATCTTTCTTTTATCTTACTCTTTTGAAACACTCTCTCATTAAACCTAAAGCTCACTGTTGTGGTTAGCTCAGCTAACCAGCTTGCTCTGAGGATCCCACACTCTGCCTTCTGTGGTGGAATTACAGGCAGGCTGCCATGTCAGCCCAATATTATGTGGGATTTGGAGATGTGGACTCTGGTCCTTTTGCCTGGGCAGCAAGGGCTTTAATCCCTTAGCCATCTCCCCAGCCACTATTTACCAATTTCAGTAAAACCCGCTTTCCTTATCACATACCTATTACCCATCATGCACTGCTTTACTTTGTTGTTTAACCCCCTAGATGATGTGTCCAAGGATATTGAGATCCCTATTTTAATCTTGTTCCTGCTCAGAACCCTGCTTGATGTCACTAACTAGGAGATGGTCGATGAACATAGACTAGCTACACCCACACTCTGTGGCTGGGACTCTGTGACCCAGCCATAGCTTTTATCCTGTCTCAGACCCTTTGCCTCCGTCCAGATCCGTGGCACACAGGTGTGTGCGTGAATGTGTGCGTTGGATATGGAAGGGCGCATGTGAGGGCACAACATTCACAGGTGGGCAGTCAGCAAGCTCCAGGGACCTTCTGTCTCCCTTTCCTACCCCCCCACAGGTACACAAGTGGCCACACCCAGGTTTTTGTGTGGGTGCTGGGTTCCAAACTCAGGTCCTGATATTTGCACAGTGAGCATTGCGACCACGGAGTCATTCCCTAGCCTGCTGTTTTTCTAACGCTGTTTTGCGTTTCTCTGATTTTTAGGCAGCATGGATCTTAAAGGCGCGAGCACTCACTGAAATGGTGTACATAGATGAAATCGATGTGGGTCAGGAAGGAATTGCAGAAATGATTCTGGACGAAAATGCTATTGCTCAAGTTCCACGTAAGGATTGGTTTTTCAGCGAAGTTTATGGACTGCTATTGGGAAGAGACGTGCACGTGTATATATATTTCTGCACTTTCTTTAAACGTGTATGTAAGGCCAGGCGTGGTGTTCATGCTTCTAAATCTAGCCTTGGGAGACTGAGGCAGGAGAATCCCTGTAAGTTCAAGACCAGCATGGGCTACTTAGTAATTCAAGGGTAACAGTGAGGTCCCATCTCAAACAAAGAAACAGACAAATACATACGTATTTATAAGCATCATATTGTGGGGCTCTCTCGGGAAAGTCCCCCACCTCGGATTGATCCAGGATGGGGATGCGAAGTCACGCCTAAACCAGCACAGCATGCACAAAGGAGATTCATTGTGGGAGGGCGAACAGCAAGCAGCATGGCTGTCTCTGAGGCAGACAGAGAGGCAGCAGCAAGATTTAACCTTGGGGGTCTTTATAGGACATGGACAGGTGACTATGGCAGCCTGTGACTAGAAAAGCACTGGGATGAGAAGGGGGCTTATCCAAAGGGTGGGTGGAGCATCCTTGGGAGCTGCAGACAAACTGAGGCTGTGAAGAGTCACATCGGAGGCGGGGTTAGCTTGAGCCTTTTCATGTTTAACATTATATATGTGAAGCATGGAAATATAAAAATTACTTGTGAATAGTTTGCATTCTGCTTTATAGTATAAAGACTTTCCTTGCATTATTCTATTTATTTTAAACTTAAGGTATTAGCCAGTATATAATAATTTTCCAATAAAAGCGATATGAAAATTTAAAATAGTTTGTAAAAATTCATTCTGCCGGAAGCTGCTTATCTAATTGTCCGATGATGGTTTATTTTCCAATATCTAAACACAGGAAGCACCCAAACACTAGATGTAGTCTCAAAAATTACTTTTAAATAGCCATTAGGAAACACGGTGGTTGCGATCAAAGATGGGCTGCTGTAGGAAGGGAGGTAGTGAGCTGCTGCCTGCGGCCTGTTAATTGCCATCTCCTCCCACAGGCCCCGGAACCTCTTTGAAACTCCCTGGAACTAACCCGACGGGAGGGCCGAGCCAAGCGGTCAGGTAGGAGCCGCTGATGCCAATCCCTGTGGCTGGAAACCCACCAGCCCCGGAGGGCGTCTTATCTCCTGTATCCTCACACCTCATCTCCATCTCCGCAGGCCGACCACTCAAGCGGGAAGACCCATCACAGGCTTCCTGAGACCCAGCACCCAGAGTGGAAGGCCGGGCACCATGGAGCAGGCCATCAGGACCCCCAGAACCGCCTACACGGCGCGCCCCATCACCAGCTCCTCGGGAAGATTCGTCAGGCTGGGGACGGTGGGTTCCGGGGGCATCTCTCCCCCAGGCACTTGGTCGCCACTGTGGTTATATAGTGAGGCACTGTATGGAGAGTTTTGAAGTTGGTTCTTTTTGTTAAGATTAATTTACATCGAGCCAGAGAGATGGCTCAGGGGATAAGCGGCTGGCTCACAAGCAGGACTCGAGTTTGTAAAAAACGCCAGGTAGAAATGGGAGAAGCCGTCACTTCTGGTGGAGCCGCCCAAGGTGATGCCCGAAGTCACCCTTGGGCCTCCACGGGCACACACAGTGCCCTCTAGTACAAACAAAGATTAATTTTTATAGATTCCCTTTGTAGTTTTTATACACACTAAGTTCAAGTCAGGTTTCAGAAGTGTGTTTCTTGTATCTTTTTTTCTCCTCTTAGGCCTCCATGCTTACAAATGCCGATGGACCTTTCATAAATTTATCTAGACTGAATTTAACAAAATACTCCCAGAAACCTAAATTGGCAAAGGTATGTACTTTAAATAATTTTAAGATATGAAGTAATGTTAGAAGTTTTATAACAGTATTGGAGAAAATGGAAAAAGAAATCATGAAGAAACAAAGTGGATATATTTAATTAGTATGATATATAAAAGTTCTCTATATTGAATTAATTAGACTCTATCAGAAGTGAAGTACAAACACTATAATTGTAGGAAAATTTGTTTCCTGATAAACAATAATAATTCTTAACATAGAAAGCAGATGTATAACATCATCTTTGTAGCCCCAAACCTGACTTTTCTGTATGTGTTTATTTTTCAGATTGACTATTTTCAGAAAGATATTTTTCTCTTTTATATGACTCAGGAATTGCTAAAGGATATTTAAAATATGTAGGTTTGATTAGTAATTAATCAGACCTCTCAATAAATATCACTCAAGCCAGTAGTAGCAAGCCAACAACACTAATGATTCTAATTAGTCAGAATATACTTTTAAGAGAAAATTGGAAGCAGACAGAAAGCAGATAGGTAAAGGAATAAGGAGGAGAAAAAGGGAAGAAAGCAAGAAAATGGAGAGAGAGAAATGAGAAAGGAAGGTGTCCAGAGCTTTCCAGTATTAAAACAAACCCCTCAGGGGCGAGGGTCCTGGGGAGAGGGACAGTCAGTACAGTGCTTGTCGCCCAAGCATGAGGCCTGAGTTCTATCCCTCTGGACCCATATTTTAAAAAGCCAAGCCTGGTGGGTCCCTCATCAGGCAGCCTTTCTCATTGGAGAGCCCCAGGCCTCTGAGGGACTGTCTCCCACAAACAAGGTAGGTGG
Organism: Typhlomys cinereus; assembly: GCA_023101885.1. Classification (NCBI taxonomy): domain Eukaryota; kingdom Metazoa; phylum Chordata; class Mammalia; order Rodentia; family Platacanthomyidae; genus Typhlomys; species Typhlomys cinereus. Next base: position 296,777 of record JALPQD010000257.1, on the reverse strand, counting down.
ATATGAGGAGAAATAGCATCTGAGGTTGACCCCTGACCTCTACTTCAAATGAACATTTGCTCGCTAATTTACATACACACACACACACACACACACACACACACACACACACACACACACACACCTCGAAGACAAAAACGAACAAACAAACAAAAAATAGCCTTGTGGGCATGGGAACATTTGTTTCTAGAAATCCCAGCCCTGTGTTTAGCTAAAACTCTGAGCTCTGCCCGGGCGATGAGCTCACTGCTGGTCCCAGACATGGCGTGAATAAAGACAGTTTACTCTGCGGTGTGCAGGCATCAGCCCAGAAGGGCGCCAGTGACTTCTTCCTTCTTCAGTTCTTTGAATTAAGGCACATGCAGGGTAGACCTGGTCTATGTGTTAGATTTAGCTTGGACCAGATTTGCTGTTTCTTTAGTGTGCTGTAGGAATTGCCAGGGTCTTTGACCCCTGACTTGCTTTGGCTCTCTAGACCTTCTTCGTACTGTTGTCACGTGTCTGGGGGCTGTGGTGACTCCCTGGCTGCCTGCGTGTTGTAACATCTGGTGGACACTAGCGGCATTCCTGACTTTTTCTAAGGACCCAATGGAGGATTATCACAAGTGGTGGTGTTTTCAGAATAATACGTAGCCAGGTCGACCACGAGCTCTCCAGATCGACCACGAGCTCTCCAGATCGACCACGAGCTCTCCAGATCGACCACGAGCTCTCCCGGTCTTCCTGTCTTAGCTGCCCCAGCACTAGGATGCAGGCAGGCATCCCACACTCCAGCCTTTCATTTCCATTTTAGTTTTTGGCAGGGTAGGGATCAAATTCAGGGTCTTAAACAGCCCCATTCATCCCTTCCTTTCCCTTCCTATCCTTCTCTTCCCTTCCTCCCTCCCTCCCTTCCTTCTTCCTCCCTTTCTCCTTTGTAGTAGGGTCTAGTAATACGAAGCCTTATCCTTCTTAATAGTTGAGATTATAGGTCTGTGCCACCCAGCCTAGATTTTCCTTCCTTACTTTTATTTTGGTTGTCTTCAAGTCTTTTCCTTTAATAACTATGATCTCTCCCAAGAGTGCAGCAAGTGTGAAATTGTATTGTTAAAGACAAAGAAGTAATCCAGTAAATGCCTTTATTTCCCATGATTTAGGTGAAGCATTAAGAATAACTCTTTTTTGGCCCTGGCTATACATTAAAGTAAGATGAGATGTGGGCTTTCACCACCCCTGTACCTCCCAGATTCTGATTGAATTTTTTGAGTCTGGAGGTCCAATGTGATTCTACTATGCAGTTGGACTGAATAGCCCTTTATTAAAGAAACCTGCGGAGATCACTTTAAAAATGAAGCAGAAAATCCTAATTAGCAATTGCCTTCCATGTTGCTTCTCTTCAGAAGGAGTGGCTAGACTTCCCATGCTGCAGGGTCACAGTTGGATCTTTTTTTTTTTTTTTTTTTTTTTTTTTACCCTTCTTTTTTTTTATTTATTTTTTTTTATTTCAGCTCATACAAACTTATTAGGTACACCAGTTCCCTCCCTCCCTCCTCCTCCCCCCCCGTACCCCCTGCTCCCCCTCCCCACCCCTCTCCCTCCCCATCCTCCAGTGCCTCCCACCCCAATTCCCAGAGAGTCCTTTCTTGTGCATGACTGATTTTCCTCTGGGCCCTCCTCTCCGATGACGTACAAGGACCCAGTGGCCTTTGCCGAACCCTTTCCCGTGTTCCCCTTAGGTATAGGAACACTGCTGTGGCTGCCAATTCTTTGCCTCCAAGGATCTTGGTGCCTTTAGAAGATGCTAGACTTTGTGAGGTCAACAGTGTGTTGGACAATGCGCAGGGCATGCAAAGTCCAATTATGATTGCTTCAGCCCTAACTAGTATAGAGTATCTTACATATCATTGCTCCTCCCATCCTTATGCTCTTACACTCTTACCGCCCCCTCTTCCGCAAATTTCCCTGAGCTTCAAGATGGGGAGAGACTAAGCTGGCCTAGTTCTAGGTGGTTGATATAGAGTCTCTGAAGTTCTGGATTGTGGTTTGTTGATTTTCTTTTGCAGTTTTACTGCTCCTGCAATGCCCTTCACTCCATCCTGGTGGGCATTGTATGTTACCCCCTGGCCAGAGACAAAAAGCTGTTAGAGTCTTGTGATAAAAGCACATTCAAAGGTAGATGTAATAAAAGTGGGAAACCACAGTGAGGGAGGGGTCTATCACCCATTTGCAAAATTGTTACTTTTTATCTGCCAGACTATATGCCCTCCTCTTCTGGTGAGATCACTCCCCCTCAGTAGTAAATGATCAGGAACAAAAGTCTGTGAACTTAATCAGATGTCTCATTACTTATTTGGGTCCTTGGTGGAGGCCTATTTTCCCTGCTGTAACATGGTCCCTTCTCTCCTTCTTTCTGGTGTGGCCCTCCTACCCCATCCCTCCTGTTCATAGTCCTTGGAATTCCTGTCTCTAGGTGGGCTGGGTGGGTTTGGTACTAGGAGCCACCTATTAGGGAGTACATACGGCGCTTAATTTTCTGGGTCTGGGATACTTCACTTAATACAATTGTTTCTAATGACATCCATTTCCCGGCAAATTCCAGTAATTCATCATTTTTGATGGCTGAGTAGTACTCCATTGTATAGATGTACCACAGTTTCCTTATCCACTCGTCAACTGTTGGACATTTGGGCTGATTCCATGTCTTTGCTATTGTAAACAGTGCTGCTATGAACATGGTTGTGCTTGTGCTATCGAGGCGAACCTCTGCTGTATGGGGGGTTATTCCCAAAAGTGGAATAGCAGGGTCATATGGCATTTCAATCTTTAATTTCTTTAAGAATCTCCAGACGGCTCGCCAGAGTGGCTGTATGAGCCTGCATTCCCACCAGCAATGTAGGAGAGTTCCCCTCTCTCCACATCCTCTCCAGCATTTGTCGTTGTTAGTATTGTGGATTTTTGCCATCCTGACCGGGGTGAGATGATATCTCAGGGAAGTTTTGATTTGCATTTCCCTGATGGCTAAAGAAGTGGAGCATTTTTTCAGATATTTGTTAGACATTTTAATTTCATCCCTGGTAAAGTTTCTTTTAAGTTCCAGGGCCCATTTTTTAATTGGGCCATTGGTTTCCTTGGTGTTTAGTTTTCTAAGTTCTTTGTGTACTCTGGACAATAGAGCTCTATCAGATATGTGGTTAGTGAAGATTTTCTCCCATTCTGTGGGTTGCCTTTGAGCTCGCGTTACAATCTCTTTATCTGAACAGAAGCTCTTTAATTTCACAAGATCCCAACTGTTGAGAGTTGGTAGCAGTGACTGTGCCATTGGATGTCTGTTTAGGAACTGTTGGCCTAGCCCAATCAGCTCGAGGGAGTTCCCTATCCTTTCAACTATGGTTTTTATAGTCTCTGGCCTGATATCAAGGTCCTTGATCCATTTGGAATTAAGTCTTGTACATGGTGACAAGTACGGGTCCAGCTTTAATCTTCTGCATGTGGAGATCCAGTTTTGCCAGCACCATTTGTTGAAGATGCTGTTCTTTTTCCATTGGATTCTTTGGTCCCCTTTGTCAAAGACCAAATGGCTGTAACTTTGTGGGCTTATATCTGGGTCTTCAATCCTTATCCATTGATCTGTGTGTCTATTTTGGAGCCAATACCAGGCTGTCTTTACAACTATGGATTTGTAGTATAGACTAAGGTTTGGTATGGTTATACCTCCAGCTGTGTTTTTGTTACTCAGGATTGTTTTTGCTATCCTGGGTCTTTTGTGCCTCCATATGAACTTTGAGATTGTTTGGTCAACTTCTTTGAAGAATTGCTTTGGGATTTTGATTGGTATAGCATTGAATCTGTATATTGCCTTTGGTAGGATGGTCATTTTCACGATGTTGATTCTGCCAATCCAGGAACAAGGGAGGTCTTTCCACCGTCTGGTGTCTTCGGCTATTTCTTTCTTTAGGGTTTTAAAGTTTTCATTGTAAAGGTCTTTTACCTCCTTAGTTAGGTTTATACCAAGGTATTTCATTTTTTTAGGGGCTATAGTAAATGGGATTGTTTCTCTCAAGGCTTTTTCACTTCTTTCATTCTGGGCATATAGGAAGGCCTCTGATTTTTGCACATTTATTTTGTATCCTGCCACCCTGCTGAACTTCTCAATTAGTTCCAGGACACAGTTGGATCTTAAATGCTATAATTTACAGCGTATCTACTTGGCCGACACTCTTATGTAAGCTTAGCATTCTTTAAGAAACCAAATAAAGATTTCTTTTGTCTCTTTCTAATAGAATAATATATATGATAGGAAAAAAAAGAAAGTTCAGCTCTTTGAGCTTTCCAGCTTAGAGTCTGTAAAATCCAGAATCAATTGGAAACAGTAAAAATTTCAGAATAATTATGGTCACATCCTTTACTTAAAAATTTCTAGTACTTTAGAGTATCCTAGGTTTTTGGGTCAATTGAGTTTGCATTTACTGTAACAGTAATGAACTGAATTAAAGTGAGCGTACTTGGTTTTTCTTTACAGGCTTTGTTTGAGTACATCTTTCACCATGAGAATGACGTCAAGACTGTAAGTGATGAATTCACACTATTGTTTTTCTTTCTTTTTCACTTGGAAGTTTTGATTCTGAAGTTTTAGATTCTATTTTTTACCTTCAAATCAAATAAATAATCAAAAACTGGAGAAGTTGAAATTCTCACTGGAAACATTTACATAAAGATAGACGTGGTGAGAGTTATGTCTGGTTCGTAATGTACATGGCTTTCATGGAAGGGTGGGCCACAGGGGACCAGTACTCCTACAGAACCTGCTGGTTGAATTGTGCTGTTACAGTAGCATTACTGATTCAGCTCCCTTTAGACCATAGAGTGTTAGAAGTTTACTAGTATGTGTACATCTGCCTTCTTCTTTATATCATTTTTCCTATTTCATGTTTGAAATCATCAGTTATAAAATGTTAAAGGTAAAAGAAAGGGGCACACTTATTAAGGCAATTATCAAATTGAAGTATTGAAAAGAAGAATCAGAAGGGTGATCACTGTAAGTTAAGAACCATAAAGTAGGGGCTGGAGAGGTGGCTCAGGGGTTAAGCCTCTGCCTTGCAGGCGGAAGGTCCTGAGTTCGGACCCTAGACCCCACATATAGATGCCGGGCAGAAGCGGGGGCGGCCTGCCTTTCTGGTCCTGGTAGGGCGGAGCCTGTGAATCCCGGGGCAGAGTAAACAAGAAGGAGGTGGAGGCGGTCTGTGGTGGTTCCGGAATTCGTCCTTGGTTCTACACACACACATACATACACACATACATACACACATGCGCACACACGCATACACGCACAAGTGAATAAAAAAAAATCCATAAAGTAAAGAACTGGCAAAATCATTAGTTAAATAAACCTTATCTTAAAATATGGATGTACCAAAGAAGCAGTCTAAAATATGAATAACTTACTGAACTTGGTAGATTTGATACTCTGATACTAGTCAAGGAAGGACACCAGTCAAATTTACTAACTTGGGATGTTATGAGAATGATAGTTTTGCTAACAGAAATAAGATTACGGAAGGTAGTTTAAAAAGAAGTAATTTGCTTTATGGCCTTTTGTGTTTGAACTTACAAAAGGCTATCCAAGTGGAGATACACTGCATCTATCAAGCAACTGACTCTGGAATCTAGCTAGGAGCCTGGCCAGGCAGACAGTAGGACTTACCTTTGGTGAAGTGGTCAAGGATATGGTCATAATGGGGAAGACAGGAGACTAAGGTTGGACTACTGAGAAATAGAAGCCAGTCATTCTCACGTAGCCAGAGCTTTTCATGTGACAACATGGAAAGTCATGCAGACACCCTGTTTTAAAAATGAAGCAATCAAATCCCATTCCATAATGCAAATCTCCAGTTACTACATTGTCATAAATTTGTAGTTTTGGCAGGTTGCTATAAGGTTGTACCATACATCCATAGTGTTAATTATTCCTTCCACAACTATTCCTCTCTGCCACACTTCCTAGAATATGCGGTGTCGCCGGTTGAAACTCCCGAGCTGCTGGAGGCGGTGGGGGGTGGAAATGTTTTTGGTTTTTGAAATAGGGTCATCTCACTGTGATCAGGTTGGCCTAGAACTCGCTCTGAAGCTCAAGCTGGCCTCAGACCGTCAGTACTCCTGCTTAGGCACCCCCATGCTGGGATTACAGGTGTGTACCCTTCCCTGGCTTTATACTCTCATTTTTTTGTTGTTGTTTTGAAGATTAATTCACTTATTGAAGAGGCATCTGTTCCTTCATCCAGTATTATCTTGAGCCACCATAATGTAAATATATATCTAGGCCAGGGGTCATAGAAGAAGCAGCAATCAAAGTCTCTTTGAATATTATATTCTGGTGGTTGGCTAAAAAATAAAAGTGTTCAGTAGGCTCCCTTTTCTAATTATCTGTGGAATTAAAAAGAATGGATATTTGTGTTTATGTTCCATTCCTGGATCAGAATCCCCAAGGGACGCGTCGTGACACCATTCTCAGGACAGCACTGTTTTTCAGCCAGGGTTGGGAACTGCTGCTGTGTAGTGCAGCTCAGAACCTCCGCAAGCTCCTCTCCTTAGGATAGAGATGAAGACTGTTCTATGTGATGAGCAACCCAGAAGAGATGTTTCCCAGCTTCTTGAAAGAAGTCATGGAATTAAGAGAAAAGACAATAAAAATGACCCTCACATATATCTCAGTAACCAGAAATTGATGCAAATTATTACTGGGAACCAGAGTCCCCACTTGCAAATGATGCATTTTTTATGGCTAGAAATAGTAAAGTGGTGCTGAACAACATTTTTGATTGTTTTTTGACAGTAGATAGTTGTAATTCATTAAATGACTATTGAGAAATTTTGTTTTGAGACTTTTTGACAATGGGCCAATAAGGAATTAAAATCTAAAATTGGACAGGGGACATGGCTTAGCTGGTGAAGTACCTCATTTGCATGCATGAGGACCCAAGTTCAAGTCCTCAGATCCCATGTAAAAATGTCTGATGTAGCGGCATGTGCTTAGAGTCCCAGGGCTGGAAGCAGAAGCAGGCGGATCCCGGGGCTTGTTGGCCCGCCAGCTCTTCCCACCGGTGAGCTCGAGGCCGGTCAGAGAACCTGTCTTTAAAAAGCAAGCGAGTCAACAAGGATGGCCTCTTACCACATGCGAGTGCACATACTGTGTATGCATTTGCATATACACATGTATAAACATGTACACACACTTTAATACACAAATATGTACACATAAATTTAAACTACCAAACAATAAACTGCTTCATGAAGAAGACAGAATTTGTGAAGTAATCACAAAGGAAAGAAACTTTCTGACTTGTGTATTTAATTTTTAATTTTAATTAATTTATTTTTGCATGTGCATGTATGTGTATACCAAGGCCAGAATTACAGGTGACCAATACGTCTGCTCAGCACTTTTACATACCTTCTGGGCATCTAAACTCAGATTCTTTTGCCTAAGAGGCAAAGGACTTTAACCACTGAGTCATCTCTGTAGCCCCATATATACAATTTTTATTTAATTTAATTTTATTTATTTTACATTTTTTTATCTTGCATGCAACGTGCACAGCAGTGCCTGTGTGGCAGTCAAAGGTGACTTGTAGTAGGTCAGTTCTCTCTTTCCACCATGTAGGTTCTGAGGAGCAAAATCAGGTTGGCAGGCTGCTAGCAAGCGCCTTTTAGCCTCTTAGTCATCTCTCTAGGCCCATATCTGTAAGTTCTATAGAGTGAGCGGAAGTGGAAAACGTACCTCAAGTGTGGTTTTAAAAATATTGTTTGTGATAGTTTAAAAAAATGTTATACCTAAGCTTTTGGAAAACTTGCAATGAAAATGGAAATGAACCAAATAATAGACAATTTCGGAGGGAAATACCAGCCAACAGGTATGGTCGAGATGCATTTTCTTGCTGACAAGAAAAATGTCCAAAGGCAGGGGCCTCTGAATGCTTGGTGAGAATGTAGGAAATGGTTGTAAGTCGTAGGTGATGTGATGGTGCAGGCTGCAGCTTAGAAAATAAGCTGGCAGTACGAAGCAGCCAGCCGCGGATAGCCACGGCTGGGGTACATTGGATGACATTGGAACCGACTAAACTGCATTTTACGTTCTGTGTCCCTCCTGCCACAAGTTTCTTGAAAGGCTTGCAATTGTCCCATCGTTGCTTTCATCCGCACACCCCTAGCAACTCCACTGTTCAACACCCACGAAACACTGCTTGCTTTTCACTTAGTGACAAGTACGAACTATTGGTTCCTCTGTTTTCATTTTGTCCACTCATCCACTTACTGGTTTAGTAGCTGATCAGTTTTTCCTTTAAACAAATGATTACCGAGGCCCACGCCGGGTACCGTGGTGAGCTGGAGGAGAACCGAGCAGATGTCCTCACTCACTCCGCCAGCTTGCACGGCGCTCATACAAAAACACAGTGGATCAGACTGTTCCATTGAAATGCCATAGATTTCAACACAAATGCTAGATTCTGAAGAGATTTAGGTAACGAGCACAAAGCGTGCATTTTAAAAAAAATCCTTATCTATATTTTGTATCTTTAGCTGGAAAAAAAGAGTTCTGTTTTATTTTCATGTGCTTATGAGTCAGAGATGCTTTTAAAATTTTTTTTATTATATTATTTACAACTGTGGCATGTGTGTGAGTGGGCGTGCGTTGTGTGTGTGTGTGTAGAACAGGAAAGATGAGCACCTTTTGCCCGGATTCAAGGCTCCGCCATCAGGACAGAAGCAGCCCCCCCGCTTCCGATGTTCTGTATATACGTGGGATCTGGGTCCGATCAGGGCTTCGCTCAAGGCGAGGCTAACCCTGCGCCACCTCTCCAGCCCCCAGAGTGCTTATATTAGATTTTGGGTTTTCAAATTGCAGGATTATAAGAATACCATGAAGTGGATTTTGAAAGTTAGGAAATTGACCTTTGACAGATAACCATATTTCTTTGTACTCTATTTGAGAGGTATTATTATTTTTTTAACATTTTTTATTATTATTTCCGCTCATACAAACTTAATAGGTAGACCAGTTCCCCCCCTCCTCCCCCTGAACCCTCTGCTCCCCCTCCCTCCCTCCCCATCTCCCAGTGCCTCCCCCCCAATTCCCAGAGAGTCCTTTATTGTGTATGCCTAACTTGAGAGGTATTATTGATAAAACTGAAATGACATGTGAGTTGGTCATTTTATATTTGTCTGTTAGTACAGTTAACTATAGCAAGCTCTATGAAGTAGTATTTCAAAAAATAAAGTTATATATAGAAAATCATACTTCTGCCTTTGAGTATTAATGACATTTTCTGTCCACTGTCTGTTTTTAGCGAACATGGGCAGTACGGGCAGAAGTGCATGTGGGTTGATAGCTTGGAACCTGGGTTGCCATGTGCTCGTAACTCAACACCTGGAAGGCAGAATTTAACAGCAGCTAACCAGTCTTTAGTGTTGGACTGGGAGAGATGACTCAGGGGTAAACTCTTTCCCTCAAAAACAAAAAGATCTGAGTTTGGATGCCAGATCACATGTAAAAATGCTGGGCAGATATGGTGGTGGCCTGCCATTCTAACCCTGACAAACAGCCTGGAAAAACCCAGAGCAAAGTAATAAAGAGGTAGAACAATCCAGAATGATCCCTGATGTCACCCTCAGGATTTCACAGGCACTCAGTGACCTCTTGTACACACACACACACACACACACACACACACACACACAAATGCACATGTACACATATGCACACACACACATTCTTTAGTGTTTGAGCACGTTCATAGACTTTACATTGTCCAAATCTTCCAAAATCCCTGCTACTCTTGGACTTTACCAAACCTGTGGCTTTTAAAAGTGACACTTTAAAGTTTTATTAAATTGAAAACTAATATAAGTGTTTCATCCAGTTATTTAAAGATTATCAAATGTGAATAGTCCTTTTTGTTAAAAAAAAATTGTCCCAAGGTTTGGGAGGTAGCTCTTTCAGTAGCCTACTTTGCTTGGGGAACTGAGTTTGATTCCTAGAACCTCCATTAAAAAAAAAAAAAAAAGGGGGCCTGGAGAGATGGCTCAGGGGTTGTGACTCTGTCTCACAAGCAGAAGGTTCTGAGTTCGGATCCCAGGTCCCACATTAAAAAAAAAAAAAAAAAGAATGAGGAGGGGAACAGGAGAAGAAAAGAAAAAGCCAGAGGGGCATGGTGGCATCTATTTGTAATCAGAGCTGGCAAAGTTGGAGACAGGAAAAACACTAGCCAGATTTGCATACTGGGTGGGCTGTAGAGGGGCGAGAGACTTTGCCTCAAAAAACAAGGCGGATGATCCTGAGAACGGACACCCAGGATTATCTTCTGTTCTTACACATTCTCGAACTCGTGATTCCTCCATAGGAAGAAGTGATCTCCTACTATCTCTGAAGGCAAACTCCACTCCTGTCATAAACAAAACTGTCAGGAACTGAGGGTCCATGAGACAATTTTGAATGACACTTTTTCTAAAAACAGTAGAAGGCCCGTTTATATTAGATGTGGCCGTAAATATGATCTGTTTGCTGAAAAAGGTTTCTATGACAATGGAATCGGAGTTCATATGCACAGATATTTACACTGCGTGCCTGAACTGGTTGAAAATAGTTTTTTCTAGCATTTCTAGAGATAATGCCTCTCAAAGTCAAACTTCTCATTTTTTTTTGTCTTCATTTTTATTTCTGGCTAGAGGGGAGAAAAAGAAAAATAAGCACGTGAAAGTAGTCTGTAGCTTGTTTTTTAATTTCTGTGGCTTTCAAGTAGAGATGTTGATTTTTCAAGTCCATTAGCGGCTCAGCATGGAGTCGCCATTCCTGTGTAAGTGGTTTGCATATTAGAGGTTTCCCCGGGAGCAAGAAAAGATAGGGGACACATGGAAAAGTAATTAATTTTGCAGCAGGAGACTGAGGGGGACTCTTCTGGCACTCATAAAAGAAATGAGTTAGTCTTGAGAAGTGGGTAGTGTGGGATGCACCCCAAGATAACAGGACCGAAAATCAGGAGCCCTCACTCGTGATGTCATGATTATTGTCCCACGGAATAGGGGATAAAACAGTTTCAACTTGGAGAGGAAGAAAAAGAAGTATTTAAAACCAGAATTCTCATTTAACTAACAACTTCTGACTCCCAGTCACCAAATCTTTAAAGAAATTTCAGACTTCTATGAACTTTAAGTTCACATGAAAGGCTCTTTTGCTTTCTCCTTTGTCAAATGGGTTTTCATTTCCTCAATATAAAATCTTCATCCTTATTTAATTATCTTTGCCTGATCATATATAAACACTGGAAGGAATTAAAAAAAAAGATAAAGGATAAACAGAGGTGAAATGTGAAGTAAAATTCCTAGACAGTATATTTACTGGATCCGTGGATCAGTGGCCCGTGGTTCCTTTTCCTTCCTTCCAATTCCATTCTGTGAACCCAGTGGCTTGCTCATGTAGGGAGACTCGGGAGAAGGAGGAAACTGGGTGAGAAGGGAAAACAGGATGGGAAGAGATACCTGGAGCGGGTAGGTAATAGACAATGAAAACACATAAATTCACGGTTAGTACAATTTAAAAGTAAGTTAATATATATAAAAAATAAAACATCAAGTTTTGTTATAAGAGCCATTAAGTAGATGAAAAGATAAAAAAATCTTATTCTCCAAATTCCCTTTTCAACTTTTTAAAAAATCTGAGAGAGAGAGAGAGAGAGAGAGAGAGAGAGAGTGTGTGTGTGTGTGTGTGTGTGTGTGTGTGTGTGTTCGTATATTGGGGTGTGCTTGGCTGTGAGTGCTCCGCAGCCCCAGGAGTGCAGGTGTGTGGCACCAGGCCTGGTGTCTACATCAGAGCTGATGATTTGAACTCAGGTCTTCACGCTTCCATAGCAAACTCTTGACCCACTGAACCGTCTCCCCAGCTTGAAAAGCAAACCAAAGTTTTATTTTTCTCGTTTTGCTTTGTTTTGTTTGGGCAGCACTTGGTATGTGCATAAATACTAGGGTGCCATGTATGGAAGGTAGCGTTTTACAACCATCCCCTGGCCCCTACCTTTCCACTCCCCTTTTTTTTTTTAAAAAAAAAAATGTGTGTGTGTGTGTGCGTGTGTGTACAAGAGGGCACGTGAGTGCATGTGCCTGTGTAGGCCCAAGAATGACACTGGGAATCATCTTGGATTGCTCTTTTTCCTTACTGCTTTGCTCTGGGGTTTTCCAAGCTCTGCAGAATTGCAGGCTGCTGCCATATCTGCCCGGCTTTTTTCTTTTCTTCTTTCTTTTTCTTTTTCTTTCTTTTTCTCTTACATGGGCTCTGGGAATCCGAACTCAGGTTATTTTGCTTGTGAGGCAAAGGCTGTAACCTCCGAGCCATCGCCCCAGCCCTCCACACCCCTTTTCTATCTGCTTCCTTGGTACTTCTTGGTTTTTCTACATCTATGTTTAAAATGGGGACTCTCCTTTGACCTATCTTACACACAAAAAGCTTGACTGGCATAGAATTTTGAGGCATTTTGAATCACTAGATAGATACATTGTAGAAAGAGAATGGAAACCTAGGTATTTTAAAATTCCAATTTAGGGCCTTGTATATTAGAATTGTACTTCAATATATTATACATATTCCTGTGCTGTTAGCCCTCTGGTCCGGAGCTGATTATTTAGGGAAAATTGGTGGGGCCATCTGGAAACATGGGCAGCTTGGGTTTCTGTCTGAGTACTAATGAATGTTTTGATCAATGCTAATTGCAGGCTTTATTTCATTATTTATCTTTCTGGCTGTTTACTGTTAGAAAAGAAAAATTCTAATTGCAAATGAATTGTTTTCAAAGGCTTTGGATCTGGCGGCCCTTTCCACAGAACATTCTCAGTACAAAGATTGGTGGTGGAAGGTGCAGATTGCAAAGTGTTATTACAGGTAAAGTTGGGATTCTCGGTGAAGGTCTTAACAGTGGTGATATTTTTCAGATGATCAAATTTGATGCTTTTTTAGACGTTCTCTGAAGAAGCGAGAACTTTGTCCTGGAGAAGGTAATTGCGGAGCAGAAATTGATGTCTTGTGAATCGTTGGTTAAGAGCTGGGAGTGGATGGCTTTGGAACCATTGGGCCAACCCAGTCAGGAGGGAGTTAGAAGCTGATCTGGGACCAGACCGATGTGTTCCTTGTAGTGCCTGCTGTTGTCTCCTTTACACTAATGCTTCACACCTAATGCACTTTGCAGCTAATAGACATTGTTTAGACATTACATCATCTCACTGAAGCCACTGTGGGTAACCACTGCTGTTTCCCTGGGTGAGAAAAAATGAGCCTGACAAATAAAAGTAAAGCGAGCTGCCCAAATTCATCTTACTGATTGGCAACTCTGTTTTCTGATACCAGTTCCTACCCTTCCTTTCCCCCTCTCCCCTCCCTCCTTTCCTCCCTTCCTTTTTTCCTTCCTTATTTCTCTCTTTTCATTCTTTCTCTCTTTTTCTCTTTCTTTCTCCCTGTGTATTCTTGGCTGGGTTTGAGCTCAAGGTCCTCATGCCTCAGTGCATGGAGGGCGTGCTCTGCCACTCCTGTAATGGAGGGCGTGCCGTGCCACTCCTGTAATGGAGGGCGTGCTCTGCCACTCCTGTAATGGAGGGCGTGCTCTGCCACTCCTGTAATGGAGGGCGTGCTCTGCCATACCTGTATGAAGGGCATGTTCTTCCACATGTGTCTTCTCCTTCCATATTCCTTTCTGTTTTTCTAGGAACCAAAAAGTCTCATGAGTACTTCATATTTAAGTACGTTTGAAAGAAAATGTACCCAGAGATGACAAAAGCTGTGATTATTATTACAGATATTTGGCAACAAGTAAATAAGATCTGAAATTTGTGGCTGATATTGAAATAATTTAGAACACTTGGAAAAACAGAAAAATGTACGTTTATATTTTATAAAGGCAAGTTGTCTTTTATTAGCAAAATTAGACTTCAGTTACTGCAAGCACCCTTCAATATTTATAAACCTCAGTTATCATTCAAACACTGTGGCAAAGGAAGAATGCAAATGAACCGGAAGGATGTTATTGCTCTGGTGTTGGGAGGAAGACTGTTTTCCATTTAGACATTTCACACAGAAGTCTGAAGTGGGTTTTCCTGCTGCTATATTGAGAAAGTGTTTTATGCCAGAAGGTAATTTCAGATCATTATAACATTAAACCCTTATGAGTTGAATTTCCTAAAGACAAACGTAGCATCTTGAATTCTAAGCAAAACCGTTCAAAATCTTTAATAATGGACAGGAAGCATAGCTTGGATTTTTTCTGCTGCCCGTAGGTGATGGCTTTTAAGTCAGTTAATCTTGTCACATTGAATTATTGTCTTGCTTTGTTCTTCAACACTTGAGCATCTTCACTGTGTATTCAACAGTCACTCATTCACCCAGTAAACGAATGAAAAACTGCGCTCGTGAAACGAGGCGATAGGACTCTTCCTTCTTACTGTTCCTTCCTACAAAGGCCTTGGACAGACAATGAGTAATTATGAGCGTGACTCAGTATGACGGAAGCAGGCACAAGGTACCGCGCGCCTGGGGAAAGGACTCAGAGGACTCCTGGCTCCAGCTGCAGCGTTCACAGAGTGCGGGTTGACCTCAGTGTTTCTCCTGATGTTCGCTTCTGCTGATTCTGCCACTGCAGGACCCTCAAGTTGCCCTCCGTACCCACCCCTGTTCCCGCACTCCACTTCTGACCTGACTGTCATTTCTTGAGTTTTATACTCGTCCTTCCTGGGCCTTTCACCTCCAGCCTCTCATCTCATCAACCCTCCTGAATGTAACGAGAGTAGCCGTTGTGGGAAAGCGTGACAGCGATTGTGGGATTCCCCACTGTTTCTCCATCCTCTCCAGCTTGCGGTGTGGGTTTTAAGTGTAGTCCCCTGATCTTGTCCCAGTCCACCTGTTCGCCCACATCTCTCTAGTGAGAGATTCATTTTGTCCTTTTTAGTTGAACCAGGGGACGGGTAGCTACAGCCATCAAGGGGATGCTTCAGAGTTGAGCCATTAAGTACACCTATGAGGATCGATCTCATTAAGGCAAGCCTGTAGGACCATGTTTTGCTTATATAGTTTGTAGGGGGAGCCCAAATCACAGTGGATGGGACCGTGCGTGGACAGGTGGATAAGACAGAGACAAACTGGTTGAATGTCGGCAAGCTGGAGAGTAGCATTAGTCCTCGGGACTCTGGTCTTGCCGTGGCGGTGTGGCCAGTTCTCTCGCTCCTGCTGGCAACTCTCCTGCCACCTGAAAATGTAAGCTGGAATAAAAATCTCTTGTTTCCCCAAAGTATTTGCATCAAGGGTTTATTATACCAACAGAATGTGAAGCCAAGGCAAACCAGATTCCTTCGTATGCCCTGGACTGCTGTGTCCTTTCCTGCCTGTAAGCTGATGTCATCGTTTGTTTCCCCCAGGAATGCATCCCCAACACACACACACACACATACACACACACACACACATACACACACCCATGCTTGTTGATATCTCATCCATCACTCCTTGAAACTCTTGATGCACCCCTTTTCTCAAAGTGCCTTTTCTCATTGGCCATGATTCAGTTAGTAGACATAGTTTGTTTTACTGTTTAATTGTGTTCACTCCCCGGGCAAGATTCTTACCTTCTTCCTTAGCATGGAAGATGTACTTGGAGGAGTCACAGTTTTGTTGAGTTCAGTTGCAGAGAAACTATCAGCAGCTTGTGGGAGCTCTCTGGACTTTATAAGATTAGCTGAGTTTATGAACTTGACTGATGTTTTCAATGTTCACAGACATTCTTTGACCAAGCATACTCCTTTCTTTTGTTCAAGAATCCACATGGTAAATTTCTTATAATGCTAGAAGTTGTCTCTTAGGATTCACTAATAAAAATCTACAATCCTGTTTTTTTTTTTTTTCCTTTCTTTGCTTTTTATGTAACTCATGTCTCTGTTTCTTGTTTATCCTATCTTCACCTGTCTAAAATATCCATTTCTGTTTTTCTTTTGCTTGTTTTAGTTGTGTCTTTTTAAAAGATAATTTTGGGAAAGAGGCAAGTTGTTTGGGAAAAAAACACTTTGAGGGGAGATAACTAGCATTTACATAATTCAGTGAACACTTCAGTCACGCTGTTAAGAGTAGCATTATACTTGATGATTTTCTATCTATATACAGTGTTTTCAGAACCCTACGGTTCTGTGATAACATTTTGCACATGTTTGTGCAATGTCAAAACCCGTGGAGAGTGGGGGCTTCTGCCACCCCAGGTCCTCTATTTTCACATGAATTTTCCGGAGTCTTTGCTCGTGTAATCCCATCCCCCAGCAGCTATCCATGTGTCAGTTGCACCAATGTTTTCTGTCTAGACTGTGAACACTGACTGTCCTTTCCAGCCTTTGTGTGAAAGTAGCTCTGTGGGATATAATATAAATCACTTCACATCACAGAAGAAAACACCGTCACATCTGAGTAGCTCCTAGGTGGCTAAGAATGAGTCGTTGGAGAAAGACTACAAGTCTCCTAAGGACGGGATAAGTGGAGGTCGTTTGTGCTGTGACTCAGCATGGAGGGGAGGACCGGGGAGGGGACACTGACATCACGACAGGAAAAGACTTGTGAAATCAGATGGTGTAGCTATGACTATGGCGGTTGTCACTCACATCAGAACAGTTTAGGGGTAGCTGAAAAATGTTTGGTTTCAGAGCAAAAGATGTTTTCGGGAAGTATCATCTCTCAGTTCCTCTGCTGTAATCGAAGTTCTGGGCATGATTTAGGTCACTTGCTTTATGTCCAGCTGATCGGAAGCCCTCATGGTGAACTGCTGTGGCCTGGCTTACTGACGACTCTGCGTTAGCTGGTACCCGGCTGCAGACTGTTTACACACCATTTACGGATTGGGTGACCAGTGAATATGGGAGGCAGGCAGCTTTGCCCGGCCTCTGATGACACGTGCGTTTAATGTCTGTGCGTGTGGCATTGCCCTCTTTGGCACATGCTTGCTTTGAGGATATTTGTCCCTACTCATGTCCTCAGGGGTTTGAAAAAGTGATGTGGTATGGAATTTTAAGTTGCATGTCTAATTTTTTCCCTTTTAGGTTAGGGATGTATCGCGAAGCAGAAAAACAGCTCAGATCGGCCCTGAAGCAGCAGGAAATGGTAGACACATTTCTCTATTTGGCTAAAGTAAGTAAATATTCTTCATTTGAGTGAAAAACTGTCTTCTCGGGGTTCTGGCCATTGCAGGGGAAGTTGCCAGTTCCTTCAGGCATATTTGGCAAGTTAGGATGTACAGATTTAACATTTTTTTTAATATAGCAAGTGGAAAATGACATATGGAGGGTAACCGCAAAAGGATCTGATTGCTTCAGAAAATAATAAGATCTCTTTGAAAGGCCCCTTGTTTGGACAGAGAACACCATGTACTCAGTGCCCTCGGAGGCCCCAGAGAGGCCTTTACCCACAGTCATTTGTCTCAGACCCCAGCAGCTTGCAGAGAACAGCTGCTTTGGTTCTGGAACAGCGTCTCTGTAGCCCAGACAACCACCCTCCCGGCTTAGCCTTCCGGGTAGCTGAGATTCTAGGCCTTCCCCACACATCTGCTCTGAAAACAGGACTTTTCATAGGCCCGATTTTTTCATAAAGTCTTCGCTACTCTGTTTTACAGGCCATGTTAATGATTTTATTGAGTGCTGCTCAGCCTAAGGTATTGTCTCAGTTTTGTGTGTAAAGGTAGTTGAAGTTTACCGTCACA
Organism: Typhlomys cinereus; assembly: GCA_023101885.1. NCBI lineage: Eukaryota > Metazoa > Chordata > Mammalia > Rodentia > Platacanthomyidae > Typhlomys > Typhlomys cinereus. Next base: position 279,042 of record JALPQD010000257.1, on the reverse strand, counting down.
CTAAAGCTGTGGCAGGTTTTTTTCATTTTCTTTGCACTAAAAGTTAAATGAAACTTCAAGACAGATTTTTTTTGGGGGGGGGGAGATTTCGCTGGGTTATTAGCAGCCATCATTCAGTCAGGTCACTTAGACTCCAGAGCAGACTTGGTCACATATTCCTTAATTGGAATATCTGAGGTTTGAATTGCTCTAAATCTGAAACTTGGCAAGAAGAAAACTCCACATGTGTCCTCATGTGATGAATCATAGCCAAAACATAGGCTCACTGGCAATACCATCTAAAATGACACGAAGCCATGTGCACCAAGCATGGATGAAAAATGAATGACTCTCATGCGTAGATGCTCCATCTCAAGCTGTCTTCTGTATATCCATGTGCTCCAAATCCAAAAAACTCCCAAATTAAAAACAGATCTAGCTCCCGAGGACAGGCACCCAAGGCTGACCTCTGGCCTCCTGTTAGTACCATCTAGAGAATGACGTGCTATGGTCAACTCTGGTCCACAGCACCAGCAGAAATCAACGAGAGATGCAGCCTTGAGGGGGCCGCTAGAATCGTCTCTCCATCGTCTCTCTGTAAAGTTTCCTCTTCCAACTGCATCCATTTTATATCATGGGGGTAAAAACAGTAGGTTGTGTTGGAAACGATTTATCTTCTAGCTGTTTTCAGGGACAAGATGTTTTTATGCTTGGGTTGAATGCTCTATTTCCTGTCTCAGAGTTGAGGTGGTGGGTAAGCTTTTCCCTGAGCAAGAGGCCCCACAGGACATTCTGAGATATAGTTGGATCTGTAGTTGGGGACTTAAACCCACCTCTAGCACCTGCTTCAACAACTTACAGTGTGTTGTATATTATACCATCCCATGCATGTGCACACAAAATGTTTGAAACTGTTTGGCATCTAAGTTTGTCTTCTTTATGTTATAAAATAAACTTAAAATCTGAAAGAAGTTTCTAAGCATCATGTTAAACTTTTTTTAAAGAACTTTTTAACTTTTGTTTTTAGTGTGTGTGTGTGTGTGTGTGTGTGTGTGTGTGTGTGTGTCAGAGGCACTGTGTGTCTCTGCACCCTGTGGAGGACCAAAGGTGACTTCGGGAATCATTGGAGATTGCATCTTTCTCATTTTTGCTTCACTCTACAGTAAACTTTTCTAAAAAATAAAACTTGAATTTAATGTTCAGATACCACTCATCATCGTCTTAATGGAAAATCACTGGTGGATGGTTGAAAAAATTGATATTTTGTGTTGCAGCTATTGAATATAAGACTTCATCTATTTTTCTGTAAGTTGATTTAAATTCATTGCTGTCTACATGTCTGAAGGTGATGTTTACTTTTTTCTTTGTTGCTATGTAATTTTAAAGACAGTATTATTTTTCAAAGCTGTAAACTGTTAATTAATTCATTAAAATTTTATATTGTGGGACAGAGAGATGGCTCATAGGTTAAAGCCTTTGCTTTGCAAGCAAAAAGCTGGATGTAGATCTGAGATCCCACGTAAAAATGCCAGGCAAAAATGGTGACGGCCTGTGCTTGCAGGCAGGCAGAGCCTGGGAAAGTGCAGAGCGAAGCAGTGAGGTAGAGTAGTCCGGTGTGATTCCCTAGGCACACACATGAACATCCACACCCACGTGCACATCCACACCCACATGCACATCCACACCCACACTTGCACACGCCAAAAAGTTTTATATTGCTTAGCATGTTGATTGCATGATCACATTTTCAAAAACAGTTCAGTAGTATAGAAGTAAAAATGAAACTTTGCACACGTGCTCATTCCTCCAGTCTTGTACTTTTTAAATATTAATGGAACTTCATTCAAAGCACAGAAACACAAAGCATTGAAAGTCTATTTAGAGAGCGTGTTCTGAGTTGTGAAGACTGTGTCATAACGTATGTCTCTGCACAAAATCCTCGACCCCTATTTCAGAAATTCCTAGTCATTTTAAGGTGTATCCCAGCCAACACTATGCTAGTCGATTAGCCTTGGAGCCTTAATGTGTTCAACTCCCAACTTCACCTCTCACCAACCTGTCTCTCCTCTGCTCTGGGGGAGGCTTCTCCAGGTCATCCCCTGCTACTTTCTGAGACCTTCCTCTCAGAGACCTCTCTTTCTCCAGCATCATTTGTCTGCTTGGTACCTGTGATGAGTTTTAGCCATCAACTTGACACTTGCACTTGAACCTTTAGTCAAACCTGTGAGGAAGCGAGCTTGTAGGGGATGGACTTCAGTGCATAATTGATGTGGGAATGCACAGCCCAGAGTGGGTGGACAAGACAGAGCTGGCGACTTTTGACTGATGGAAGATGGTCAAGCAGTTGCAGCACTGGTCCTTGCCTCTCAGCGCTAGACGGGGCTATGGTGTGGCCAGTTCCCTCAGGTACTGAGGTGGTATGCAACTCACCCGCCTTAATGGGCCATAACCTTTTGGAATTACGAGCATGAATAAAAATCCTGTTGTTCCTCTAAATTCTTTGGGCTATGCGTTCAGTGCAGTAATGAGAATATGAAGCCAAGGCAGGACCTACTCTTGTCTGATCTAGCCTGAAGATTCCCCCCTGATCCTTTCTTGATGAGTTAGTTCTCAATCTCTAGGACTATACAAAATGCACAGTAAGCATTTCTGTAGGAACAAATGGATGGATGTGTAGCATGTGCAGATAAACTGTAAAAGTCGTGAATAGAATCTAATCCTAGGGGCTCCAGAAGTGACTCAGTGAGTAAAGTGCTTGCCACGCTAGCATGAGGGCCGAGTTTGGTCTCCAGCACCCACATCAGTGATGAGCACAGTAGCACGCACCGGTCATCCTAGAACTGGGGCGTCCGAGACAAGTAGATCCATGGATTCGCTGGCCGACCCCGCTAGCCAAATCCGTAAGCGCTGGGTTGAACGACAGACCTGTCTCTAAAAAATAAGATGGAGAACAACTGAGGAAGACACCCAGTGTAGAGCTCTGGATTCCCCCCTCATGAGAGCTTGCACACAGACACACAGACACACAGACACACACACAGACACACACACACACACATACACACACACACACACACACACACACTAATTCAGTACATTTTAAAAATGTCTTATGGGCACCTCTCATGGCACTCAGCATCTCTTACCCCATAAGTTCTTTTCTAGCTCCTTGCCCTCCATGGAGTCATTCTCCAGGGCACCTGCCCCTCATGGCACTCCACGTCTGGAGTCCATGAGTTCTATTCTCTTCTCTAATAAACTCTACCTAATCCTCAAAAAAAAATCTTCCTGATATCTCTAGGGAATAATTTTTTGACCCATCAGTAATCATAACTTTGTCATGTACATGCTATTATTTGAAGAACCAATAATCTGACTGAAATGTGCGTTACTTTTAGGTGTATATCATCTTGGACCAACCCGTGACCGCTTTGAATCTTTTCCAGCGAGGCTTAGACAAGTTCCCAGGAGAGGTGGCCCTGCTTTGTGGGATTGCCAGGATCTATGAGGTAAGGTTCAAGTTACCCTACACGTTGACGTGACATTGAGGTCTCGAGCTCCTTCAACAAGCTCACGGGCCCTTGGAGACCTGGCAAGAGGCAGTTTATAAGATTAAGATTCTTGGCCTGTGGTTCATCTGTATAATAAGAGAGATTACTATATCTGTTCAGTTCAGCTGGGTTTTTATAATTAAGTATTTTTGATGCCCAGGAGTTGATGATTTTCCCTGTTTGAATGGTCTGTTGTCCCAACAGAGTTTTCCTTCCCCACAAAGTGTAACATCAAACATATTTTTTTTTCCATTTCAGATAGCTATGCTTTGGGGGCTTTTGATTATGTTTCCTTGGCCTGTTCGTCCATCCATATGCTAAAGTAATGCCTCTTTTTTACGCTTGGAAAGAGCACCTGCTAGAGCTTACTTTCATCAAGACAAGTTCTTGTGTTTTGTACTTTCATTTATTCTTACACATTTTTGATTCATGTCAAATTCCACAGCATTCTATTGAATTATCTTCCCTGCTCCCAGATTATATAATTTCACATGAATTCCTGAAGTTGTTTTTTTTTTTCCTCACAGCTGGCCTTTTATCTTTCTGCTCTTTGATATTGGTTTTAATTAAAACTGACCCATCAATGACTGTTTAAATAATACCCTGTAGACATATCGATTGGAGTTAAACTAGGTATATGATGATGGGGGGGGGGAGGTTGGGGGGATGGGCAGGTGGCTGCCTTTCCTCCTATTCTCAAGCTTGACCTCAAGCTCAACAAAGCTCTTTGGTCCTCTCTTTTGTCTTTTGGTGAATTATTTTGTGATTCCCTCCAGAAAGAGGCTGTGATGGGCTGCAAGACCACCCTGACACACAGCGATTCCCTAGGACTCTCAGACACAGCGTAGTACTCACTGGGAGATTTGCTAGAGCAAAGAGATACAAAGCAAAATCAGTCAAGGAGACAGGCTCCTGGGCAGAGGTCCGAGGGAGCCAGGGTCAAGTGAATAGGAACATCTGCCGGGGAGTCACGATGGACACATTTCATTTTCTCAGCAAGTTGTGACAACTTGCAAAGTGTATTTCCTGTCTGGAGGCTCATTATTAGAGATTTCATATCCAGAGTTACCACTGGGAGATGATCCATCTGCCTACCATTTCCCACTGTGTGTACTACCACACCATGTAATAGGACGTGTAAAGTTTTGTCTGATCTAGCCTGAAGATTTTCCCTTGATTCTTTCTCAGTCTCTGTGACAATACAAAGTCCACGGTAAGCATTTCTTGTAGGGATAAATGAATGGATACTTTATGTACAACACGTACAGAAAGTCACTGATAGAATCTAATCCTAGACACTCAGGAGATGGCTGAATGAGCAAGCCACTCATCAGGGAAGCATCGGCTGGCCTCCCCAGTGCAGGAATTTCTAAGATCACTAGTCTCAGGTCTGCTAGCAACTCTTATGCATAGATATATTCTTAGATATAATTATGAATGGAATTCTAATTTCTTTCTCTTGCAATTTCTGTTTGATTATAACAAGTAGGATTGTATTGCTCTTGAAAAGTTTGATTTTTATATTGGCTACTCGGTTTTAAGACCTTGTCCATAGATTCTCTTAGGTACTTTTTATAAATAAAATGTTTTAAGACTTTGTCCATAGATTCTCTTAGGTACTTTTTATAAATAAAATAATGTTCATCTATAAATACAGTTTCAACTTTTTTATTGTTTTTGAAAATACATTGCTTAGGACTTTTAATGCAATGTTGAACAAACACATCTCTATTCTCATTAAGCTCCTGGAAAGTGCCAAGTGTAATATTTTTAAGTTGTTTTGCAAACTGAAGTGGAAGAGAATCACAGTTGCTATATCTAGGGACAGCATGTGATTGATTTTCATTCTCTTTTTAAACTTTCTGTATTTTCTAGATTTGTGGTGTGGACCTGAATTCCTTTGCTCTTTGTTTTAGAGGGTCTTGCTAGATAAGACAGACTAGCTTGGAACTAACAATGTAGCTCAGACTGTCTTGAGTTTGCTATATGTTTCCTGTCTCAGCCTCCCGAGAGCAAAAATTCTAGGTGTAGTCCAACACTTCCTGCTGTGAATTACTTTTTTTTTTTTTTCCGTGAATTACTTTTTAAATAAAAATAATTTCTAGATTGTCTAGGAAAAAAAGTTTCCTTTTTGAAACATAATTTTGACAAATATATTCATGGAAGACTTTGATCAATCAGAACATAAGTGCTATCAGAATCTTTCTGCCTTTGCTTATGATTTAAAATGAACTGAATGCACTTTTCAAAATGCGGGTGGGGTGGGATTCACGCTGCCATCATCTCAGCAGTTCAGTGGTGATAGCTGGAGCATTGGCCCTTTGGGGCTATGCCTTGTGCATCTCGCAGCCGGCTTGCCCTTCTCTTCTTGTCCAGGAGGTGCCAGCAGGAAGTGCCAGAAAATCTAGTTACTGATTTAAAGTCAGGTAGTGAGTGGCCCTGCTCGGTTGTAGCAGAGTCTTTGTGTTTTGGCTTAGGCTTTTCAGTGGGTCTTCTAGTGGGGCTCTGGCATGTTGGGTAATGCCCCCTGGTCTGGAACGCTCCACTGCTGCCCCCTCTGACTGAGTGCTAGTATTACAGGCACAGTTAGGGCCTGGCGATGATATGCTAGTATTATAGGCACAGTTAGGGCCTGGCGATTATAATTTTTCTTTCATCTGGCTGCCTTCCACCCTCCACATTTCTGAGTTGGCTTTGAATTTACAGAGAGAAAGAAGAAAGAAAACACACTCACGGTTAGGCAACACATTAGAGGTGGAGGTGCGTAGTGTTTCCCTTTGGGTTTGCATAGTTAATTCCTTTCTGCCCTGTTTACCACACCGAAGGCAGATTTCCAGTGGATTCTTTCTTTAAAGTGACAGTGGTTTGAACGTTAATTAGCAAAGTCTTTAGAACTGCAGGTCACGCTGCCTGCCTTTGGGGAATGTTGTTTGGTACATCGTGATTTCCTCTGTGGGATTCTCTTCCATTGCTTGTCTTGTACTGAGCACTTTCATTTCCTTACTGCATCTTCTGAGCCTTTGCTGGTTTGAAATGCACACACTGTACTGCTGTGGCTCCTTGCCTGTTTCTTATGCTTGCTTAAAATTACTTGTGCAAATTTATTTTTTAATGCTTTTGATTTTTTAATTAACTTTTCATTAATTTATTTATTTACCTATTTATTTTGTGTATGTGCATCAGAGGGCACCGTGTGTCCCTGTGGAGCACCAAGGGGGACTTTGGGAATCACCCTGGATTGCTTCTACCTCCTTTTTGTTTCACTCTGGGATTCTCAGGCTCCACCTACCAGGGCCAGAAGTGCAAGGAGACGCTGCCATTTCTGCCTGGTGTTTCCGAATTCAGATCCTTCTGCTTGGGAGGCAGAGTCTTAACCTCATCTCTCTACACCTTGAGTTTTTTGAGACATTGTGGTAGAAAGGCAGCAGGTTAGAGGTTAGTCTAGTCTACAGCTCCATTGGTTAAAACTTGTTAAATTAAGAGAATTATACACGCATGGATGCCATGCATATCCATTCACACATAGATACACAAATGCTTGTACCCACACACTCCACATGGATTGCCATTAATTTAGTAATGACTTAAATACTGTAGAAACAAAGTATCTCTTCAGTCCTTTTGGATCCACATGCCAAGGTGTGGTCTCCCCCCTAGGCTCCTGTGTCTGCTTGTCCTAACATTGTGGTCATTGCCGCTGTCTGTGCAAGTGAAGTCTCTCCAGGGTCTCGTTTCAGCTGCATTCTTGTGTATGTGTCTGTGTGTGGTGCCAGGGGGCAAACCCGGGCCTTAGTGCTTCTGCCACTGGACTGTACCACTGCCGACTCGACCTGGTACTGCCTGTCTCGAAGATCTTAACTGAACCACCCGTACGTGTCCGCTGAACAAAATGTGTATAAAGAGGAGCCATCTTAATTCTGAACCAAAGTCAGTGTCCACAAAGCCTTACTAACCCTGGCCAGAAAAGGGGGAGTCCTCAGCCTGGGAACCCTGAGCTGCATCCCACTCTACCTACCTAACCCTGACATCCACCATTATGATGTGAGTGTGTCCCCCAAAGTTCATGTGTTGGGACCTGAGTCCCATGACCACAGTGCTTGAGAGTTGATTTAATAGGCCATTAAGTCAGAGGACTCTGATCTCAGGGCGAGCTGATGACGTCTTTTGATGAGGGCGGGTCACTCATCCCGAGTCAGTTCCCAACGGAAGGATAAGTTTGTGTTTTCTTCCCTTCCCCACCAACCCTTCACCCTGGGTACCTTCTGCCAGGTTTCATTGTGGCAAAAAAGGTCCCTCATCATGTGTTGATCTCAGACTCAGCCAACCCCAGAACATAGCCAAATAGGTTCTGTTCAATATATTGTTAAATTAGTTTGTGGTATTGGTTAATAGCACACAAAATTTCAATAATAAAAGGTAGAATTCCTTAGAAAAATAGACAAAGAATATGAGTTGGCAGTTCATAAAAAATAACTGTATGTCGTATGTTAAATGCCCAGCCTCTGTCATAATTGAAGAATTAAGAACTGGACAAGTGATATTCCATTTTCCACCTGACGGGATGGCAGAGGTCCCACAGCATCTAGACTGTCAAGGGTATGGAGAAACAGGCTCTAAGTGCAAGTGCTATTGGTGGGCGGGGTGCTAATATAATCTACTTAGCAGCTGTTAGCAGTTACTGAGGAAATGGACAGCTGTTATGCTTGCTTTCTGGGCAGTTTTATTTCTGGGGATTTTCCTTGAGATATTTTGGTGTAAATCTCCAAAGATGAGCATAACCCATTTTATAGTTAAAAATGGAAATAAATTGTTGTTCACCAAGAGGGACTAGATGAATATGGTCTGTGTGTCAATGAAACACTAGAATTAAAAATAACAAAGTAAATTTCTGTTTTGATTCAGAAAGAAGACCAAGAAACTGAGTGAAAAAAATGGCATCTTGTAATGGGTAGAATGTTCTGTTTATGAGTAAACTATGATACTTGCAGGTGTGCCTTTTTATTCCTGAGTAGTCTTAAAGAATACGCAGCAGGGGCTGGAGAGGTGGCTCAGGGGTTAAGCTTCTGCCTTGCAGGCGGAAGGTCCTGAGTTCGGATCCTAGACCCCACATATAGACACCAGGCGGAAGCGGGGGCGGCCTGCGTTTCTGGTCCTGGTAGGGCGGAGCCTGTGAATCCCAGGGCAGAGTAAACAAGGAGGAGGTGGAGGCAGTCCATGATGGTTCCCAAATTCGTCCGTGGTTCTACAAACACACACATACATACACACACACACATACACACACACACACACACACACACACACACACACACATACACACACATGCACACGCGCACAATTGAATAAATAATAATAAAAAAATTTAAAAAAAAAAAAAAAAAAAAAGAATACGCAGCAAACTGTGGGCAGAGAGTTGCCAACTAGGATTAGAAGACAGACTTTTACTTTGTACTCTGTCATAGTCTTTAAATTTATTTATATTCTATTCTATAAGTTCATAAAGTTTGTAAAAGTCCATTGAGAAACTCCATATGAAGTTTCTGACAAGGAGTATTTTAGTCCAGACTTCTTTAAGATTACATGAACGAGTTTCTGGGCCCATCAACAAGGTATCTAAGCATTTTAAGGCAATTTATACAGACCCTGGGTGCTGAATCAAATGGCCGTTGAGCTGGATGGAGTCTGCACTGAGCTTCACTCCAGTGGCAGCTGTAACAGGCAGCCTTACATAGCAGCATGCTGTTGCTTTTGAATAGTAAGAATTTCACATATAATGCACATATAAAGAATGATCAATCTTTTCAGAAGATTGATCAATAACACCTTTGTTCCCTTAACTGAGAATCAATTGAGAGGGAGCTGTAAGTTTTATACAAATAGAAGACAGACCACTAACTTCATTGAAAAAAATAAAGCTTTGTACATCGAAAGGCACATATGTGGGTGTCATGGTTTGAAATGTGTCCCCCAGAAGCCTATATGTTTGGGAGAGTCATGACACCTTTGAGAGGTGGAGCCTCGCTGGAGGAAGGCAGCCACAGGGGGGAGGCCTTGAGATGGATTAGTCTCACCCTACCTCCAAAAGAGGCCTGCTTTGGCAATTGACGGTCTAACAGCAGCTCTCAGTCTCTAAGATGTGTGTGGTGATCTAGGCCAACTCCAGCTTCTGCCGCCAGCCATGCCACTTCTGCCATGAAGGGCTGTATTTCCCCTCTGGAACACAAACGGAGTAAATCTCTCCTTTCTCTCTTAAGTTGCTTGACTTTGGGTGTTCTCTCACAGCAACACAGAGTATCCAGCACAGTGGGTATGTATGTTTTAACCACAAACACAATTATTTTACATATTCTACTAATGTTACTGCAGACAACAACAGAATCAGAGAAGTGGCTTCAGATCTGTAACTGAAAGGACTTGCTCTGTCTCTGAGTTAGAGTGACAGGCTGCAAAGCTGCCACTTCAGACCTTGTATAACTTCTCATTGAAAAACATGTGATGTCAACATGTGTCATTTTGTGATACTTAGAATGAATGAAGAATATTTAAAAGTATCTCAGTTCAGTGCCTAATGTCAATAAGATATAATAGACAAAACTTTGCTATGTTCAGCATTCTTTAAGGGCTGTGAAGAGATTCCAAGACAGAAAAGTTTGAACATTCACTCTAGTGGAATCAGGAGCATGCAAGAAAACTTTAGAGATCGTTTAATTTTTGTTTATTAATTTTTTAAAATTCAGAAGCAATAAATCTGGGGCCAAGAAAGGAATGTCACATGATCTTGTTCTCAAAGAACTTACCAAATTTCATGACTTCCAAAAACTTTTTTGGGGAGGTTGAAGAGAAGTGGTTGCCAGGCAAGACCTGAGCTCCATTCTTGTAATGCACATAAATACCAGGGCACGCTGACACACACCTGTGACCCCAGCACAAAACACATCCAGTAGTGCAGTCTATCTCCATGTCGGTCTGTCGGCAACAGTCACACAGAAATGCTATGTTCAGAAAGCTCTGTGTTTTACTTATTACAGTTAGTGGGCTCTCTTGGCTTTGACATGGCTAAAAATATAACAAAACTGGGAGTCCTCGTATGGAAGATACCTGCATGTGCATGATAGTAAATGTCATGTAGCCATGGGAGGCAGAAGAGATCCGTGAGAAGGAAGGACATAGGAAATCTTCCTGAAGGACGCACTGGCCTTGATGTGGGTTTGAGGGATGTAACGTTTGCCGATAATATTAATATTAGTTGAGCAGGTGCAGCACACACGTCTGTGGTCCAGCTCTGCAGGAGGCTGAGGCAGGAGGATAGTTTGAGCCCAGGGGTTCAAGAATAACGTAGGTGACGTGGCGGGAGCCTGGCTCAACAAAAATTCCCAATACTAGATGCCTGTAGCTATAGTAGATAATGTTTTATTTTGCATATAGTAGTTATAGAAGGTTTCTTGTGGGAGAGGGGGGAGCAAGATTGTAAGAGTCTGAAGATGGGGTGGACCAACGATACGCAAGATATTCTACACAAGTTAGGGCTGCAGCAGCCAGGATTGGACTTTGCCTGCCTGCACAATGGCTGACATGTCAACCCCCGAAAGTCTGCCACTTCAGACCTTGTATAACTTCTCATTGAAAACGTGTGATGTCAACATGTGTCATTTTGTGATACTTAGAATGAGTGAAGAATATTTAAAAGTATCTCAGTTCAATGCCAATGTCAATAAGGGGAGAAGGCTCCGGGCAGTAGGATCCTTAGAGACAAGGGATTAACAATCATGATACAATTCCCATAGTAATGGGGAGCCCAAGAAGGGGCTCCAGGCTATGCCACTGAGACCTGAACCCTCACTAAGGTGCATGACTCAGAGGGAGGTTTGCCATTCACAGGAAAGGATGCTCCAGGAGATGGGAGGGAGGAAGGGGGAGGCACTGGGAGAAACAGAGGGAGGGAGGGTGAAAGAAAGGAGGGAGCTTGTATGATAAGAAAAAATGTGGTTGAAAAAAATTCATGTTTCAAAAGAAAAATAATTATAGAAGGTGTTGCAGTTCACCTGCATGGTTGCTGATAAATGAATATCAAACGGCTTAAAGGAACAAGGGATTTATTTCCTCTTATGACTCCTGGTTACAATTCTCAGTCTAGCTTGACAGGAGAGCACGCATCAACACCAGGGCCGAGGGAACTGGCCATACCATCACCACATAATGGCTGAGAGAGGGACAATCCTTACTTGCCAGACCAACATGTCTGGCCAAGTATACAAAAGGATGTCAACTTCCTCAACCAGCTCTCAGTATTTTATTCACCTGTTCAGGGCCTAGTCCCACCCACCATGACTGGGCCTTCCCCATCAGCTAGACAATCTCCTGCAGGTTTGCTCTGGGCTTAACTCAACCATTAATTCTCTACAAATATGCCCAGAGCTCAAACCCTCAACTGTCAGGTTGACACCTATGCCTAACTCTGACAGAAGGTTCCTTCATTTTTCATTGGTACGTTTCCATCATTTCTTTCCTAAACTTTTTTCTCCCCCCTCTATTGCCTCCCGTTTTGGTATGTCCTGTGCTTAACCTTCAAGTTATTCTTTAAGCAAGACACGGCACAATTATGTTGAGCCTCTGTTTTTAATCCTCTAATGTTCCACAGCTTAGCATGAAATCCGTAACTCTCCTCACGACCACAGACAGGCTGCCTCTCTGGCTGCTCTGGCTGCATCCAACTACCTCTCTTCTGATGTTTCCTCCCTGAGTCCCCACTTTTGTTAGTCTTCTTACCCAATGCGAGCTTCCTCTGGAAATGGTCTCATCTCTCACTTTATCTAGATCTCAGTTGCTCTGCACTTCCTTTAAGGTAACCACTCCTTAGGAAACAGACCTGCCTCCCCCCTTTTGTCTAAACAGTCTTCTGATTTTCAGAGTTTTAAATTTTCATAATTTATGATCGTATGGGTTTATGATGTGTGAGTGAGGGCATGCGTGTGCCGTTGCACACATGTAGAGGTCAGAGGACAACTTCGTGGAGTCAGTTCTCTCCATCCACCTTCATGTGAGTTTTGGGGATGGAGCTCAGACCACCATGCCTGCACTGCAAGCCCTTTTGCCCACCAAACCTCTTGCTGGCTCTGCAGCGTTCCGTACATCGCTCCCCTTCCCTGTCATTACGTCCCAGATTATTTCATTTGTTGATCTTCCCTTCCAGCTGCGACCTCTGTGGGGACAGTGACTTCATGTTTTTGTTCATATTTTGTTCCCGTGGCCGAGAACTGTGCCTGAATATGACAGGCTCTCTAAAGCTATCCACTGAATGGATGAATTCGGTCACAGAAAAATAGCTTCTCGTCCAGTGTTAATAGGCTGTCGTTCTTCCGCCTCGGTGGGGGACAGGAAATGAACAACAGCCCCTGTGCAGCCGACTACTACAAAGAGGTTCTGAAGCAGGACAACACTCACGTGGAGGCCATCGCGTGCATCGGGAGCAACCACTTCTACTCAGATCAGCCAGAGGTCGCGCTCCGGTTTTACAGGTGTGCGGTGCCTTCCAGTGGCACAAAAATCCAGAGAAATAATGTCGAGGCCATGCATTTAGAAATCTAAATGTTCATCACTCAGGTGTTTTATGAGTGTTCAATAATTATGCTTTTTTTTTTTGCTGAGCCATCACACCAACCAGATGTCTTTATGTAAGAAAGAATAAGAGGCATTTTGAACACAGTCTGATTTAACTAGTAATTCTCCATAGACGGGGATGTGCAGAGAAGCTTGCCAAGTTGACTTTCTAAAGTAGCACTTTAACAGCCGCCTGAAGTGTTTCTTGTCCCCACGGCCTCTTCCCGCTGTCAAGTTGCAGACTGAGCGCGAGGCAGGGAAGCGTTCTGCAGAGAGCACTTGACGTGGTCCCAGCCTTGGCAGGGACCTAAACAGGACCAGCTGATTTGCGAATTCCCGCCACGCTGTTGCCAAATGTTTTTTCCAAGTCTACCCAGATTCTGTTCCCTGGTTCTCTTTTGAGGCCACACAAATGTTAGACCACACGTGACTTCTCCAGTTCATTCCTAGATAATGACCTCAGCCCAGGGTAATCGCCTAGGAAAGGGCTGAACAGTTCTTTCCAAGAGCATGTCGGAAGCGTGACCCACCCAAACGCCACACAGCCTGCACAGCTGTCTCTGCATCCCCAAAGTGCATCTGGTGCCTCGCACCAGCTGGACTGGATTTCTAGCTGTATTTGAACTTTGTGGGATTAATGCTGTGTAGAAGCAATGGAGCTCCTGAGCGTCATGGGAAAGCTGAGGGGAGCACCTAGATTCCTCCCATAGCCCCAGGTTCCTCTCTGGAAGCTCATGAGTTAAGTACAGACAGCCAGAACCCTGATCTGGTTCTCTAAAAGCTAAACACAATCCACAAATTAGATTAGGCTTAAGGAACCGAGACTGTGTACAGCCAAAATGTGTGGACTTCCCTTTTGGTGACCATTTCTCATCTTTGTTCCCTAACAAGAGCTTTTGAGGAAAAAAAAGAGATAGTTTCTGATTGTCTCTGAATGTATTCCCTGTGGCAAGTTGTAAAACAATAAGTTTTGTATTTGCTTTAGACAGTTATTAACTTGGGTTGGACCAAGGGTTGATCCAACCCTTTGTGTTAATACTCCCTGAGGGTCCTAAATTTATTTACTGCCTTAGCTTATAACTTTGTAAAAATACCATTCGTATTTGTAAAGTTGGTCTGACCCCAGAATTTGTGCTTTTGCCTGGCAAGGCGCCTCTTGCAGATGGGCGTGTATAACTGCCAGCTGTTTAACAACCTGGGACTGTGCTGCTTCTATGCCCAGCAATACGACATGACTCTCACCTCTTTCGAACGCGCCCTTTCCCTGGCGGAAAATGAAATGGAGACAGCTGACGTCTGGTACAACTTGGGACACATAGCTGTGGTGTGTTGATTTTTGGGTATATTTTCTGTTTTGAAAAAGGTGGCCATAAATTCAGTGGAAGACCTTTTCAGGGGTCATAAATCCAACTGGCATTTTAGAGCTTTCTAGAAGTCACTGTAGGTCATTTTGTACCCCCAAGTTAAATCTGCCGGTGCAGAATTCATACTTGGCACTTTTTTTTTTCTATGTCATTGGAAAGATTTTTGTGCAAAAAGAGGGAGGAAGTAGCAGAGGAAATGCATGGATTCGAGGATGTGAATGCGTTCTTGTCTTTGCAGGGGATAGGGGATACCAATTTGGCCCATCAGTGCTTCAGGCTGACTCTAGTCCACAACAACCACCACTCCGAGGCCTACAACAACCTGGCTGTTCTGGAGATGCGGAAGGGTCACGTTGAGCAGGTCAGAGAACTATTGTTGGTCTTCTTTATTCATTATTTATTCATTGTACACTATAAGCTCATGTGAGCTCTGGGGTCGGAATCCCAGCGCGGTCGTGTACTAACCATGTCACCATGGGCAAGTTCCCTTCATTTTTTTGAGTCTCAAATTGAGCATTTGGTTTTATTTGGAAGAACATACATCTCTGTAGTCCCCCCCCCCTTTTTGGCATGTGTACGTATTTATACAAGAGTAACTTGAGTGTGTGTGTCTGTGCAGGCCCATGGGTGACATTGAGAATTGTCCTGCGTTGCTCTACCTCCTTATTGCTTTGTTCTGGGGTTTTCCAGGCTTTGCCTTCCAGGGGTGGAATTGCAAGCCACAGCCATTTGACATGTTTAGCTGTGATCTGGAGATTGAACTCAAGTCCTTTTGCTTGTGAGGCAATGACTTTAACCCCGAACCATCTCCCTCACCCAGGTCTTCTGTCTTTAGTGTGCTGTTCCTCTGTTCACTGCCTCCACATCCATCTTACAGCTTCCACCAGCATGCTAGGTGACTCCTTCCTTCCTCTCCGACCACCCTGTATGGGCGTTGTTCTGCAGACCTTGCCAGTCCTATTTCAACCTATCCCCTCCTCTATTCTGCTCTCATGTCTCACCTGGACTCCTCTCCCATAGCGCACGCTGCTTAGAGCAGCACTAATGCCTTACTGCTTTGCTTAAGATCTCTGGCCCCTCATCCTTGCATTTGGGCTAAAATGTGGTTTTCCAGATGTGACCTGTGAGACCCCAACCATCCAGCCTCCACCTCTGAGGATGAATCCTTCCTTTTTCTCACCAAGTTCGGGTGCCTTGGATGCCGCTCACTGCTCTGCAGATGGGAAGCACGCTGGTCTGCCTACAGAGCCTTGGCAGACTCCTTCCCAGACCTTACAGCAGCAGATTTCTTTCTGTTACTCTGCTCTCAAGGGCCTGTCTCCTGAGAAAGGCCGTCCCAACCTCCGTCCAGCAGGAGCCCTCAAGCGCTAGCATGTCTCCGCCCTTTTCTTGCCGCTTTCTACCAGATACTGATGCCCAGAATGTTAATCGTCAGCATTGTAAGCAGCACCTGGCGTGGGGAAAGTGCCCGCTCAGTATTTCTAGGGGGGTGGGGAGCTGACTCAGTCACTCAAGTGCTCACAGCACAAGCCAGAGGACCTGAGTTTGGATCAGAGGCCAGCTGGGGAAGCACATCTGTAGACCCTGCACTGGCGTGTGCAGGCAGGTGGATCCCTGAAGCTTGCGGGTCGTGCCTGTCGAGGTTCAGTGTGCTCCCTGTCTCAAAAATGAAGATGGAAAGGGACGGAGGAAGACACGAGCATCAATTCGACTGCTGTATGCAGATACACGCATGCATATGCACCATATGCTTAGATGCACACACAATTGTCTACGAGGAGAAAATACAGCACTCACCTGAAAGGTGACTTTCTGGAGACAAGCTTGTGTGTTTTAATTGAGCCACAGAAGATGTGGAAGATGTGTGCGAAGCAGAAATTTAAAAGCTGAAGACATGTTGTTAATGGCGATTAAGGGAAAATGTTGCCCCATCTGCCACTTTGGAGCTGACGAAATGGAATCTTGAAGAGGAGACTAAGGACTTCAGTGTGCTGGGCATGTGCCTGGTCTTTAAGACCAGTGCACGGATGGGAGCCCGAGTCCACCTCAGCTTCTCCCAGTGCAAGCAAGGTGGATTCGTATCTTGTAGGTGCTTAACTACCCAGAAACGGACACTCACTCTGATGTAGAAAGGTGCCTGTGCAGCAAGTGTTTGTGGATTTTCATGTCTGTGATTGTCTTTCCCTCCCGCCCGCTGCACTTCTTCTAAGACCGTTGATACAGCTGTGTGTTTGAGATGTTTCTAACGATTTTACGCCTAGTTCCATTTTATTATTAAAATCCAGCATCATTATCTTACATGGATTGTTATTCTCTTATCTTCCATTTTTTTAAAAAAAGATTGTTGAATTTATCCTCAGGGTCATGGATATGAGTTTTCCATTTAGCTCCAAGTGGAGCTGCATGTGTTGACATGTGATGCATATGCTAACCATGAGAAGAGAACGCCATGCATGGTCTCTGCAGTGCATGATCCTGTGAACGTGTGATGCAAGCTTTATGTTTTGAGGTTCAGAGAACAGAAAGCCAATCACTTTCTGTCACCATCTTAACTTGAAAAACTGGTCAACGTAGAATAAATGCTGCTGGCATCCATACAGGACTTTGGGCTTTGAAAGTTTGTGTATGTGTGTGTGCCTGTGGGTGTGCCTATGTGTGTGTGTGATCGGTATTGTTGTTGCTGCTGGTACCTTAGAGAACAGATAATTAGAGCTTTCTCACTCAATCACCGGTATCAAAATTTAGATTAAGAAGACTTATTTTTAGGATTGAGAGAACCACGTTTTGGTTGTGTGACATACTGAAGCATACGCTATATGAGACAGTTGTCCTCAAATAACTTTTAATCTCCCTGAAAGCTTTAATCCTCTGCTCTCTTCTGAAATGTGTGTGGCTTGCATAAGTTTGCAAGGTGCCAATAGTCACGTGTGTTTCCTGGTCATTGTGTTTCATGAGGAATGTTGTCTGTATTTATCACAGAATCATGTTTGTTAAGGTCCAGCCTAGGTAAAGATTTTGTGTGTGTGTGCATGTATACATGTGTGTATTATATATGTTCACTTGCATGTAGACATGCCTATGTGTTGGTGAGTGTCTATGTGTGTAATGGTTACTCTTACTTATAGCTGTGAAAAAGCATTCAAAGTCAGTCAATTTAAGGGAGAAAGGGAGATTTATTTACCTTAGGGTTCCAGAGGGGAGAAATAGTCTTTCATGGCAGAGGTGACATGGCTGGTGGCCATGTCCCTGCGAACATCCTGGAGGCTCAGAGCTGCTCAGTCCAGTAGGCTAGTTAGTGGGTGACGGCTGAAGGCTGGAGGATTCCTAGAGAGTCTCTCTTCTTCCCAGTCTTCTGCTCTGTGGTTCCTTTTATCTGGCCCACTACTGGAGGTTCCAATCAGGTCTAGGGCTGCTCTTTGTGTTGATCCAGATGTTCTCTTCAGGTGGTCTCAGCTGATGTTGGTTAATGCCAGCCGTGCCAAGTGGACACCCAGGATTAACTATCACAGTGTGTGCACATGTATGTGTGTTTGCCAGGGCTTGACACTGGACATCTGCCTCGCTGAGGCAGGTTCTCTCACTTAACCTGAAGCTCACTGATTCCGCTCCTCGAGCTAGGCAGTTTGGGCCTTCCCCCCCACCCCCCCAAGCACTGGGGTGGCAGGTAGGCCACCATACCTCCCTCTCACATGGGTCCTGGGGATCCAAATTCCAGTCTTTGCATTTGTCTACTGAGCCGTCTCCCAAGCCCTGGAGATTTTTTTTTTTAAACAGAAAGAAATCGCAAATACAGTGTCGTAATATGCTCTTATGTCTTCTTCCCTCCCCACAGGCCCGAGCACTGTTACAGACTGCGTCATCCTTAGCACCTCATATGTACGAACCACATTTCAATTTTGCAACCATCTCTGATAAGGTATTTTCTCTCTCCATTCACTTATCATCTGATGTGTTCCTTGATCTTTCTCGGCTTAAAAAAAAAATACAGATAAAGTGTTTCTAACCTTATCTTCCCAAACAGAAGATTGATTTTCTGAAAGAAATGAACTTTTCTAAACTCTTACAAATAGCCACTCTATGAACTTTACCACTAAGTATTGATTGTAAATTGTAGAAGAAATTTCTCATGTTTTAAAATGTGACACTGAGTCCTTGAGTAAATAGTCATTAAGTAATTCCTGGTTTGGGAGGGGTTCGTAATGGGTTCTTCCAACAAGGAAAATCTGCATGCTGTTTGTAAAGCATATGGCCAGCTAACCTTTCTCATGAGTACTATAAAAGTAAGAATATTACATAATGTTGTTTAGTTATGAACAATAAGGAGAATATAATTGTTAATGCTGCCTTTCAAATCTGTTGATATCCAGAAGCTAAAATGAATCTTGTGCTATTTTTAATAAAACAAGAGAGAAAAGACATCTCAAACCAACTTCTACTTAGAAACCTCTCTTTAACATGGAAGATCAATCTATTTTAGGATTAGGAAAGAATTAATCAATGTTTGTAATATAAGTACAAATTTTTATCACACAAAGATATAACCATTGTCTATAGTAACTTCTGTTCAAACATAGGAAAAGTTATCATCCATGTGGAAATTTTTTTGGGTGAGTGATAAGTTCCAGCTATTGCAAGTGGGTTATAAAACTTCTCTTCTATTCCCCCAAACCATAATAATACGTTATTATGAAGCCTCTGCTATTAATACATACTTGGCCCCGGACATAGAGGATATAACAATGAGTAACAGACAGGCTTAATGCTCATGGCTCACAGATTGAAGGACACTGGAAAAAGCCAGAAGCGGAGACATATGCCTATTGAAACCAGACTCTAGGAGGTCAAAGCAGGAGGATCATGAGTTCAAGGCCAGCCTGGGCTACATTGTGAGGCTTAATTCCAGTGATGCACAGAGGTTAAAAGACACTGGAAGAAGTCAGAAGTAGAGGCACATGCGTATTAAAACCTGACAGTAAGAGGCTGAGACAGGAGGATCAGGCGTTCAAGGCCAGCCTGAGCTATGTGGCAAGACCCAGTTAAAAACAAAACAAGGAGGGGAGGGGGGAGAGAGGGAAGCTGAGATGAATATGCTTGTAAAAGTAGAAAAAAAAGGAAAAACAAACAAAGGCAACAAACCCTAGGGCAACATAGCAACCTAAGGTGCTGAATTCAAACCCTTCTCTGTTGATGTCCATGTGTTTCCCAGCTCATTGTCAGCCACTTGGTTAATCCACAAAGATTTGATTAATGTCTTTTAGGAAGATAAGCATACCTTAATGATTTTTAACTCAAAGAATTCTTAATCTTTTTAAAGCATTTCTTTCAGTAAAAGGTTATACTTGTGTAAGAGAAAATAATATTGTTAGAAATTTATGATTTTTAAAAGGAAACAATTTATGTTCTAAATGATGTATGTTATAAAAAATCCAAGTTGAATTATTTACATTGTGTATATTCACATACTAAAAAGCTCTGTCTTTTCAGAAAGGTCTCCATGAGTACAGGTGTATTCCAGCAGATTCTGAAAGTATACATGCTTGTCTTTGGAGTGGACTTTAACACAGAGTTAATTGAGCATTAGAGATACTCTTTATAAACCTTAAAACCCAGATACCTTCTTATCTTTGTGCTTAGTGTCATTTAAACTTTTCATTGTATTTCGTGTGCATGTGAAGTGTGTGTGTGTGCGCGTGTGTGTAGAAGAGGGCACTTGAACACCAGGTGCCTGTGGAGGCTCACGGGTGATAGGGAACCATTCTGGGTTATTTTGCTTCCTTATTGCTTTCCTCTGCGGTTTCCTTATTCCTCTGCGGTTTCCTTATTCCTCTGCGGTTTCCTTATTCCTCTGGGGTTTCCTTATTCCTCTGGGGTTTCCCAAGCTCCACTTTCAAGTCCAGAATTGCAGGCTGTCCCAATGTCTGCTCAGCATTTTTCCGTGGACTCTGAAGATCTGAACTCGGGTCCTTTTGCTTGTGAGCCAAAGGCTTTAATCCCTGAGCCATTTCTCCAGTCCAATTTTTATATCTATATTAAAAACAATAGATTTTGCTCAAACTGCCTGCCTGAAAGATAATATGCTAATCAAAATGTTTTTCTTGAGTGTTATAGTTTTCCTGACCTACATAGAACTGTTCAGGCATGCAAATGTCATTCTTTGTTTATAATACTATCAATGAAGGAAAGAAAACACAGGTTTTGGAATTCATAACTAAACAGCTGTAGCAGAGCATAAATTATTTACATAGCTGGCTCTTTTGTTTTTTTTTTTTCCATGATGGAATTAGCATCTAGATGAGGAAATTCTAAACTGTAAGGAGTATAACTGAGCAATTGACCTTTAAGAACTCTTTGAGTTTCTTGGTTTTTCCTCCCTAATCTGACTCTCTTCTTCTGGCATTTCTTGCAGATTGGAGACCTTCAAAGAAGCTACATTGCTGCTCAGAAATCTGAAGCAGTGTTTCCTGACCACGTAGATACTCAGCATTTAATTAAGCAGTTGAAGCAGCATTTTGCTATGCTCTGACGAGTCTTTCCACCAAGCACGTTGTTATGGAAGGGACACTGCACAATGGAACACAGTTGTGTGTGTGTGTGTGTGTGTGTGTGTGTTCCATGGACCTAGCAAAGTGTCATGTAAGAGAGTTTAAACCAAATGTATAGAAAGAATATTATACTTTTATATGATTATATTGTAACAGGCTTTAAGTCTTTCCTTTCTGCTTTTTAAATTTTTAAAAATGTTTCCTTGTGTCTATTCATTGTACATAGTCCTGTGGTTTTTTCTGCAAATATATAAAGCATGTTCATTCTGTTTCCTCACACCTCTCCTTTCCCAGGCTGTTTTGTCCTCCAACAGTTTGCTTCTACTCTCCATTCATATACATGTGACTTTATATATTTATGTAAAAATCTAGGAATTGCAAATTAGAGAAACATATATCTGCCTTCCTGAGATCGACTTCATATTATTACTATTTCGCGATAGGATCTCTCATTGTGGTAGCCCACGCTGGCCTTCAACATGTGATCCTCTTGCGAGCTGGGGTGACAGACAATGCCCAGCCCATCTGAGCATTTCTCAGTAGAGAAATGAATAGATAAAGCTTTCGCTCACATCATATGGTGGATATTTGTTCATAGTCATTAAACATGCCAAAGAATTTCCTCATATGTTTCTAAGTGTGCATTTCCAAGTGTGTAAGCATCAGCTACCGCACAGCTCATGAGGTCTGAAATCTGCCTCTAAAGATTTACCTGTGTAGTATATGTGTGTTTATCACAATGATTTAATTAGAACTTAAATGCTGTATTTTAAGCTATATTTTTCTTCAGAAAACTTTGTCACATATATTGAACTTTAAAATAAATCAGTTTGTAAAACACCATCTTTTGTCATTTGTTGTGTGTTTTTATTTCATTCATCACAGATGATACAAGTTATTTTTAAAGGTCCATTTATCTTGTAGAGTCACATTTTAAGCTTTCTTTAAGTATTGTGCCGTGAGTTTTGTTTGTTCCTGGAAAACTGTTCCTGGTATTTTACATTATGAAGATGAGATTTCAAGACTGGACATAGAGTCACAAGGCTGGGTTCCCTCCTACCCAGCTGCTCAGTGAGGACTGTCTGCCCTCACCATATCAGAGAGTCCCAGAAAGAAACAGCTCTGTCTTCACTCAAGTGTTCACACAGGAGACATGTTAGATCAGGGCCACTGAAGTCATATCTTTTTTTTTTAATACATTTTTTATTATTATTTCAGCTCATACAAACTTAATAGGTACACCAGTTTCCTCCCTCCCTCCTACTCCCCCCGAACCCCCTGATCCCCCTTCCCTCACCTCTCCCTCTCCATCCCCCAGTGCCTCCCTCCCCAATTCCCAGAGTCCTTTCTTGTGCATGCCTGACTCTCCTCTGGGCCCTCCTCTCCGATGACGTACAAGGACCCAGTGGCATTTCCCTGAACTCTTTCCTGTGTTCCCCTTAAGCATATGAACACTACTGTGGCTGTCAATCCCTTGCCTCCAAGGATCTTGGTGCCTTTAGCAGATGCTAGACTTTGTGAGGTCAATAGTGTGTTGGACATTGCGCCGGGCATGCAAAGTCCTATTATGATTGCTTCGGCCCTAACTTGTGTGGAGTATCTTGCAAATCATTGCTCCTCCCATCCTTTTGCTCTTACACTCTTACCGCTCCCTCTTCTGCAAATGTCCCTGAGCTTCAGGATGGGGAGAGATTAGTCTGGTCTAGTTCTAGGTGGTTGATATAGAGTCTCTGAAGTTCTGGATAGTGGTTTGTTGATTTTCTTTTGCAGTTTTGTTGCTCCTGTAATGCCCTTCACTCCATCGTGATGGGCACTGTATGTCACCCCCTGGCCAGAGACAAAAAGCTGTTATTAAGAGCACATTCAAGGGTAGATGTAATACTTATACCCAAAGTGGAATTGCAGGGTCATATGGCATTTGGCAATGGGAGGGGTCAATCACCCATTTGCAAAATGGTTACTTTTTAATCTGCTGGACTATATGCCCTCCCCTTCTGGTGAGTTCATACCCCCTTAGTTGTAAATGATCAGGAACGAATGTCTGTGAACTTAACCAGGTGTCACATTAGTTTCTTGCAGTCCTTGATGGTGGCCTATTTTTTCTACTGTAACATGATCACTTCTCTCCTTGTTTCTGGTGTGGCCCTCCAACCCCATCCCTCCTGTTCATAATCCTTGCAATTACTGTAGGTATTACATAGATTTACCTATGAGTGTCTCAAGGTGGGCTGGGTGGGTTTGGTACTAGGAACTACCTATTAGGGAGTACATACGGCACTTAATTTTCTGGGTCTGGGATACTTAATATAATTGTTTCTAATGACATCCATTTCCCGGCAAATTCCAGTAATTCATCATTTTTGATGGCTGAGTAGTACTCCATTGTATAGATGTACCACAGTTTCCTTATCCACTCGTCAACTATTGGACATTTGGGTTGATTCCATGACTTTGCTATTGTAAACAGTGCTGCTATGAACATGGTTGTGCTTGTGCTATCGAGGTGAACCTCTGCCGTATGAGGGGTTATTCCCAAAAGTGGGATAGCAGGGTCATATGGCATTTCAATCTTTAATTTCTTTAAGAATCACCAGACGGCTCGCCAGAGTGGCTGTATGAGCCTGCATTCCCACCAGCAATGTAGGAGAGTTCCCTCCTCTCCACATCCTCTCCAGCAGTTGGTGTTGTTAGTATTGTGGATTTTTGCCATCCTGACTGGGGTGAGATGATATCTCGGGGAAGTTTTGATTTGCATTTCCCTGATGACTAAAGAAGTGGAGCATTTTTGAAGATATTTGTTAGACATTTTAATTTCATCCCTGGTAAAATTTCTTTTAAGTTCCAGGGCCCATTTTTTAATTGGGCAATTGGTTTCCTTGGTGTTTAGTTTTCTAAGTGCTTTGTGCACTCTGGACAGTAGAGCTCTATCAGATATGTGGTTAGTGAAGATTTTCTCCCATTCTGTGGGTTGCCTTTGAGCTCGTGTGACAATCTCTTTATCTGAGCTTGTGTTACAATCTCTTTATCTCTTTAATTTCACAAGATCCCAACTGTTGAGAGTTGGTAGCAGTGACTGTGCCATTGGATGTCTGTTTAGGAAATGTTGGCCTAGCCCAATCAGCTCGAGGGAGTTCCCTATCCTTTCAACTATGGTTTTTATAGTCTCTGGCCTTATATCAAGGTCCTTGATCCATTTGGAATTAAGTCTTGTACATGGTGACAAGTACGGGTCCAGCTTTAATCTTCTGTATGTGGAGATCCAGTTTTGCCAGCACCATTTGTTGAAGATGCTGTTCTTTTTCCATTGGATTCTTTGGGCCCCTTTGTCAAAGACCAAATGGCTGTAATTTTGTGGGCTTATATCTGGGTCTTTAATCCTTATCCATTGATCTGTGAGTCTATTTTGGAGCCAGTACCAGGCTGCTTTTATAACTATGGATTTGTAATATAGACTAAGGTTCGGTATGGTAATACCTCCAGCAGTGTTTTTGTTACTCAGGATTGTCTTTGCTATCCTGGGTCTTTTGTGCCTCCATATGAACTTTGAGATTGTTTGGTCAACTTCTTTAAAGAATTGCTTTGGGATTTTAATTGGTATAGCATTGAATTTGTATATTGCCTTTGGTAGGATGGTCATTTTTACGATGTTGATTCTGCCAATCCAGGAACATGGGAGGTCTTTCCACTTTCTGGTGTCTTCTACAATTTCTTTCTTTAGGGTTTTAAAGTTTTCATTGTAAAGGTCTTTTACCTCCTTGGTTAGGTTTATACCAAGGTATTTCATTTTTTTAGGGGCTATAGTAAATGGGATTGTTTCTCTCAAGGCTTTTTCACTTCTTTCATTCTGGGCATATAGGAAGGCCTCTGATTTTTGCACATTTATTTTGCATCCTGCCACCCTGCTGAACTTCTCAATTAGTTCCAGGAGTTTCCTGGTGGAGTTTTTGGGATCACTCAGGTATAAGATCATGTCATCTGCAAGTAAGGATAGCTTGACTTCTTCCTTGCCGATTTGAATCCCTCTTATGTCCCTTTCTTGTCTTATGGCTTCAGCTAAGACTTCAAGTATAATATTGAATAGAAGTGGTGAGAGTGGACAGCCTTGTCTAGTTCCTGATCGAAGTGGGAATGCTTCCAGTTGTTCCCCATTGAGCAAAATCCTTGCTGTGGGCTTGTTGTATACAGCTTTTATTATATTGATAAAGGTTCCTTCCATTCCTACTGTCTCTAGCGTTTTGATCATAAAAGGCTGTTGGATCTTGTCAAAAGCTTTTTCTGCATCTATCGACAGTATCATGTGGTCTTGGACTTTGGAGTAGTTTACATGATGAATTACATTTATTGATTTGCGTATGTCAAACCAATCTTGTGTGCTGGGGATGAAGCCTACTTGGTCCCCGTGAATGATCTTTTTAATATGTTTTTGAATCCGATTTGCTAAAACTTTGTTGAGAATCTTTGCGTCTGTGTTCATCAGAGAGATCGGCCTATTGTTTTCTTTTTTAAGTGAGTCTTTATTAGGTTTTGGGATTAAAACGATATTAGCTTCATAGAAGGAATTTGGTAGTGTTCCTTCCTTTGCTATTTGATGGAACAGTTTAAGGAGTATTGGTGTTATTAACTCCTTAAATGTCTGGTAGAACTCTGTGCTGAATCCATCTGGTCCAGGACATTTTTTGGTGGGAAGATTCAAGATTACTTCCTCAATTTCCTTATATGTTATAGGACTATTTAAATAATTCACAACTTCCTGATTCAATTTAGGTAAATTGTGTTTACTTAGAAATTCATCCATCTCTTTTGTGTTGTTAAACTTCACAGAATATAAGTTTTTGAAATATGATGTTATAATTCTCTGGATTTCTTGGGTTCAGTAGTGATAATTCCATGTTCATTTCTAATTTTGTTAATTTGGGTTTTCTCTCTCTTGCTTTTGGTTAATTTAGCTAGGGGTGTATCAATCTTATTGATTTTTTCAAAGAACCAGCTTTTTGACTGGTTGATTTTTTTCTATCGTTTTCTTAATCTCGATTTCAGATATTTCTCCCCTTATTTTGCTAATCTCCTCTCTTCTACTACTTTTGGGATCAGATTGCTCTAGTTTCTCTAAAGCTTTAAGCTGCATTGTTTATTTGTTTATTTCTGGTGTTTCCATTTTTTTGATGTAGGCATTAAGAGCTATGAACTTACCTCTTAGAACAGCTTTCATTGTGTCCCAGAGATTTTGGTAAGTTGTATTTTCATTATCATTCGCTTTCAGGAAATCTTGAACTTCCTTTTTAATTTCTTCCTGAATCCAGTTCTCATTCAGCATCATATTGTTAAGTTTCCAGGAGTTAGTGTATTTTCTCTTGTTTGATGTGTTGTGGATGTCCAGCTTTAGGCCATGGTGGTCTGATAGGGCACAGGTTAGAATTTCAACTTTTTTGTATATGTGTAGATTCATTTTGTGGCCCAATATGTGATCTATTTTGGAGAAAGTTCCATGTGTTGCTGAGAAAAATGTGTATTCTTTGGTGCGTGGGTGAAAAGTTCGATAGAGATCTGTAAGGTCCATTTCTTTCAGGGTTTGATTAAGTTCCAAAGTGTCTCTGTTAAGCTTTTGACCTGTTGATCTATCCCATGTTGAGAGGGCGGTGTTGAAGTCCCCAAGAATTATCGTTTGGGGATTGATTTCTTGCTTTAGATGCTGTAGGGTTTTCTTAATGAATGTGGAGGGGCCTGTATTGGGTGCATATATGTTCAGTATTCTGAAGTCTTCCTGGTGAATTGTACCTATGACTAAAATGTAGTATCCATCCGTGTCTCTTATAATTTTCTTTGGTTTGCAGTCCACTTTGTCTGATATCATAATGGCTACCCCTGCCTGTTTCCTGCTTCCATTAGCTTGTAGAATTATTGACCAGCCTTTTATTTTTAGAGCGTGCCTATCTTTTGTGGTGAGATGGGTTTCCTGCAGGCAGCAGATTGATGGATTGTGATTTTTAATCCAAGTTTGTAATCTGTGTCTCTTGATCGGTGAGTTGATTCCATTAACATTTAGTGTTATAATGGAGAAAGTATTTTTAATTCCAGACATTTATTATGTTTAGTAGTTTTTATAAGTATATTGCTTCGCTTTTAATGGTGTTATACTTGCCTTCTGTTCTCCTGGATATGCCTGTTTTTTTCTTCACGCTTGAGTATCATTTCTAGCATTTTTTGAAGGCCTGGTTTGGTGGACATGTATCCCTTCAAGTTGTCTTTGTGCTGGAAGATTTTTCTTTCTCCCTTGATCATGACGGATAGTTTTGCAGGGTAAATCAGCCTGGGTTGACATTTTTGCTCATTCAATACTTGAAGTATGTCTCTCCAAGCTCTTCTTGCTTTTACTGTTTCGACTGAGAAGTCATTTGTTATTTTAATAGGTTTACCTTTAAAAGTGACTTGTTTTTTCTCCCTTGAAGCTCTCAGCACCAGTTCTTTATCTTGAATGTGGAGTGTTTTAACTATTATTTGCCGTGGGGTGCTTCTGTTTTGGTTGTATCTGTTTGGGGTGCGGAATGCCTCTTGTATATGGATGGGCCTCTCTTTTTTTAGATGAGGAAAGTTTTCCTTGATGATGGCTTGAAAAATTTCCTCAGGGGTGGTATTTTGAGATTCTTGCTCTGGTATTCCATGAATACGCATGTTAGACTTCTTCAGGGTGTCCCATATCTCCTGAATATTTCTCTCAAGTATCTTTTTGGCTTTAACAACTTCTTCCACTGAGCTGTTTAATACTCCCACTTTATCTTCAAGGTCTGAAATTCTGTTTTCTGCTTCGTTAGTTCTGTTGATAAGACTCTCTGTGGAGTTCTGGGTTGAAGATAACTTGTCTTGTAGCTCAGTTTTCAACTCTGCATGAGTCTGTTTTAACTGCTCTATGCCAGTTTTTGTTTCTTGCACTGTTTTTCTCAACTCCTCCAAGTCTCTGTTGTGTTCCTCTTCAAAGCGATTGATTCGATTATGTAATTCCTCCCTGATGTCCTCTTTCATAGTATTGAACATGGTAATGATCATATTTTGAAAGTCGTTATCCTGGGTCAGGCTTTCTTGGCCATTTTCCGTGGGTTTGTTCTGGTTGGAGTCTAACATTATGGGATTAATTTCTTCAGTGGGAAATTTGTTTACTTGAGTGTTACTTCTCATGGATTTGCACTTTGACTTTGGCATTGTCGTTTTAACTCTTAAGATCTTTCAATTTCACTAAACTGAATTATTTGGCCTGGGGTTCTGGGGGCGGGCGCGGGGGGAGCTTACCTAGGTCGCCGTGCAGGCCCGGCTGGACCGCGGGCATCCCGGCCGGTGGAGCTGGGTAGGGAAGGGCTGAAGTCATATCTTAAGATCTGTTCATATCCTTTTCTTGCGTTTGTTACTTCATGAAAACTGTCACGGATATTTGCCTCTTGTTCAGATTTGTGTAAGCTATACTGCTTAGTTACCAAAACAAAAAATGAGTTTAAAGAATTACATGTCGTTAGGGATCAGACATAGTCTTAAAGAATATGTGAACAGGCCGCCTTCGTGCTACAGAAAGCAAGACGCTGAGTCACATGACTGGTGGGTGGGATGGCCAGAACTACAGCCATCGATCTTCCTTCTACTTTAGCCTTGAACCTTTCTTGGATCTTGTTATGGTGTGATTCTGAAATGTCCCCACCGGTGTTTGGGGGTCACTTATTCCCAGCTGCTAGTACTGTTTCAACTATGAAACCTTTAGGAGATGGAGCCTCGCTGGCAGAGCCAGTTCTTTAGGGACAAGACTTTGAAGGGTGGAACCACCTCCGATTCTATCATGCTCTTTTGCTTCCACGTGAACAGCTTCTGCGACACACTCCTGCTGCCCTGAGTGGAGCTATTCCACCATGCTTTCCCCACCATGACGGACGAACCCTCTGAAACCGTGAGCCAAAATAAACTTTTCCTCCTCTCTCAAGTTGTCTCTGTCAGGTATTGTGGCCATGGCTCTTGAGAATCTTGTCATGAGTTTCCTAATACTGTGTATACTATTGAGCTTCAATTTTATAGTGTAAATCATTGTTTTAGTCAATTTAAACAGGGCTAATAATAGTGACTTAACTTTTTTTGTGCATGTTGTATGTGCCCAACATTGTTCTCATGTGAAGTATTTCTTTCAATTCCCACTGTAGCCCTGTGCCATGTTGTTATTCCTATGTGTAGAAAACTGAGGCACAGGGGCAAATGTTCCAAGACTAGTGTTGAAGCTGAGTCACAGGTAGTCAGCTGACCTCAGGTGTGAGCTCTTAAATACCAGGTAAATAGTTGCTTGGTATTTCTCTTATAAATAGAGCTACTTAAAGCTAATGCTGCTCACATTTATAAAATTAATAAGGGAAGCAAAGCAAAAAGTAAATGGTTCAGTCTTCCTAAGGTGAGAGGGCGAGGTTTCTGTCTTGAGCTTGTTAATTCAGTGTGAGCATTAACACAATGAATGAGTGCAGATGGCTGAGGTCAGACTGGAGAGATGGCTCAGGTGTTAAGCCTCTGCCTCCCAACTAGAAGGTCTGGAGTTCAGATCCCAGGTCCCACATAAAAATGTCAGGCGGAAATGACTGCAACCTTCACTTCCCGCCCTCGGTGGAGCCTGGGAAGTCTCAGAGTGAAGCAAAAAGGAGTTAGAAGCAATCCAGGATGATCCCCAAAATCATTCTTGGACCTCCACAGGGACACACAATGCCCTCTGAACACACACACACACACACACACACACACACACACACACACACACCCCCAAGCAAAATTAATAAGGTTAGAAAAAACAAAGATAGACAAGGTCAGAATGCTAGCCTGAGGGAGCTATGTGTGACTGAGCCAACACTGTTGGAGAGGGGCCAAAGGGATATTTAATCTGTAGATAAGAAGATTTCAACCAGAATTCCCATCATTTAGCTTGCTTCCAACAGATAAAAATGAGTTATGATCCTCCCCAAAAAGAGAGAGTCCACCCTTAGAAATCATTGCTGGAGCTTGAAGCTCTTTCTTCTTCACAAATGTGTCACTTCTGAACTGATCCCCTGCAGAAGTAACTCTTCCGGGCACCACAGAATGTCACTGAACAGGAATGAGTATCCATGGGGATTTGAGAGCACCACCAGGATGCGGCCTAGAAACCGGCAAATTAAAAATATGTCCTGTGCTTTCAAAGTAGCATCCACCTTAGACTGTCCACAAATGAACGTGGTAAATTTCCATCAAGGACTTTTATCTGGAATGGGTTGCTCCAAACCCACTGCGATGATTTGTCTTAAATGTCACCTTGACACAATCTAGAATCTCTTGGGAGAAGGGTCTCTAAGCTTGCCATGGAAGATTATTTTCATTAAGTTAACTGATGTTAATTGCCTTCAGAGTGGGCCTTTCCCTGGGCAGGGGTCTAGGATTGTATAAAGATAGTGAGTAGGCAAGCATGCTTTCTGCTGTCTGTAGATGTGACTAGTGACTTCAAGATTCTGCCACTATAACTTCCCCACAATAACAGACTATAGAATATCCCCCTATAAGTTCTTGGGTCAGGCATTTTATTATAGCAGTATATACTGAAAGTGAAATACACATGCTCATATGGATGACCCTGATTAAACTCAGTGGGTCACAAAACAAGACAATGAATATAGGAAAGGGCCTATTGATCGGAATGCATTACATTCATGTATGCAATTGTCCACAATTTCAATAAAAGTCATATTATTAAAAACTGGGGCTGGAGAGGTGGCTCAGGGGTTAAGCCTCTGCCTTGCAGGCGGAAGGTCCTGAGTTCGGATTCTAGACCCCACGTATAGATGCCGGGCAGAAGCGGGGGCAGCCTGTGTTTCTGGTCCTGGTAGGGCGGAACCTGTGAATCCCGGGGCAGAGTAAACAAGAAGGAGGTGGAGGCGGTTCATGGTGGTTCCCGAATTCGTCCATGGTTCTACACACACACACACACACATACATGCATATACGCACACACACTTACACGCATGGTTGAATAAATAATAAAAAAAAAAAAAACAAAAAAACTTCTATCCAGAATTGAGTTTAAGCATGCAGCAATCAAAGGATTTCAGAAAGCCCTTTGGGAAATAATGAATCCAGACACTGAGTTTAGGAAAAAAGCCATTAAGCAGGTAGCAATTTTTGTTTCATTTTCTTTTGCTTTACTTGGAACAGTGACTTACTACAGTACACTGATTTGTCTTTCGTTCCAGAACTCCTGTGCCGTCTGCCTCAGTCTACCTAGTAGTCGTGAGTGTAGCATGTTCCACCATTCCAGGCCTCAGATAGACTTAAATTCTAGAGAACAGGTAGCTGGGCATTCCCTGCATGGTCCAGAGTCTTCAAGTGGTCAGATAGATTCATATTTTAGGGGAAATTTTTATCTAATAATTTGAAAATAAGCACAGTTTTATATCCTTTCATATAGGTGGCATTAGGCCTATTTTAGACTGGATGAAGAGTTTAAAATTTAAAGAGATAATATTTCACTTTGGTGTTGAGCCCAATTCCTAAGATTGAGGAGGGGCTGGAGAGGTGGCTTAGTGGCTAAGTGATTGTTGTGCAAGCATGAGGACCTGAGTTCAAATCTCAGGCACCCACATAAAAAGCCAGTTATGTACAGCTGTGCACACCTGTAATCTCAGATCCGTAGGGTCAGAGATGAAAGGATTCCTGGGGCTTGCTGGTTGCCAGCCTGGCCTAGGTTCAGTGAGAAACTGTCTTCAGAGAATCAAGTAGGGAGAAAAAACAGCACACATGATGTCCTCAGGCCTCTACATGCATACGCATGCACAGCCACTCTCAGTTTGATATGGCACCTACAAAAGCTTATATTTAGTCTCTTTCAGAGATGAAGGACTGATAGAAAATGTGCTTTCCACTGTGATGTCGAGAAGCCAAGATTTCAGCCAGAAATTGTCCTGTGTTGGGCCCACCCAGGATTTGTCCCAGGGCATGGCCGAGCACATGGGACTAAAGATGGTGCTGAGGGGAAGGGTCTTAGGCATAACCTGATCACTTCACAGAGAGCCCTAATTGGCTTTCAGGTATCTACCTGCCCTCTGTGCTGATTGACATTGAACTTGACCATTAGCACTTGTAGGATGTGTTGACCTTGTGACACAATTGGATGCCCGTTTCGCACCTTGGTGGCCTTTGTCTATAAAAGTTCCTTTTCTCCCCCCAATGAACTGAGATCTGCTACTGACAATCTCCCCGTCCCATGCCGAGTCTCTGGGGGTAGAGGCGGAGGTGGGGATGGCTGGAACCTGCTTTCATCACAGCCAGCAGCTGTGTGTTTGAGTGAGTGAATGGATGCATGAGTGGGAACCAGTTCCCACAGTCCTGGATCCTCGGACATGTGAAATAAGAAAAATAAATGGTAGATAGATGGCAAATGATGATAGAAAGATGATAGTGGATGGTAGATAGATTGATAGATAAATGATAGATACATGATAAGTAGACAGATGGTAACGTGTTTCAGCTTGCTGCATGTTGCTGATGAATCCATGAACAAAGAACTTAAGGAAACAGGAGAGTTTTATTCTTGCTTGTGATTAAGATTACAGTTCTCAGTCCAGCTTGGCAGGAGAGCTCATAGCAACACCAGTTGCTGAGGGGACGATCACACTCCACAGGATTGCTGAGAGAGGGGGGAAAACTCACTTGCTAGACAGCAAGATTGCCAAAGTATGCTGAAGCATTTCACACGTATTGAACCAACTCCATTTTATCTGCCTGCTCGGGGAACCGTCCCTCCCACCATAGGCTGGTCTCCTATCAATTACACACCCTTCTGCAGGCTTGCTTAGGGTTTACCACCACTACTAATTCTTCACAGATGTGCCCAGAACTGTCTTGAATTGTCAAGTTGATACCTATATATCGAGCTAGCACAGATACATATATGGTGGAAAGATAGATAACTGATAGGTAGATGGTGGCATCTGATCTGGAAGAAAGAAGACGATTTTTATTTATCTACAGATGACATGATATATCTATGTGCAAAAGTTCCATGGATTCCACGAAAAACCTAGGAAGAATAAAAATGAGTTCAGCAATGGAGCAGGATGGAATATCAAAACATAAAAGCCAATCCTATTCTATACAATCGTCATCAGCAGTTGGAATGTGAATCATAAAGTACTATTTATAGCAGCACCAAGCATACATATTTCAAATAAATGTGACAAAATGCATAATTTTGACAGAATATTTCTAAAAAAATTAAAGACCTAAATAAATGCAAAGTGATGTCATGTTTGTGAGTTGGAAGACAAAATGCTGTTTGGATTTATTTCCTCCCAGGTTAATCTACAGACTCAACAATCTCAACCAAAACTTTGGCATTTTTGAAGTCATTGACAGACAGGGTCTAATATTTTTGAAGAAATGCAAATACCTGACTGGAGAGATGTCTCAGGGTTAAAGCCTCCTTCTCGCAAGCAGAAGGATCGTTTGGATCCCCAGATCCCACGTATAAATGCCAGGTGGGAATGACGGTGATTTTATTTCTGGCCTTGGAAGGTGGAGCCTGGGAAACTCCAGAGCAAAGCAATAAGGAGGTGGAATAATCCAGGATGATTCCCAATGTCACCCTTAGGCCTCCATAGACACACACACTTGAGTGCCCTTTTGTACACAACACATACAAGTAGAGGATTGTGACTGGGTAATAAGGGGTGAAAATGACTAAATACACGTGTAAAGTTCTAAAAGAAATAAAACAGATAATGCTAAAATAGTAATAGTACCAAAATCTGTATCTTAATACCATTTCATAGATTACAAAGTTGTTTTTTATAATTTCTGAAAAAATAGTAAACATTTTTAGATATATATCATTGTTACTATTACTTTGACTACAACAATTTGGAAAACCTTTGTTTTCCAATTTTTTTGAATATATCTTTTTAATATACATGCCTGTTTCATTTGCTAGAATATATATGACTTTGGGTTTTCTACTCGGACTAGTTTCTATTAACAAAGCTTCCAGTTACAAATTAGCAAAGATCTACGAATTTGTCTAATTTGAAATTTATGAAGAAGTTATATATATATTGTTTGTACCTATATTTTTACTACATAATTGTTCATTCTTGTTCAATAATTAAAACTTCCTTCGGAAGAGCTTTAAAAAATGCCCTCATTCTAGCACCTTTACCGAAAGGCAGGTTGACTGCATGCTGGGTATTTACTTCCCTACAGCGCTGACCTCAAAAATCTCCAGCTAGGCAAACCAACCAACACGACTGCTATTTTTAAACACTGTGTTATAAAAGTTTAGGATCTCTATAAATGTTCCTTGCATGAAGAAGCACTGAGAACATATGGGGAGAATCTTTGGATGGAATGTCTTGTTTTGAAAAATCAGCAGGAGAGGAGAGGTGATAAGCATCCCAGGAGAAGCCTCCAGAAAATGAATTTGGGAGGAGGGAGCTGCTCACGAGAGCTTACACTGGTGGGTCAGGGAAAACTGGAAGGCAGGCTTGAATTCCCAACCTGAAGAGTTGATGTTTTTTTACCTGAAGTTGAAAGCAAGCAGATATTCATAAAAACTAATCTTGCCTCCCTCACAAGCAAAAGGACCTGAGTTCAGATTCCCAGATTCCATGTAAAAATGCTGGAAAGATGTGGCAGTGGAAGGCAGAGTCTAGTAGACCCCAGATCAAAGCAATAAGAAGGTAGAGCAATCCAGGATGATTCCCTACGTCACCCTGTTACGGGATTCAGAAGTCCACCCAATGAGGCACAGACAATGAGCTTGACTGAAAAGGATGTTTATTGAAAGTGGGTCGAACACATTCACACTAAAGGATGCTCCAGGGATTGGGGAGAAAGGAGGGGGGCACTGGGAGAAAGGGAGGGAGGGGGGTGAAAAGAAGGGGAAAAGGGGGGAGGGAGCAAGGGGATCCGGGGAGGGGTAGAGGGAGGGAGGGGGCTGGGGTACCTATTAAGTTTGTATGAATGGAAAAAAAAAGATTATAGATGGTTGGCATACTTGTTTGAATGATACTAAATCACAAAATGCTAATGCTTTTAAATAAGTTGAGCTTTCTTTTTTTATTATTATTTATTCAATTGTGCGCGTATGCATGTGTGCGTGTGTGCGTGTGTGCGTGTGTGCGTGTGTGTGTGTGTGTGTGTGTGTGTGTGTGTGTGTTTGTGTAGAACCACGGGCGAATTCAGGAACTACCATGGATGCCTCCACCTCCTCCTTGTTTACTCTGCCCCGGGATTCACAGGCTCTGCCCTACCAGGACCAGAAGCGCAGGCCGCCCCCGCTTCCGCCCGGCGTCTATACGTGGGGTCTAGGATCCGAACTCAGGACCTTCTGCCTGCAAGGCAGAGGCTTAACCCCTGAGCCACCTCTCCAGCCCCAAGTTGAGCTTTCTTGAAAGCATCAAATAATAAAGTATTTTAGTAGCACAATATGAAGTTATTGTATTAATATTTTTCTAGCTGCTATGTGACAATAACCAAAACTATTTCAAAATGCTTTATTCTACAATGACATATAATATGAAAAAAAAAGTGAGTCAAACAGACCTGAAGCTTCATGATTCCATCTAAGTTTGGGACCTTAGATGGAGCCTTAGGACTCCAGGACTCCATCAGAGTTTGGGACCACATGATGAAGCCCCGAGTAAGGGCAGGGGCAGTTCTTATAGCAGTTTCTAAGTTGGTATCTGCCATCCAGCTGGTGACTCAAGCTGGCAGTTTCAGATAGTGGTTGCAGCTGGAATTCGGATAGGGGTGAGGGGAGGACTGGAAACCTTGAATGGTGGTCCTGCTGACCCAAGGCTGTAACCAGGCGGTCAGGAGATATTGAGAGCAAGTTCTGACTATCTTTTATATGTAAGCAGTGACTATCTTCATGTGTAAGCAGTTTACAGAAGCCAAAGAGCAGTTAGTCTAAGGTCAAAATTTTTCCACAGCATATTTTCTATAGCGCACTGCACACAGTTTCATCACAAAGAATGGGGTCTTTCTTTTCTTAGACCACCACAACCCTAGATCCTTCACAGGCACACGTAGTCAAGTGTCCTCTTGTACACGCACCCACATGCAGGACACATACACATACACAAACACATGCATACAAAAAATCAATTGGGTGATGTTATTTAAAATGAAGTGGAAAGATATGAAATTGGATATAAATCAAGTTCTCTAGAAAAAAAATGAGAAAGCAAATGTTGACACTAGTCAATAAACTCATTTTCTTAGCCACCACAGCATATGCAACTGATCAGATAATTCATGCCACATTTCTGCTTTGTGACACCCTTTTCTCTGTCCCATCTGGCTGCAGATAATCAAAATGTGCCTAGATACTCACCACTTGTGCAAAGAACGCTGACTTTCGTGGATGGCATTTTGCTAAGGACACTTTGCAGCAAACATTTTTCTCCACAAGATTGTTATCTCTCTACCAATGCAGGACTGCTGGTTATGTGAGATTTTTATATTTCCTTTGGACCCATGGAGGAAAAAAAATACTGACATTTACCCTAAGCTGACCTTTTTCCCCCTGGAAAGCTTATTACTACATTCATCTTAATGTGTAAGGTGGTGGCCATTTGGATTAATATGTCAAAGCTATATTTTTTTTTGTTAGCATAGGCAAAGACTTTTTATGATATAGCCCCCAAAGCACAGGAAACAATAGGAAAAGTAGACAAACTGAGTTATATCAAAGAATTTCCTTTAAAGAAAATTGAATAATCATCAAAGTGAAGAGACAACATATGGAATGGAAGAAATTACTTGTAAACTATTCTGAAACGGTATTTCTAATATTTTCTCAGATAGCAGAACTTGGAATTCATTATTATGTGATAGGTGATATGTTGGCTATCATACTGAAACATTTTCCCAATGTTCTTACTGCAATTTTACTTTACATGATATTTTAAAATATAGTATATAAAATATTTTATGTGTAGCATCGTCATCAATGATTTTATATTTTAAAATCTTAAGTTTAAAATAATAAAAACGGATTATATATATATATATATTTTTGCATTTTTTTCCTTTTTTTAAATTTATTTCTGCTCATACAAACTTAACAGGTACACCGGTCCCCTCCCCCCCATATGGTTTCTTAAAGCACCTTTGTCTCCCTTCAAAGACACCACTGAAGCTCCTTTAAGAAGACAGATCACCTAAATGGCCTCGTATCTATTAAAGAGACTCTCTGTTAATAAGACTTTGGTCAGAGATATTCTGTGCAGTACCAACAGAGATGCTGTATGTTCCCTAAAAGAAGGAGCTAGGTCACCCTTGGGATGTATTTTAGTTTCATTACCGTTTACTGGAATAAAATATCTGTCATAGTTAGATACAGGTGTCAGGTTGATGGTCGAGTGTTCAGGCTTTGGACACATTTGTAAAGAATTGGTAGCTGAATTAAGCACAAGCAAGTCTTCAGGAAATTGATTGATGGGGAGGTCCAGCCCACAGTGGGTGGAGCCAGTCCCGGGCAGGTCACTGAGATGGAGGGAGCTGGTGGAGGAGTTGGCCTCCTTGTGTATAGTTGGCTCGACATGCTGGTCTGGCAAGTAAGGGTTTTCTCTCTCAGCCGTCCTGTGGATTTGGTGTGGCCAAATCCCTCAGCCCTTGGTGTTGGTGTGGGCTCTCTTGCCAGGCTGGACAAAGAACTGGAACCGAGTATTGTAAGCCAAAATAAAACTCCTTGTTCCCTTAAGCCCTGTGGTCATGAATTTGTCAGCAGCATGCAGAGTAACTGCAACACAACTGATCAACTTAGGGGAGAAAAGAGTTTCCTTAGCTCATTATTCGTTACAGAAGCAGGAGCTTGAAGCAGCTGGTCACATCACATTCGCAGCAAGAGCTAAGAACAGTGACTCAGTGTACGCTCCCAGCGCGCTCCCTCTCTCTGTGTATGCAGTCCTGGTCCACCTGCCTATGGAATGGTGCTGCCCACTGTGGACTGGATCTTCCGTCAATCATGCAATCAAAACAAACCTTCTGCAGGCCTCACAGAGGCCAAACTTAATCAAAGGAATCCCTTGTGGGTGGGTCAGACGCCTGTTCCTTAGAAGTCAGGCTGACAGCGATTACGTATTACCATCAAAGGACCTTTGTCAAATACTTGTGAACAGAGATAGAATATTGCACAAGCAAGTCACCAT
The DNA here is from genome assembly GCA_023101885.1 of Typhlomys cinereus. Taxonomy (NCBI): domain Eukaryota; kingdom Metazoa; phylum Chordata; class Mammalia; order Rodentia; family Platacanthomyidae; genus Typhlomys; species Typhlomys cinereus. The sequence continues at coordinate 240,823 of JALPQD010000257.1, read as the reverse complement.
TGAATAGTAAGTGCCTATTAATGTATAATTCCACAGCTCTTCTAGTTACTTATTATGGTTCCTATTATTAAGGTCATATAACTTGCTTTCACAGTACATGGCATGGTGGGAAAATCCCAGTATCTCTGTAGGCTCTGTTTTTTTCTGCTGGTTAAAAACAGACAGCAGGGGCTGGAGGCATGGCTCAGGAGTTGAAATCTTTACCTCGCAAGCCCACGGACCAGAGTTCAGCTCCCCAGATTCAGAAAAATATGGAGGCAGCTTGCAATTCTTGCTCTGGAATGCAGAGTTTGGGAATCCCCAGATCAAGCAATAAGGTGGAAGAACAATCCAGGGATATCAGCCTTGGGTCTCCATGGGCATACATCTACACACACACACAAATGTATACACAAATGTATGCACACATTCCATATACACATACATGAAAAAAAAAAGAACATATAACAGTGCTTAAAAGTAGGGGGGCATGCGGCAGCTCCTTGCCAATCTGATAAGCAGATGTGTCTGAGAGCAAGTGGTCCACAAATGATGTGACATCTCCCACCAGAAGGGACCCTGGTATTTCCTTGCTCTCAAGGTCACCATGTGTTTTCATGCTTCCTGTTTCTATTGGCAGCCTGCGAGGCCAGGAGGCCAGCGATCGGCCTTCCTCTCTTTCAGGTGAGAAAAATCAAACTTCCAAGGGGTCAAACAATCTACACGCACATCGCACAGCTGGTAACTCCAACCTCCCCTGTGCCTTTCTGTTTTTCCAGTCTCATGACTGGTGAAGGACACAGAGAAGATGGAAAGGTGAAGTTGGGAAAGGCTCGTCAGGAAGCCTTGAACAGTCTTGTGCATTGAAACGGACCACATCTCAGTCCGACTACTCGCAGCCTCCAGCATGTGCATCAGCTGTAAAGGGAGCAAGGGAAGCTGCTGGACGCCTCTGGGGGTCGAATCGGGCTGTGTTCAGCTACTCTGCATTCTCGCCACCAACCTTGAGGTTGGGTGGTCCCCGATCAGGCTTCAAGCAGGAATAAAACCAAATCTCAAGGACTTTGATTGAAAGCACCGCTCTCTGTTCTTGCACCGATTCCTCAGAACGAAGTCTTAGCATTGCATCCTTGAGGCTGGTTAACTAACAGCTCTCCAAGAATGCGTGACCCCCACCCCCAATTGAGGAGAGCAGGAGAGGAGACCACTGAAAAAATCCCAAGGTGTCTTGGTGGCCATCCAAGAAGTCCATGGTAAATAAGTGTGAAATTTGAAGTTGCAGCCTCCTGCCTTGTCTATTTAAAATAACCATGTGAATCTTGCAACGAACCCCAAAACAATCTGTCTTTGTTTTATTGTAAAATGTGTTCCTCGCATTTCTCATGCAGAGCTGTTCTAGGACAGGGATCATTATTTTAGCAGTCCCACATGCCTCTGTCTTCTCAGCAGTAGGTAGAGGGAAAAAATGAGGGAATATGCCTTGGTCCTCACCTTCCTCTCCCACCTACCCCCTTGGCTTACCTAGCTGCCTTTTCCCCCTGCACAGATGTAGGGCTTCAACTTCATGGCAGCCATCTTGAGTCAAAAATACTATGGTTGACCCTGTATGACCTTGGTCAAGTTTCCTCAAATAGCTCCAGTATACAATAAATAAACTAAAATGGTCTACAGAGTTTTACAAACTGGGGACCAGTCTTGTTACACAAAGCACATTTCTCTTTCTTTCTTCTTTTTTCTTCTTTCTTTTCCTTTTCTTTTTTCTTTCTTCTTCTTCTTTCTTTCTTTTCTTCTTTCTCTTTCTTTTTTTCTTTCTTTCTTTCTTTTCTTTCTTTCTTTCTTTTCTTTCTTTCTTTCTTTCTTTCTCTCTTCTTTCTTCTTTTTTCGTTTCTTTTCTTCGGTCTTTTTCTTTCTTTCTTTGTTCTTTCTTTCTTTCTTTTCTTTTCTTTCTTCTTCTTCTTCTTCTTGTCTCGTTCTTCTTTCTTTTCTTTCTTTCTCTCTTTCCTTCTCTCGTTACTCCTCCCTCTTACTCTCTCTTTCTATCCTCTTTCTTGCTCTCCTCTCTCCTCTATCCCCTCCCTCCCTCTCAGTTACTCATTCTCCCTCCTCTCCATCCTCGCCCTCCCTCCCTCTCTTCCCCTTCCTTCCTCCCCACCCTTCCTTGCTCCCTCCTCCCCTTTCTCCCTCCCTCCCTCCTTTCTTTCTCCCTCCCTCCCTCCCTCATTTCTTTTTTTTTCTCACCCCTCCCTCTTTTCTCCCTCTTCGCCCTCCCTCCCTCCGCCCCTCCCCCCCCTCCCGCCCCCGCCCCTCCCCCCTCCTTTTACTTTATCTTTCTTTTCGTTCTTCTTTCCATATCTCCTTTCTCTTTCTATTTCGTCTTCTCCTCCTCCCTCCCCTTTCCCCTCCTTTCTCGCCTCCCTCCCTCTCCGCCCCCCTCCCCCCGCCCTCCCTCCCCCCTCCCTACTTTCTTTTCTTTCTTCGTTCTCCCTTCGTTCTCCCTTCTCCCCTTCTTTCTCCCTCCCCTCCCTTCTCTTCTTCTCGTTTCTTCTCCCATTTCTCCTTTTTCTTATCCCCTCCCTCCTCCCCTTTCGCCTCTACCCTACCTCTCTCCCTCCTCTCTTCGCCTCTCCTCCTCTCCCTCCTCCCCTCGCGCCCTCCCCCTCCTCCTTTTCTTTTCTTTCTTTCTTTTCTTTCTTTCTTTCTTTTTCTTCTCTTCTTTTCTTCTTTCCTTTCTCTTTCTTCTTTCTTCTTTTGATTCCTTTTCCCCCTCTTCTTTTTCCGTTCTTTCTCTTCTTTCTTTTCTCTCTTTCTTTCTTCTTTCTTTCGTTTCGTTCTTCGTTCTTTTGCATTTTCTCTTTTCTTCCTTCTCCTTTCTTCTTTCTTCTTCCTTTCTTCTTTTCTGCTTCTTATTCTTTCTTCTTCTTCCTTTCTTTTTCTTCTTTCTTCGTTCTTCTGTTTTCTTTTCTACCTTGTTTCCCTCTTCTTTCCTTTCTTCTTACCTCTTCTTTCTGTCTTTCTTTTCTTAGTGTCCCCCCCCTTCTTTCTTTTTCTTTTTTTCCTTTCTTTTTTTCCTTTCTTCTTCTCTTTCTTTCTTTCTCTTTTCTTTTCTTTCTTTTCCCTTTCTTTTCTTGCTCTTGTCTTCTTCTGTCCTTTCTTCTTCCTTCTTTTCTTCGTCTTTTTTCTTTTTTTCTTTTTCTTCTTTCTTTCTTTTTTCTTTCTTCGTTCTTTCTTTCTTTTCTTTTTCTTTCTCGTTCTTCGTTTTCTTTTCTTTCGCTTTTCTTTCTCTTTTCTTTCCTTTTTCTTGTCGTTTCTTCTTTTTCTTTTCCTGTCTTTATTTTTTTTTTCTTTCTTTCGTTTTTTCTTCTTTTCTTTCTTTTTTCTTCTTTTCTTTGTTCTTCTTTCTTCTTTTTCTTTTCCTTTTCTTTTTCTTTCTTTCTTTAGTTCGTTCTTTTCGTTTCTTTCTTTTATTTTCTTTTTCTCTCTTTTTCTTTTCTTTTTGTCTTTTCTTGCTTATTCTTTCTTTTTTTTTTTCTTTTCTTCTTCTTCTTCTTTTTCTTTTCTTCTCCTTCTTTCTGTCTTCTTTTCTTTTTTCTTTTCTTTTTCTTTTTTTTTCTTTTCTTTCTTTCTTTTTTTGTTTTTTTTTTTTTTTTTTTTTTTTTTTCTTTTTTTTTTATTTTTTTGTCTTTCTTTTTTTCTTTTCTTCCTTTCTTCTTTCTTCTTTTCTTTCTTTTCTTTTTCTTTCTTATTCTTTCTTTTCGTGTTTTCTTTTTTTTTCTTTTCTTTTCTCTCTTTCTTTTCTTCTTCTTTTTTCTTTTTCTTTCATTTTTCTTTCTTTTCTTTTCTTTCTTTCTTTCTTGCTTTTCTTTCTTTCTTTGATCTTTCTTTCTTTCTGTATCTTTTTCTTCTTTTCTTCTTCTTCTTTTTCTTTCTTTTCTTTTCTTTCTTTTCTCCGTTCTTTCTTCTTTTTCTTTCTTTTCTTTCTTTCTTTTCTTTATTTCTTTTTTCCTTTTTTCTTTCCTTTCCTTTTCTTTTTCTATCTTTTTTTTTTTTCTTTCTTTCTTCTTTCTTCTTTCTTTCTGTCTCGTCTCCTCACCCTCTCTCTTCCCCCTCCCCTTTTTCTTCTCTTCTATCTTTTCTTTTTCTTCTGTTCCTTCTCTTTTCTAATTCTCTCTCTCTCTTTCTTTCCCTCTCTTTCCTTCCTTCCTTCTTTTCTTTTTCCCTTACCTCCTTCCTCTTCTTTTCTTTTCCTTCCTCTTCCTTCTTTGTTTCATCTTTTCTTTCTTTCCTTCTCCTCTTTTCCTTCCTTCTACTGTCAGTCTCCTTCCTTTCCTTCTCCTTCCTTCCTTCGTTCTTTTCCTTCCTTCCTTCCTTCCTTCCTTCCTGTCCTCTCTTTCCCCTCTCCTTCCGCCTTCCTTCCGCCTTCCTCCCTTCCTCCTCTTCCCTTTCCGTCCTTCCTTCCCGTCCTTCCTTCCTTCACTCCTTCCTTACTGTCCCCCTTCCCCTTCTTCCCTTCCTTCCTTCTCGCCTTCCTTTCCTTCTCCATTCCTTACCGCTTCCTTTCCTGTCCTTGCCTTTCCTTCCATTCCCTTCCTCCTTCTTCAGTTCCTTTCCTTCTCCTTCCTATCCTTTCTTTTCCACTCTCTCTCGCTCGTCTTCCTCTCTCCTCCTCGCTCTGTTTTCGTTCTTTCTTCAAGTCGTTCACTTTTTGCATGTTGCCCCTCTGTGTGTGTATGTGTGTGTGCCTAAGAGAGCACTTGAGTTGTGTGCCTGTAGAGGCCCAAGGGTGATGTTGAGAATCACCCTGGATTACTCTACCTTTCTTCCTTTGCTCTGGAGTTTCCAGGCTCCACCTTCCAAGGCTTGAATTATAGGCCCGGCCATGTCTGCCCTGCATTTCTCTATGGGATCTGAGGGTCTAAATTCAGTTTTGCTTGTGAGGCAAAGACTTCAACCTCTGAGCCATCTCTCCAGCCTGAATCTGTTTCTTCAAATTGCTTTTAAGCTGATCCCATGTCTTCAAATAGCTTTTCCAGGTTTTCACCATGGGGTTGCTTAGTGTTGTACTCAGTGGTGTTTAATTTTCAAATTTGAGGGAGGGTGGGAAATGACAAGCAAAGAAAGATAGAAATAAGTCTTCCTTGGTCTCCAGGTTTCTGGGAGACCAGGCTATACTTGGCTTACCCGTTGGTAGCCATTGCTCATTGAGAGTTGAGTCTGTTTCTAGTATATCCTGCTGAAACTCTCGAGATCTACTCTCCCATGAGTAAAAGTGTTAATTACATTTCCAAAGCTGTAAACTCAACACAGTGTTTTTGGAAAGCAGTGGGAGGATGAGTAAGTGTTTGGAGACACTTGCTACGGCTGGCTTTGTTCCCACTCCATTGCTGCCCACACGATGCCACGCAGATGATGCCTTTGGCACTGGGTGGGGTACTGTGTGTGTGTGTGTGTGTGTGTGTGTGTGTCCGCATATAGCATATGCACCTTGTGTAGGTGTATGGATGATGGGGAAAATCATATTCCTTTTCTTAAATTTTTTGTGCACCTGTACACACATGTGGGAGGTGGAGGAATGTGTATGTGTGTGTGTAGAAAAAAGACACTTGAGTGTGTGTGTGTGTGTGTGTGTGTGTGTGTGTGTGTGTGTGCCTGTGGAGGCCTTAGGGTAATCTTGGGAATCACCCTGGATTGCTCTACTTCCCTATTGCTTTGCTCTAGGCTTTCCCAAGCTCTGCCTTTTAGGGCCAGGAACGAAAACCTCTCCTTTAACCCAGGGACCATCAGTACTCACAGTATTCATGTATTAGTGTGGCACCAGGAACAGACATGCTTTTTTAGTGGTAGCACAGCCCACGTATTTTCTTGTAATGTCCCCCCCCAGTACTGACCCACACCATTTCAACTACATCCCTCCCCGACACAGGGAAGGAGAGGGGGATGGGACCAGGAGCAGTAAGTTCACTGGCTGTGCAGTGGAAATCTGTCACATGAGCACATCTAGGACTATATGACAGAGTCAAGTAGAAGCTGCAGTGGTGAAGCATCAGAAAACATTCCTGTTAGCCTCTCTGCTGATTGACAATTGTGTAACCTCTTTCACCACCTTTTCTTATCATGAAAGAAACATGTGATGTGACCAGAACTTTAACTTCGCCTTATTTCTGTATCTTTCAAAACAGTTGTTTGTTGTGATTTCTGATGCATAGACGCATCAATGTGATTGTCAAGTTCTTTTTTGTTTGTTTCTCTTCTTTAGTCGATATTCTCTTAGATATTGATACACGAGCGTGATGATTTCTGTCATTTTCATCCTTTATTACCCAATCCGAATCCCCTATGTTTACACATTTTTCCTTTCCTCACCACTCTCCCTCCTGTTTGCACTCTTCTCTGCGTGTGATGTGTTAAGTTGCATCTAGGTTGCTGTTAACGACATGTGTCTGAGTGCTTACTGGAGCAAGAATGGTGTACCAGAGAGGGAGTGGCCCCTCCTCCCCTCTCCAGCATTATTAACACATATTAGTCTCTGAGGAAGATGAAGGATGTTTATCTCCTAGGATATTTACCCTTTCATGATGAAATGCTGATTGGCCAGATCTTGTGCCTATCACAACTGCCATGAGTTCATGAGTGCAGCAGTCCTGTCATGTCCAGAGGATACTGCCTGGTTACACTCTCCCTATGTTCAGGCTTTTACGTTCTTACCACCCTCTCTCCCATGATGCTCCCTCAGCTGAGTCGGGAGGAGGGTTATGATACCTGTATTAGACGGAGTAGTTCACAGTAACTTATTCTCTGCCTTTCAGTCGCGTGTGTTTCTCTGTAACAAAAAGCTTCGATTGACAACTATTTAGAAAGTAGCTTGATGTCAGGTTCTCATAGCTAAGTAGTGGATTGTTCTCCCAGTAACGACTATGATCTCCCCTTCCACAAATTCTTGGCCTGGCTTGTAGGACCGGGTATGTGATCCCTGTGAGAGTGGGCCTTCAATTCGTCAGAGAGCAGTTGGTTACTCCATAACGTCCATGCCACTATTTCACTGGGGCATCTCTTACCAGAGTGATTGCGGCTTTCAAACCTGGGTGAAACCGTTGATTGTGCTTCTCCCTAGCAGTTGGCATAGTCTGTGAAAACTGGCCAGATGGCTAAATTTTGGTTTGCTATTTTTCTTCATAATTCTGACATCTGGCTGTGAATTCCAGGGAGCCTTACTGTACACAGCAAGTGCCACAGATAAATATTTGCAGATTCTCCATAAGAGAGACACCGTATTTTTTCTTCCTCTAATATATTAGTCACTTTATTTTTGTTTGACCATTCAGTCCATCAGTAGCCTTCCTGAATTTTGTCTGTTATGTTTGTAGGGTTCTGAAAACGTCCCAACAGATATACTGCTTCAAATGATACTGATCTGAGTATTAATTAAAAAGCACTATATATATTTATAAACCACTTACCTCAGTGTTTTGGTATCAGGGCATTGTGTTGTTAGGATTTGGGTTTCTTCACTTCCTATTTCCTCATAAAAGATCCTTTATTCCTTTTTTTTTCTTTTCTAATTTTCATTTCTTTATTAACAATAACTTTATATTCATCATGTTTCAATTGAATGTGCACATTTCTTTTTTTTTTTATTTCAGCTCATACAAACTTATTAGGTACACCAGTTCCCTCCCTCCCTCCTCCTCCCCCCGTACCCCCTGCTCCCCCTCCCCACCCTTCTCCCTCCCCATCCCCCAGTGCCTCCCACCCCAATTCCCAGAGTCCTTTCTTGTGCATGTCTGATTTTCCTCTGGGCCCTCCTCTCCGATGACGTACAAGGACCCAGTGGCCTTTCCCGAACCCTTTCCCGTGTTCCCCTTAGGTATAGGAACACTGCTGTGACTGCCAATCCTTTGCCTCCAAGGATCTTGGTGCCTTTAGCAGATGCTAAACTTTGTGAGGTCAACAGTGTGTTGGACAATGCGCAGGGCATGCAAAGTCCAATTATGATTGCTTCAGCCCTAACTAGTATAGAGTATCTTACATATCATTGCTCCTCCCATCCTTATGCTCTTACACTCTTACCGCTCCCTCTTCCGCAAATTTCCCTGAGCTTCAAGATGGGGAGAGACTAAGCTGGCCTAGTTCTAGGTGGTTGATATAGAGTCTCTGAAGTTCTGGATTGTGGTTTGTTGATTTTCTTTTGCAGTTTTGTTGCTCCTGCAATGCCCTTCACTCCATCCTAGTGGGCATTGTATGTTACCCCCAGCTAGGGCGCGGGGTTGAGGCCCGGCTGAACCGCGCGCGCGCGCGTCCCGACCGGCGGAGCGGGGTGGGGTGCAAAGGGGGATCCTTTATTCCTTGCAATTTTATTTGGGGGAACTTTCAGTGCTAGACTCAAGAAGTGTGTATTTCTGTTTTGTTTCTATTGGCAGTGCTGGGGATTCAAGCAAGGCTTTTTGTGTGGTAGGCAAGGACTTTGTCATTGAGCCGCATCCCCAGCCTTGCATGCAAGTCCGAAATCAAGGGAGCAGCAGGGCTGTGCTCCCGCTGAGGTGGTGGGAAGAATCTTTGGTCTTCTGTTCCTGGGTGGCTGAATCCTATCAACAGTGACTCAAAGAACATCACTCCAGGGTTTGTCTCTGTCATCGCATGGTCACTTCCCCTTGGGGTCTGCAGCATGCATCCTCCCTTTTCCTTAATCGCTGATATGATTTGGCTACAGTTGGAGCATGCTCCAGAAGCTTTGTTTACAATGTTCTTTTATTTATTTATTTATTCAATTGTGCGTGTGTGTGTGTGTGTGTGTGCATATATGTGTGTGTAGAACCACGGGAGAATTCGGGAACCACCACGACCGCCTCCACCTCCTCCTTGTTTACTCTGCCCCGGGATTCACAGGCTCTGCCCTACCAGGACCAGAAATGCAGGCCGCCCCCGCTTCCGCCCGGCGTCTATACATGGGGTCTAGGATTCGAACTCAGGACCTTCCGCCTGCAAGGCAGAGGCTTAACCCCTGAGCCACCTCTCCAGCCCCTGTTTACAATATTCTTGAAGTAGTAGAAACTGTGTGTGTGTGTGTGTGTGTGTGTGTGTGTGTGTGTGTGAGTGGTGTGGTGTGGTATAGTGTGTAAAAGAGGGCACCTGAGTGTGTGTGTCTGTGAAGGCCCAAAGGTGACATCAGGAACCATCCTAGCTTACTCTACCTTCTTTTTGCTTTTCTCTGGGGTTTCCCAGGGTCTATCTTCCAGGACCAGGATTGAAAGATGCTGCCATTTCCACCTGTCATTTTTTATGTGGGATCTGAGGATCTGAACTCAGGTCCTTTTGCTTTTGAGGCAAAGGCTTTAACGTCTGAGCCTTTAAGAGCTGGGGCCTGATACAAATTACATCAATGAGGCGTCTCCTAGAAAAGGGATTGATTCTGTTCTCATGAACTCACTTAGAATGAGTTGTTATAAAAGAGCAGGCCTGCTCCCTAAGTACCTCTTGTTTCCTGTCTTGCCAAGTGATCTCCTCCCTCTTGCATGTTTCCCCCACCATTATTCCACCTGTTATTTTGTAAGGCTTTTATCAAATATCTAGAAGATGGGGCTACTTGATCCTGTGCTTCAGCCTTCAAAATTAGAGGCCAAATAAACCTCTTTATAAAGTACCCAGTTTCAGATATTCAGTTATTGTTGCTGTTTGCCTGCATGGTTGCTGATAAATGGCCATTAAACGGCTTAAGGGAACAAGGGGTTTATTTTCTTACTGATAGTCCGGTTACAGGCTATTAGTCCAGCTTGACAGGAGAGCTCATGCCAACATCAAGGCCGAGGGAATGGCCACATTATCTCTATGTAATGGCTGAGAGAAGAATGATCCTTACTTGCCAGGCCAGCATGTCTGGCCAAGTGTACAAAAAGATGCCGACTTCCTCAACTGGCTGTCAGTATTTTATTCATCTCTTCAGAGCCTAGTCTTACCCACCATGGGCTGGGCCTTCCCCATCAGCTAGACAATCTCCTGCAGGTTTGCCCTGGGCTTAACTCAACCATTAATTCTCCACAAATGTGCCCAGAGCTCAAACCCTCAACTGTCAAGTTGACACCTGTGCCTAACCATGACAGTTATAGAAAAAAAAAAAATGGACTCTTGCAGGGTAGATCTCACTGCAACCTGATCTCATCTCAACAAATCATATCTACAAAGGCCCTATGCTCAATAAGATCATATGGTAAGGTTTCGAGGAGAAGTGAATATTGGAGAATGCCATTCATCCTAATCTTGGGGATATTATGCATAGGACAATAGTGGTCTATTGTCTGAAGGAATCCTGATGCATCCATTGTTTTTATTGGGATCAGTAACACATGGTCTTTGCAATGGTGTGAGTAGAATCCTGCCTGGCATTATGGGCCTTGATGGGCAAAAGAGTCTTTTTATGAAAGAAACTATTTTTTTCTTATTGAAAAGATGCCCTCTATAACCTTAAGCCAAATAAATCTCTCTTCTCCTTTAACCTGGCCGTGTATGAGTGCTGTCATGACAAAAAAAAAAAAAAAAAAAAAAAAAAGGCAATACCTTGAAGGATCTAGAAAAACTAAACCTCCTTGTTATTTTTTTGTGTTCTCAAGAACAGCTTCCATTCTAAGGAAGTATATCTCATTACCAGGAACCATCTTCCTATTCAGTCCACGTGGAAGTAACGAAAAACTGCCAGGAATCATAAGGTGTGTCTTGTGTGTTGGTAGAATTATTATAGAATCAAGACCCAAGTTCTTGTGTAGTGATGACCTAGGTTCAAAATTTTGGGGCCTTAATGGCCTTTACTGGCATGTAAAGGCACATTAGTAGCTTGGTGAGGCAGAGTTTACCTGGGAAGAATATTTCTGTAATTATTTATCTCAAAAGTAAAATCTTTGATAATCACTCAAGGAAACTCACAGAGACCTGAGGGTTCCTTAAGAACCTGGTAGAATCCATTTAGGCCACAGGGCTGATCATGGAGCTAGCGTGCTTTGGAGCCAGAATGCGTGTGTTGAGTATTTTGTCTTCCCCCTTACGCTTTGAATGAGGACATTGTCCCAACATCCTGGCTAGTTGCTGGACCATGTAGCATAGCCATGTAGCAAAGCCACCCTGACATCTCTATGTGTCCCAGCACGGAACATCTGATGTCTTTGAGCCCTTGACAAGGTCTTTTGTCTCCTAGTTTGGGGTCATGGCAAGCATAATAATAAATCTGGAAGCAAGGAAGAAAGTAAAAAGAGCTAAAGAGTCTACTGTGACATACTGGGTATTTCAGGGCAACAACGGGGTATCTTACTTATACTAACCTCTTTTGGGGTGATGCTGCCATCCAAAATAAGAGCCTTAAGTGTTCACACAGTGCAGTTCAACCTCAAGTAACAGGGTTCTTGGGCAACAAGAATGGAAGGGAATGGGGTTTTCAAATGAAGAATGTTCTTTTACCCTTAGAAACGAACATTTCTTTTTCTCCATTTGTGTATGAGGGGGGAGGCACTTGGGGTGCATATTCATTTTTGTGGTTTGTTGTACATGTATGTGTGCTGGGGATGAGTATGTAGAGGTGGAGACAAAGTTGATAAAAAAGACTCATCCATAATGTTTGCTACTTTATTCTTTTTAGAGTAGGTCTCTCAGCAAACCTCAAGCTCGCTAGCCAGGCTAGGATTCCCAGTCTCTGCCCTCTGAAGACAGAATTACAGTGGGCTACGGCATCCATCTAGTGCATGCATGGGATCTGGGGATCCAAACACTAGTCCTCATGCTTGTATGGCAATTGTTGTAGCCACTGAATCATTCCCCTAATACCAGAATATCATTTGTTTGATAATGTTATTTAGGGCCATGAACATACACATCAAGTGTCAAGATATTTATTTTTAATATTTGTACTTTGAAACGGTTTCCTCCATATTCTTGGAAGTACTGTAATGCACATCAAATAATTTGTGGAAAAATTGCCCAGTATGTTTTTGTATATCTCACAGAAGCTAGCATTTCTAACATGCATTTTTAGTTCACTTTACACACCAGTAAGAAGAAAAGTGAATATATAATGAAGAATCTCCTTGGTAAATGTATCCCTCTTAGGACTCAGGTGGTCCTTCTAATAAGGACAATGATGTGCAGGAATCAGTATGGAGTCACTGAATTCCATGTTGCTATAATAGTCACCTGTGATTAATCCTTTAAAGGACACCTTTCAGCTATCATCTTGAGATCAGCTCATTTTGCTATTAATTTAAACAATTCCCTTCATCTAGTCCACTTTCCCAAACGAAACCAAACGAATAGAAACCCAGGTGAAGTCTGGGATCTACTTGTAAGCGAAAGGCAAACACTAAAATCAGTGAAACAAAATGAAGGTGAATGATGAAGATATCCAAATGCCAGTGACCTTGTTTCTAGATACAGTCAGATAGTGAAACCCAAGTAAAGAGCAAACTTTTGAGTAGTTCCGAGAATCTTACAAAAAAAAAAATCTATGAATGTAAGTAGTAGAAATGGGGGATGGTGGTGGGGAACCTATTAGATGGCTCCCAGTCTAAAATTCCATGATTTAATATTTTTGCCTTTTAGAAACCATAATTTTGTCTATAAGACATAACTGACCCACCTGCTGCTTCTTTTTCAAAGAATAATTGGAAATAGATTTAATTCAAGTTCCATAATGAATTCAGCCCTGTCTTCTTTTCTGCAATCCAATACAGTCAACTGCCTAATGATTTGAAGCTTTCACGCCAACATGTGCACACATATCCCCTTCAGGCAAAATAACAAAACTTTTCATAAAACTTATATTGCTTTTTAGAGAAGGCTAGGTGATATAAAATCCATTTCTTATACAATTTCATAGTCAAGCTAGGAGATTGTGTTTTCTTTTCACAGAGGAATAAAAGTCTTCCCCCTAAAATTATTACTCCACATTTTCAAAAAAATGTATGTTTTATTATGACACAGTCTAGAATTAACTTCTTCCCCGCCTATATATTTGCTTGGCATTCAGGGGTTAGTAGTTTTGTGTCGGTTATCCATTCACAAATATTCTAGGTAACTCACGACATGAGGGAGACAGAGGAGGAAATGGAGCCCAAGGAAACAAAGCTAAGGTAGGTAGAAGATTACAGCCTCAAAGTCAGCTCTTATCTCATGGAACCTACACTATCACACGCCAGTGACCCTCCATTTACTTAGGTGGAATGCTTCAGGTGTGTCATGATTTTTGGTGTGGTACGGAGATTCCTGGATGAGCATCTTCTCCAGGAGGGAAGCCGGGTATGGTGGTAGATGCCGGTAACCCCAGTGTTATAGTTAGATACAGGTCTCAACTTGATGGTTGAGGGTTCAAACTCTAGGCACATTTGTAGAGAATTAGTAGTTGAGTTAAGCCCAGATCAAACCTGCAGGAGATTGTCTAGCTGAGGGGGAAGGCCCAGCCCATGGTGGATGGAACTAGTCCCCAGGCAGGTGAATAAAATGGAGAGACCTGTTTGAGAAAGGCGGCATCCTTGTGTGTACTTGGCCAGACATGCTGGTCTGGCAAACAAGGGCTGTCCCTCTCTTGGCTGTTATGAGGATATGGTGTGGCCAGTTCCCTTGGCTCTTTGGTGCTGGTGCGTGCTCTCTTGCCAACTGGACTAAGTACTGTAATCAGACTATCCTAAGAGAATAAACCCCTTGTTCCCTTAAGCAGTTTTGTCATGATTTTACCAGCAACTTGGGAAGCTGAGGTAGGAGGATTTCCAGTTCAAGGTCAGCCTAGGTTCCATATGAAGACCATATTTTTTAAAAATAAAAACCATAATAAGCAACAATGACCAAAAACACACACTCCTGAACTCTGTAACTCGTTATCCACTGAACATGATCGTGGAAAAGGATTCCAGGAGTAAGCACTTAGCCATACTCTGTAGTTGACTTTTATGCTTATTAATGTGTTGGAATTGTTTGCAGACATTAACTAGCAGCTGAGTAATTGCCATTATAACCTAAGAACCCATTATCTGGACCACATCCCAATTCACTTTATTTTACTATCTTTACACAAAATGATGGAGTAGAAAGTCAGAGGTGGGGAGGAAAGCCCCCACGAAGATTTGACCAGAAAGCTATCATGGATTATTCATCATCACAACCCCAAGTCCAGAAGCCGCCTGGTGAAATGACTTTTCCATCTTGGCGACGCTCCTTTCCAGACAGCAGACTGATGAGGTCATCGATCCCCTTCCACACACCAGAGATGTGCCTGTCCCGGAGCGGCCTCGTCAAGGACATGCCGTCATTCTGCCAGCCTTGCCAGTGTGAGACAGGTGGGTGACTCCCCACGAGGGGCTCAGCCCTGCGCTGATTCCATCCCGGCGTCACCTTCACAGGATCGGTGAGTCACACCGCAAGTCTGAGAAGGGAGGACGGAACATATTCAGAATAATTTTAGAAAAAGAAGACACGAGCGAGCCACTTTTAGAACCCAGATATCAAAACATGAGAAAGGAGGGGGGCAGGAGAGAGAGAGAGAGAGAGAGAGAGAGAGAGAGAGAGATGAATCTTCCATCCTTCATTTCCTGGGACCACCTGTAATTCATTCCTGGTCAATCAGTTTGGAAGAAATCTCAGGTGATAGGCCTTTGGTTGCCATGGAAACCACTCAGCTGTGTGCCACTGCTTACCACATCTCTCTGATTTCCCTACAGAAGCACACACGAGGTCAGCCAAGGACATGAAATGTTCATGCCAGACTTCAGGGAGGGCGAGAGGTATGTTTTTTTTTTGGGGGGGGTGTGTGCAAATTGGACTCTAGCTAGATTGTGACCAACATTTCATTAAAATTAATTTCAGTCCTGAACGTATTAGTGTCATTTTAACAATTGACAATGGAACTCTGGCATTCAAAAGACACAGTTTGTGTATTTATGTAGTTCAACTGATTGTGACTTCCACCTTTATTCTAATACTATAGTGGAAAACTTTGGCAAGGTTTCGGAAGAGAACAACTTGATCCAGAGGTCACCCCCAAGACTTCCCTCCATTGTATCTAGGGGCTCTGTTCCTTCTTGGAGTGTGTATCTAATAGAGGTCTTGACTTTTATCCTTTGTGGATAGATGCAGCCCTCATGCATCTCCACTCTGGGGTCTTGACGCTTTAGCCAAGGAGTGTGAAATTCACTCCTCAGAACTCACCAATCACTCTGCTTGGATCACTCTGCTTGGATCACTCTGCTTCGATCACTCCCTTCAAATAATTTTCTAGTTAGGTGGCCAGAGGAAGCAACATCTTCTTTTCATATTTTGGCCAGGTTACCTCCGTCCTCTCCTTTCTTGTTGTCCAGACGCTGATAGTGACAACAGTCACTGAATGTCCATTAAAGCTAAGTGCTAGTTTAGGGTAGAAAGCTATGGCAGTGGACAAAATATGTGAAAATCCTGATGATGGAGCTTATATTCCAGCAGGAGATAGATAGATAGATAGATAGATAGATAGATAGATAGATAGATAGGTAGATAGGTAGGTAGCTCCATTGACTGCTGTGTTCATCAGTCAGACACATGGTAGGTTAAAAGAGATACGTGCTAGAATACATCTAGGAAGATACGTGGCTGCAAGTTTAATACGTTAGGACTAGGCTTCTAGAGAAAAGTCACATTTAGGGCCAGACTTAAAGCAGGCTGGGGTGGGCTAAGGAGGATCATACTGGGGATTACCTGAGGGGCACAGCAGGTTAGCATGACTGGAGTTGAGTGAGAAAAAATTAAGCAAGGGAGGTGGAGTGTGTGTGTGTGTGTGTGTGTGTGTGTGTGTGTGTGTGTGTGTATGTGTGTGTGTGTGTGTGATGGGATATTGTTACTGGTAAGATCAGATCAAATTAAAAATTTAAGTTTATTGTCATGCAGTAAGACAGCACCTGAAGTTCAGACAGTTGATTTGAAGGACTTCAAAAAGGACGTGAGAAACCTTTCTTTGCCAGCAGCAGCTGCCACCACACGGATTCTGAAGTATTCAGGGGAAAGGGTTTCAACCCTTTCCCTGATCATCCATAATTCGCTACCATTCTCCAGCTGCATGGATGCTTAGGTTGCTTTGTCCATAGCCGATTTGATTCACTTCGCTGAACCACGCTGACAAGGACAGGACACCTGATGTTTTGTGTTTGCCACGAGAACATGTCAGCTCCCTCGGGACTTGGATTTCAGTTGCGTGGCTATTGAGTGGTTAGCGTTGGGGTGTCACTAAACGGTGGCTTCTGCTTTTAGCTGTAAGTGGGACACGTTAGAAACTCACCGCAGCAACCAGGCATGTGAAGGGCCTGGATGCGAAGAGACGCGGTGGTCACATTGCCAGGGAGAAGGTCAGGACTTATGCAGCTAAATCTCTTCTGTCCTCTGCTCCGGGCGGCCTTCATCAGCCCGGGTTTTATGACATGTGACAGGTTTCCCGGAGCTTTGCTTCATGACCAGCGGAGCGCCCTTCAGGGATAATGCGGTTGCTCATCTGTGCTGTGGCACTTTCTTGTAGCATGAGTCATCTTTTAAAATGCTATCTGCTAACTCGATTTTGCAAATGGCCTCACAATTAGATTTGGATAATCTAAACTTTATTAAATCCTGGGAGACATGTTCCATCACACGCTGCACCAATTAAGCCTTACCTCTCCCCCCCACCTCCTAAAGAATTTCATTTCTAAGTTCTGCAGCCATTTGTATCATAACTGCCACAGATCATGTTGGGTGTCTTCTATGACTTGAAGTAAACTTCAGTTACGTCCTGGGCATTTCTTGGCATCCATCTACCCAGAGACAGGGCTATTGTAAGGTAACTAGCTCTAAATGTAAGGAATAAAAGGCATCTTAAAAGAGACTGAGCACCAATAGGCTGATGTCTACCTTTTCAGCTATTTTTAAAATTAGCATTGATTCTGAACACAGACAGCTCTGTCCTGGGGCTATAGTTATAACTATTGTATATTTGAAAGAAAATGTATATCCATGTTTCTGTGATTTCAAATATTTCCAGCAACAAATAGGTACTTTTGAATTTTGTATTGGGTTTTAAAAATAATAATAATGCTAATTATTATTATTATTAATTATTTGTGCATGTGTGATGGGGAAGCTCATGTGCCACTTCACACATGTGGAGGTCACAGGACAGCTTTGTGGAGTCTATTCTTTTCTTCCAATTTTATGTGGATTCCAGGGTTTGAACTCGTTACCGGGTTTGTGCAGCAAACACCTTTACCTGTTGAGTCATCTCTTTGGCCTTGTATTTGGAGCTTTGCAAGTTTAAATATATTAGGTGTGATGATCAGGGGTATCGTTGAGCACATCGTATGACATTCTGGCATCATTCAGCACATCATTCAGCTGTTGCAGCCTTGGGCTTACACCCCTTGGTCTGTGTTGTGCATCTGACTACTGCCATCTCTGAGGCTATCACACAAGATCACTCTATTCCTGCCTTCGCTATTTTCTCCGTGTGTGTGTTCAAGCGCATGTATATGTGGGGTGCATGGGTGTGTGTGTGTGTGTGTGTATGTGGAGGCCAGAGGTTGACCTCAGGCAGTTGTTCTTCAGGATCCTTACTATTTTGAGATAGAGTCTCTCACTGACGCTCAGCAATTTAGAATAGCTGACTGGTCAGTGAGCCCTGGGGTCAACCTGGCTATATCCCCAGTGCTGGGCAGCGAGACAACAACATTCAACATTAAGGGGAGAAAGTGAGATTTATTTGACTTCCCTTCCAGAGGGGAAGCGGGAAGGGGAGGGTGGGTGCAGAAAGCTGGAGTGGCTTGTTCGGGTCATTGCAACCATCACAGAGGCAGAGGACGCAAGAGCAAGCTCGGAGGGGAAGCAGGGCTACCAAACCTCAAGGCCCCACCTTCCTCTAGCATGACTCTGCCTCCTAACTTACCCAAACATTAACTCCAGCTAAGAAAACAAACACATGAGCTTGGGGGTGGTGGGCGGCAGGCAACTCACCTTCAAACCATGACCCCCAGTCTGGGTCATCTGGCCCCAATGGAATCTGCCAGGAGTCAGTGCCACTTTCTGAGAAAAGCAACAGACTTTCTCTGTGCTTGAATCCCGCTACCCAGCTCTCATCGCGGCTCCTTTTTCCCCACGAGACCTGCCACGTGGGCCCTCGGATGCATGTTAGGTATGTGTCCGCTCTCCGTACAACAAGCTGCACAAAGGCTGAGACAGTGTTCTGCTCCCTGCTGCACGCCCAGGACCTAGCACAGTACTGAACGCACAGTAGGGGCTCAATAAATGTATGCAGAAATTGATTCACACAAATGACTGAAAGAACGAGGCACCAGACTTCATTTTACATCTCAAGTTCACAGCCTCCTTTTCCCACTGAATTCTCTCAAAAGATCGTTGTAGCAGTTAATTTCCAGTGTCAACCTGGTAATTGAAAGAGAGCCTTTAGGCTCACTTATGAAGAATTATTTAGTTAAGGAAGCTCTGAGCCAGCCTGTAGATTATCTAATTTGTGTGGAGACCCAGCCCATAGTGGGACTATTCTCTGGGCGGGTAGATAGATAGATAGAGATAAATAAAGAGAGAGGGAGAGAGAGAGAGAGAGAGAGAACTGGAATTTGGCAGACCAGCAAGCTGGAACGTTTGCTTTGGTCCTTGCTCCTCTCTAATCCTTCCTGGGGATTGGTATAGGCAGTTCTGATGGTAACTCTCCTTCCATGTTGAACAATTGAACCTGATGTCATAAGCTGTAAAAACTCCTTATTCCCCTAGATTGTTTGGATCGTGTAGTCATCAGAGTAACAGGGTACCGAAAAACAGAGTGTTGTTGAGAGACTCAGACAGTTTTGGTGCCAGAAGAGAGGGGGTCTTGTTGTGAAACTGAGATACTTGTTTTTTTTTTAACTGCCTGATCATGTGGTTTTCTCAAGAAAGTCTGGCAATTGCCTTACATACATACAATCCTGACAAGACAGAAAAGTAATTAATGGTTCCAAGTTAGGTTCATTTTCTATACCCCAAGCATTCTTTTGTGTGTCCTGCACATGTTCAAGTGAACATATGGATTCACTTAATGAATGAGTAGATTCGGAGACTTTCTCTGGTTGGAATCTCTCCTTCTGAAGAGGGAGGATTCTTTCTTGTTGGAGAGAGGTTGTCAATCTGAATGGAAGAGGAGATGGTGGGCCAGCGACATAACCCCAGAGGTAAGGCACCAGATCCCAGACCCGGAGTCGTGGAAGGAGACAAGCTGTGCTCTGACCTCTCTCTACTTGTGTACAACTCTCTCCTCTCTTCTCCTCTCTCTCAAATAAAAAAAAATTTTTTTTAAAGGGAGATGGTTCAGCTGGTAAAATCTCTTGCTGTCAAAACCTAGTGACCCCTGAGATTGACTGAATCCACATAGAAGGAGAGAAGCAATTCCTGAAACTTCTTCTGTGTGTGTGTGCGCGTGCACACAGATCAATCAATCAAGTAAAATCTTTTTGAAAATCAACTTATGAGAAGGGAAAGAGCAGGAATCGCTGGGGGGAGAGGCAATGGGGACCACGTGGTTGTGGGAAGGAGGGGATGTGCTTGTACTGTGCTGGCTGGGTGAGGTCATCTGCAGTTTGGGTCCCTTTCTGTCCCCAGTCTGGGTAGGGGGTGGAGCTACTGACTTGATGTTGTGTTACTGTACGGTGCGCTCACTTTGAGTGTGTGACTGCTTTGACCTTCAGCCTCACGGACTTCTCCCTCTGATAAGTAACGCGTAAGGCCCCACATGGGCGCTCCTGGTTGTATAGCCATCCCAGCCTCCCTTGGTTTCTGAAGCTTTGGATCCCAGTGGCCAATCTGTCCCAGCATCCTCCTGACTCCTTCTAATATCTCCCGGGTTCTCATTTGTCATGGTAAATTATGACATCTTTGCCTCGACCTCGGTCACGTATTGTCTGGAATATGTCAAAGCGCTAATTAGTTTCTCCTAGTCTGGCTTCTCTCCTCCCTGATTCGTCTTGTAGTGCTCGTCAAATCCACTTAATGATCCAGCTGCCGTGGATCTAACAGGAGGCCCTCTGCCAGATGCCTCTAGCCCCTCTCAGTCTCCCTCCATCAGCGGCTTTCTTCATCTCTGCAGGTCAGTTGGCACAACACAGTCTCTCCGTGTGTGTGTGTGTGTGTGTGTGTGTGTGTGTGTGTGTGTGTGTGTGCGTGCGCGCGCGTGTGTGCGTGCGCGTGTCTGTGTGTGCACATGTGTAGGGTAGAAGGTGACAAGGGTGTCTTCGTCTGTCACTCTCCACCTTATTTTTTGATTTAGTCTCTTACTGAATTTGGAGCTCGCTGATTCTGCCAGACTGGTTGGCCACCAAGCCCCAGAGAGTCTCTTGTCTCTGACCCCCACACTTCCACAACCCCGAGGTTCCAGATGCCTGCCACCACACCTGATTTTTTCCATGGGTGCTGTGGCTCAAACTCAGTCCTCAGACTTGCATGGTAAATGCTTTACCTGCTAAGCATCTCCCCAGCCCCTTCCTTTTAACCTTTGAAGAAAGCCCCTTGGAAGCCCCTCATTCCCTTTGGTACGAAGCAGTCCCAGAGTTTTAGCCAACCCTGGTGAACAAGACTTTCCTAACTCAAGCTTTCTCGTACTTGGTCTTGTCCCCAGAGCCAGGGTCTTGTCTATGGGTGGCAATCACACAAGCTCTTCTTTTCTCTCAGCCTAAAATGCCTGCCTCTCTTTGCATTCTTTTCTGAATATCTATGCACTGTTAAGATTGAGAGCATCATTGCTCATAGGTGTTGACGATCTGGGATATAGCACACTGTTCTGCAGCAGTGACCAGGTCGCATGAGATTTCTGCTCATGGCTCTTGTGCTCTAGATGGGGACTGGCAGTAATTAAAGGGAAACATATAGAAGACATAGCTACCGATGAACACATTAGTGAAGAAATAAAACCTGGAGCTAGATGGCATAAGGCTGGGAATGACCATTTATTCTGGTGTGCAGGGAAAATTTTCTTGGAAAACTCGTAAGAGCATAGGATCTAACAATGCAGAGGCCAGGGAGATTGTCCCAAGGGAAATGCAAGTACTGAGTCCCTAAGGCAGGCAAACTTGGTGTGTTAATGAGACACAGGGAAATCCAGGGACACTGACATTCAAGGAGTAGAGGGGAAAATAATGTGGACACGTCCAATCCTCCACTGGACCCTCCTGGTGTCCTCTCATGAATAACATAAGCAAAATCACTATTTTCTAAAATCTTTTTCTTTGATAGAGACAAGTAAAGAAAGCAGCGTTGTTTGATTGGTGTTGTCTCATACTTAGTAAGCTCTAGTGACTGCCCATCATTTTCCCATAAAACTCGGTCTCTTAATCTCTCACCACTGTTTCATTCTTTTTTTTTTTTTTTGAGAATTAAGGTAGAGTTTATTAGTAAAGAGAAAGGTTGGAACTCACGGACTCCAGATGTGGAGTGCCAAGAGGGACTAGGGCGCCTCCATGAGAAGCAGAAATGAAACAGAGCTCATGGCACTAGAGAGCCATGAGGGACTAGGGAGCCCATGAGAACTCACAGTGCCTAGGCATGGAATTCATGAGGAGCAAGAAACAAGAAACAGACTCATGGCACTGGAGTGCCATGAGGGGCTAGATTGCCTCCAAGAGAAGTAGGCAGCTGGAAACGGACTCATGGCATTAAGGGCCATGAGGGGCTAGATCGCCCCACTGTTTCATTCTTTAAAAATGACCAGTGATGTCGTGTAGAGGAATCGTGATTCTCGGTGAATACGGTATCCATGTTTGCAACTGTAGGAACCCCAAGTGTCTCCACATATTGCTGTCCTAAATGTCCAAAGTCCAGTTTACTAGCAATTACCACCTCTTAGTGTCTTTGTCTATTCCTGTTATGGTAACAAAACACTTGAGCCTGAAATTTTCACTATTCTGAAGCTAGGAGATCCAAAACATGTTTGGTGTCTGGAAAGGTTGCTCTCTCTGCAGCTATCAATGGCAATTTGGGGCATTTTCCAGAGAAGACAAATGATGTCCTCTCATTGCAGAAAAATCTGAAAAAACCTGAGCTAGTTCCCTCCTGCTTTTTAAGAAGGTACTCATTCGTTCATGAGAGAAAAGCACTGTAACTCGTCTGTTTTCCAAAGAGGTCCCTCTTAATACTGCCACGGGGGGAGAGGGAGGAGGGCTAGCTACAGCATGAACTCTGAAGGGGGCTCATCCAAACCATCTGCCTCATCATCATCTGGTTGCTTTTTTTCCAAACAAATTATAAGTTCATTGAAGCATATTCTTTTGTGTATGAAATTACTTTGTTTACATTTGTAAGCTTTGACAAAATACAGGACACTTTTGATTTCATAGTATGTACTTCTGTTTTAAATGATTTATGTATTTGAAAGAAGGCAATAAAGAAGGAAAAGGAAAGGGAGAGAGAGAAAGAGAGAGAGAGAAAACATGCATGCCATGGCATATGGGTGGAGGTCAGAGGCCAACTTTCAGAAGCTTGCTCTCTCCTTCTACCATGTGGTCTTGCAGAGATTGAATTTAGGCGAGCAGGAGTATTAACTACTGAGCCATCTCACCAGACCCATGATATATACTTCCTAAATATTAAACTAATTCTATCTGAAAAATCTTCACTTATACTGACAAAAGAAATATGCAGCTATAACAATTATTGGGATATTTTTATTGTTTAGTGCTTGTTTATATATGCTAACTTAATGTTTAGGGCTGAGAATTTGGGTAAATCTGTGTAGAGGTGTTTGTTGGGGGAGGCTCTGAAAAGCATTTCATGGGACGGTGGATAAGATGGAGAGAGTCGATTCAGTGTTATGGCAGACTGACAGACTGACAAATGGGAAAGCATGAGCCCCTCTCACAATTCCTGCAGATGTGATATGGTCAGTTTCCTTGGTTCCTGCCGTTCACATAACTTCTCGCCCTATTGATGAAGCATAACTAAGAATTTTTAAAAATATTTATTTTTTCCACTCACACAAACTTGATAGGTACCCCATTCCCCTTCCTCCCTCCACCCCTCCCTCCACCCCTCCCTCCCTCCACCCCTCCCTCCCTCCACCCCTCCCTCAATCCCCTTGCTCCCTCCCCCCTTTTCCCCTTCCTTTCCCCCCTCCCTTTCTCCCATTGTCCCCCCCCATCCCTAGAGCATCTTTTAGTGTACATGTTAAACTTCCCTCTGGGTTCTTCTCACTGATGAGGTGTAAAAGGATTCAGTAGCATTGCCTAGAGCTTTTTCTTGTGTTCCCCTTTAGTATAGGAACAGTATTGTAGCTGTTAATCCCTTGCCTCTAAGGATCCTAGTGCCTGTGATCTACGCTAGCCTTTGGGGGGTCAATAATATGTTGGTCATTGCGCAGGTTATACAAAGTCCTATTATGATTACTTTGGCCCTAACTTGTGTGGAGTATCTTGCATATCATTGTTCCTCCCCATCTTTAGGCTCTTACAATCTTACCACCCCCTCTTTTGCAAATTTCCCTGAGCTTTAGGATGAGGAGAGATTAGGCTGGTCTAGTTCCAGGTGATTGATATAGAGTCTCTGATATTCTGAATTGTGGTTCGTTGATTTTTTTCAGCATAACTAAGAATTGTAAGCTGGAACAAACCTATTTCTCTAAGTTATATGTGTTCTAATTTCATTCAGCAATGGGAAGATGAAACTCACATGCACTGCAACTTAGATCATGACCTAGCAGGATCGAAAATCACCTTAGAGACAAAACACTGGACATGTCTCTGAGGGATTTTCTAGATTGGGTTGATTGAACCAGAAAAATTCAACTGAATGGGGGAGGCACCATTTCCACATGGGGTCCCAGACAGCATAAACAGGAGAAAGTTAGTCGAGCACAAGTGTTCATTGCCCTGTTTCCTTTCCATGGTCAGCCATTTCATAATCCTGCCTCCATCCTTCCCTATCACATGGACCATGTTCTCAAACTGGGAGTCACAAAGAACCCTTCCTTCCTTAAAGTACTCTGGCCAGAGATTATGTCACAGCCATGAATAAGGATCCAGTACAATGACCATGTGGTATTTTCAGAAGAATTTCCCAACGTGGACGTTTACCAGCACCATTATTCATTCCAGGCTCTCTTGCAGCTAAGGTGCTGACATGCAATCTTGTTGTCTCCAATCAGACACATCTGAGAGACACCTTAATTTGGAAGAAAGTGCTAAGAAGAAACATTTGGTTCCCATAGCTTTTAGTGCATAGTTTTCAGATGACAGAGGAAGTACACCACCTATTTTATAAGATCAGAGGATGGAAAGGTCCACATAGGACCTGGGGTCTGCAGTGGGACCCATATTATCTGCATTTAGTGAAAATATTTTCTGGGAGCTTGCATGGTTGTAGAAAATGCTACAAGTGACCTCAGATCCTCTAATAAATTACTTTTCTGTGAAAGCTACTACAATGCTTTCTCATTTTCTAAATTAAAGACTGCAAGCCATGTTAGTTGGGTAGAGGAAGTAAGCACATTCAGTGAAGTGTTTGGGTTAAAAAAAAAAGCAAAGCAGAAATTACAAGTTAAACCACTGCAAGTGTTCATTTAAACTAGGGGGGGATGGTTGATTTATACAATTTATAATTTATAACCTTGTGGGCCGTAAAACTATTGAAATAGTCTTGTTTTACAGTGGAGGTGGGTATTTGGCAACTAGAGAGCTGTCAAGACATTTTGACTGTGAAGTACCTGGAGGCATGGAACCAAGGCATTTTAAGTGAGGTCACACTCCCACACATGCTGGCTCACTGCAAGAAGGTACTATACCCTCTCCCCAGTGTGAGCTGGTTTCTCTCCACCCTCAGTAACCCCCCACGGCATGTATATTACATGTGAATGTTTCTCGGTTTCATTCCTGGCAAATGGGAGGGTTGAACTATCTGACAAATATGGTATTCTGGCATTATGAACAGTTCGATCCCTTCGGGTTATTTTCATACCCTATTTTTTTCTTCATTTTGAATGTGATTATACTATCAGGCACGATCTAGTTTCATCTGTTGGGTCACAGGGATCAAAGTCAGCATCAATTCTGGGCTAAACCCTGATCTAGAATCAACTCAGTGTTAACTCTGTCTATAACCAGTTGCTCATCCTTTGCTTTGTTTCTGCGCTGTGGTTTCAGTTACCTGTGGTCAGTCTGAACACACTGAATGGAAAATTTCAGAGATGAGAAATTGAGACATTTTAAACTGCATGTATTTTTAAGTGGAGCGATGAATCTCCTGTTCCATCCCAACTGGGATGAGAACCACCCTTTTGTTTGATGTATCCACGTGCTGCAAGCTGTCTACATTGTGCACATACTCAACTTATTTTATTTTATTCTACTCTATCCTATTCTATTTTATTTTATTTATTTTATTTGTGGCACCAATATGCTAAACTGATACTGGGAGTTAAGGTATACCAAAGAGAAGCTATAAAAGGTTTCTTTTAAGTGACAAGATAAAAGTTCTTGGTTTAATAAGCTAAGAAAAATAATTATATTTAAATATACAAGTAAGTCCATTCATCACTGCAATTGTGAAAAGGACAATGAAATTTGTGTTAGTTTTGTGGTCACAGCTCATGCTGCAAAGATTCTAGCCTTAGCGATGGATAAGCATTTGAGGGTTCAATGCCATGTCTGGTTTTGGGCAACCACTGGGGATTTAACCCGTAGAGATAAAGCAATGCTGTCGCTGAGGTTCTATTGGTCTTATTTTATAAATAAGAAAACTGAAGCTTGTGAAAGTGATGTGGCTTTATCTGAGTAACTAGAAGCCCTGCTTGTGATGTTTGGTTGGTATTGTCAACCTGACATGTATGAGGCAGACCACTCTGGGCTCACCTGAGAGAGATCTCCTCCTTCCCTCCCTTCCTTCCTCCCTTCCTCCCTCCCTCCCTCCCTTCCTTCCTTCCTTCCTTTCTTCCTTCCTTCCTTTCTTCGTTCCTGTTCTCCCTCCCTCCCTCCCTTCTTTTCCTCTCTCCCTTTCTCTCTTCCCTCCCTCCCTCCCTCCTTCCTTCCTTTCTTCCTCCCTCTCATAAATAATTATGCTATATTATATTATATTATATTATATTATATTATATTATTTATTATATTGTGAGGGTGAGCTGAATGCCAGCAAGCGAAGTGATTCAGTTGGAGAGCACTGATTTGCTGCTCTCTGATCTTGTAACTCTTTCAATCTCCTGCCTCTGCTGCTCCTGTGCATTGAAGAACTGTGACCTGAAATTGTGAGACAATGAAACCCTTTCCCCCTTAAGTTATTTGGATATTATCAGGTTTTTTTTGTTGCAGAAATGTGTAACAAAACTAATGCACTGCTGTAGTGGATCACTGGGAGCAATTTTAAAATAATAAATACAAAAAAAATCAGAGGGTTGTGCTTCAGGATATTTCATGAAACTGTAATTTGGGTGCTTTATGTACATGCTGATGTAAGTGCTAGATAGTGATGTGAAAGGTGTTTTTTACTAAGGGTTGCAGAATATAGTGCTTGTAATCTAAAGATTTCAGTACAGTTCCTTTGTGTGGCAGGTATTAAGTTAGTCAAATACATAGATGTCAACTTGATGGTTGAAAGCTGAGAGCTCTGGGCACATCTGTAAAGAGTTGGTAGTTAAGGCCTTAAGCAAGCCTATATATAACAAATTGTCCAATTAATGAGGGAAGACCCAGACCATAGTGGATGAGACCATTCACTGAGCAGGTAGATAAAAAGGAGAAAACTGGTTTAGTATTTTGGCATGCATCTACATACTTTGGTAGACTTACAGTTTGGCAGATGAGGCTTACCCCTCCCCTCAGCAATCCCTGTAGATATGTGTGGTTACTTCCCTTGGCACTGGACTTTGAGCTACAACGAAGAATCATAAGCAAGAATAAACCCCCTTGTTGCCCTACGCTCTTTGGTCATGAATTTATCAGCAATATGCAGGCAAATTGCAAGCATGCTGGCCACAGTCTCTTGGATGTCCAGTAGAAAAGACAAGCCCAACCATGAGGCTCCGGCTCGTCTGTAGTTTTGCTTCCATGTAAAAAGTGATTGCAATGGTGACTGCCTCGTCAGCTCTGCAGAAACGCTAAAAATTTTAAAGAAGATGATTCAGAAGAGTCTTTTTAAATTTTAAAAATCATGCTGTTTCCTACAAGTGGAAGACACAGTTTTTCATTAGTCAAGGCTGTGAGTCAGAGACAGAGGTGGCTGGAGGTATTCAGGCAGAGAAGAACTCGGTATAGGAACTAGGTCATGGAGTGATTGGAAGGGCTGGGGGAACAAAAGACAGGGAGGGATGACATTATCTGAAGCCCAGAAAGTTCAAAACAGGCTTTACATTTTCTAATGAGTAACCAGGAGGGAAGTAGAACCATTGTTCACTTTCTTCCCATCTTTCAGCCTTGATGAATGCTTCTTGTCCACAGAAGTAAGTGGGTTCTCAGACTTCCTTCCTTGCTGTGCTTGCAGAGCCTACCAGGATGGGATGTGGTTGGGTCCGGCATACAGGGCCTTAGCCAAGTCCTTAATCCATATTTCCATGGTCCACATACGGGTCCTAGGAATGAAAGTAGTTACTGTCTAGTTGCTGCCTTTCCATTGTTACCAGATCTCCAGAGTTCTCTATGGGTCCTTGGAGTATCCCTGACCCTATCCAGTGGTATTTTCTGTCAGTGGAGTTGGGGGGACTCATCTGAAGACATTAAATGGGAAATCCGGAAGCTCGGACTGAATGTTTTTTGCATATGTGCATGTGCCTTTGTCTCTGAATATGAGTGTGTGTGTGTGTGCATATACAAGAGACATTCATATGTGTGTGCCTGTGGAGGCCCAAGTGTGATGTTGAGAATCATCCTGAATTGATATATATTCTTATTGCTTTGCTCTTGGGTTTCCTATGTTCCACTTTCCAGGGTCAAAATTACAGGTTGTAAGCTACATATATATATATATATATATATTTTTTTTTTTTTTTATATTTCCACTCATACAAACTTAACAGGTACACCGGTCCCCTCTCTCCCTCCACCTCCCCCCAACCCCCCTGTTCCCTCTCCCCTTCCCTACCCTCCCCATTCCCCAGTGCCTCCCTCCCAATCCCTGGAGCATCCTTTAATGTGCATGCCAAACTCTCCTCTGGGTCCTCCTCTCCAATGAGGTGCAAGGACCCAGTGGCATTCCCCAGAATCCTTTCCTGTGTCCCCCTTAAGCTTAGGAACACTACTGTGGCTGTCAATCCCTAGCCTCCAAGGATCCTAGTGCCTTAGTTCATGCTAGACTTTGTGGGGTCAATAATGTGCTTTATGGAGCAGGATGAACTCTTGCACTGTCCTGTTCTGTCCCGAACTAGACCTTTTGTCAGACGTTTCCGCGGGGTGCAAACTACCTACATGGTGCTTGTGTTATTTTACTTAATAACGGCGTCAACATGCGGAAGTATGCTGGGCAGTCGCATATGCTAAAGAGAAGCCATAAAAAGATTCTTTTAAATGAAAAGGTGGAAGTCCCTGTTTAATAAGTAGAGCTAAAAATGGTATGCGGAGGTGGTCTGAGCCTGGTTTCTCATCAGCTCTGCTGCTAATGGCCCCGACATTCACTGGAAGTTAAAGATGCTGCTATACCATAGTTATCCCTGACACCCAGGCTACCAGCACCAGCTATCTGTAGGAGCCAGTGGTTGCTCTGCAAAGCACCAGCAGAAGATGGAAATGTCATCTTCTGGGATTCTTGGACTGTAGTTTTCTGGCCCAACAAGGCATCATCACCAACATCTGCCAAGCATGTGTGCTATCATGGTGCCAAGTCACCACCGGAGAGCAGCTTGTGGGTAGCACGCTCACGCCCCGTGGATGTTGCCAAAACAGCACCGCCCATGCCGTGCTCCACCGCTCTGCCCTGGAGAAGTCTGTATTCATTGCCCCCAGCTTATTGCTACTTGTGACCTTTCTTTGCTTTTCACGTTCACTGCTTGGCCTTGCACAGGGATGTCATGGGACCCTGGGTTCAGAAGAACATGCTCCTAAATTCACTCTTTCCTTTGAGCGATAGATATTTATTGGGGCCTAGAATCCCATTCTAGGCTGTGGGGATAAACAAAACAGGCAAAGTGCTGGTCTTTAAGTGGCTTATTGTCATCAAGCAGTTAACAGTAAATGCAGATCACAAACAAACACAATCACAAATCATAGCTAACAGTATATCATGGGGTGATACATGGTACATATCAGAATAGATTCAGGACAACATCTATGTTTGTGATGTGTTTGTGTGTGTGTGTGTGTGTGTGTGTGTGAGACAGAGAGAGAAAGAGAAAGAGAGAGAGAGAGAGAGATTTTAATATGGGGAGGGAAGTTTCCCTGACTATATGATATATGAGCTCTCCTTTCTATCTATTGGCTCCTACCATTTCTTTCGACCTCCAGTCATCACCATGAATCTCCAGCAGGTGCAATACCACATTATTTAAATGTCATTAAACAGCTGCAGTAACCACAATCACAACTCTGCCAGTTAACATTTTTTAAAGTGTCTCTTAATGCCAGAAGATATTTTCTGCATATGTGGTCTAATTTAATCCCTTTACTGAGCTTATAAGGAAAGCACCATTACCTCCATTTCATGAGAAGAAAGCAAAGCATAGAATGACAGAATTCTTAGCCTAAGGTCCTAGGACAGCTGGTATACATACATACAAACCAGTTTGAGTCCAGAACCTATGATTTAAAGATTATCTCCTATAGCACAGAGGTGCAGATAGAGGGAACTGTGACAGTATTCAGGGAAAGGAGATGAAAATATACAGAGAACGGCGTGTCAAGTCTCCAGGGAGGTAAAGTTTGGGCACATTGGACATCAGTGTGGCTGGAGTGGAATTGGGGAGGGGTTATGAGCTGATTTGTGCCCCCCCCTTAGATTCATACATCAAAGGCTTGCATTCATCTGTGTTCTTTGGAAAACAGAAATAGAATAGACATAGTTATCGAAGAGAATTGTGAAATCATGGGCCAACAGAAAGAGACCTTGAAGCCCTGCACTATGCCATCTACAACTAGAGAATTGGTATGTTTGAGTGTGAGTCTCTTGGCCTAGGTATGAGGGCTCCATCCAAGGCCAAAAGTCAGAGAGCCCGGATAGGAGTGGGGAATTGTTTTTAGATCCCAGAATTCAAGGAACTGAGGATCAGAAGCTCTGATATTGAGTGGCAAGGACAGGCAAGGGAGAGTGAATAAGAAGTTATAATTTCCTATACCTTATTCAATTTTCAGCCTCGATGGGCTGAATAATGGCCAAACACATAAGTGAGGGCAGATCTTGCTTCTTTACTCTAAAGATTCAAATGCTAATGTCTCTGAAAACACCCAGAAATGTTTTAGCAGCTGTCTGGTCCTCTGTACCCTGTTTTGTGGACATCTCAATTTAACTATCACAAACTTTCCTAGTACTTTAGAATGTAAGATAAAGCATTTAAAGAATTAAGTTAACATGAACTCTTTAGAGAGGGCCCTAGTCCAGTTGTGGCAGAGTCCCTCTGGGGTCTTTTTGTGTCCAAGGTGTTGTGTTCCGGAGATGAAGATTGAAACCAGAACACACATAAAATATTAAGGCAGAGTTTATTAGAGGAAAGAAAGAATGGAACTCATAGATGTGAATCCATGAGGGGCAAGAGAGCCCTGGAGAACTCATGGAATCCATGAAGGGTGAGAGAAAAGTCAAGTAAGGAACTCATGGATTCCAGACATGGAATCCCATGAAGGGCAAGGGAGCTAAAGATGGCTGCCAGGTCAGGATTATTTATAGGCCTAGGCAGACCCAGGAGAAATGGCTTTTCCTCTTTGGTTAGCTCCAGTTTCTGGAAACCTGATTGGAGCTTTTGGTTCTCTACATCACATTGATCTGTTCATGTTAGGGCCCAACCCAGTTGATCTTTTGCCAGACCTCATTTTAGGGCCTGTTTACAATGGAGAACTAATCTCCCTATCCTTTCATGGACACTGAGTTAGGGGAAGTTGGGGACTTTATCTTTGTGAAGGATTAGAGTTAGTTCCTGCAGACTGGTAGAATGGGTAATACCAGCCCAAGGGATGACCTTTGAAGACCTTGAGAAACATCCCAGCATGGCTGCTCTAAACTGCCTAACAGTGTAGATGTAACCCTATAAGAAAAGATTCAGAGGCAGACATTTGTGTGCACAGAGGAAATCTCAGGAGAAACTACATTGACTGACACTTTGATCTTAGACTTCCACTCTTCAGAATGTTAGTAACAATTATGTCGCAAGTCACCTAGTCTGTGGTGTAGTGTTATGCAGCTACTGGGCAGGGCAGGAGAAGAATGGAATGGGGAGAGGCCAGATGATGTAGGGTTGCAGTGGAGACTGTCTATTGGAGAGAGGTAGAAAGGGCTCTGGGAAGAATGACCTAATTATTTGCTGTATAATCCTGGCTGTTGGAAATGGACATAGTAATCTCAGGGTGGCCTGTCTCCAGGAATAGCAGGGGAGATAGAAAGGAATATGAACAGATTGCCAAGATATTGGGGAAGTGGAGTCACCAGAGATTTGCCAACTGGTTTCATGTGCCCTCCGGGCGCCGGAAGTCCAGATTTCCACCATTTCTGCCCGACATTTTTACATGGAATCTAGGGATCTGAACTCAGGTCCTTTTGTTTGCAAGACAAAAACTTTAACCCCTGCATCATCTTGATGCGGAACAGTCTTTCCTCTGTTCGTATATCCCTTCTGGGTTACCAAATCTTACAGGATAATCCCTTAGTGGGAAACAGTCTCGCCAAATGTTACAGGACTGTCCCAATGTGCAGGGTTCTTGTATTCCAGAGTCAAAGACTGAAACCAGAATACGTGTAGAGGATTAAGGTAGAGTTTATCAGAGGAGAGAAAGGCTGGAACTCATGGACTCCAGGTGTGGAGTCCACAACAAGCAAGCACCAAGTGTCATGAGGGGCTAGAGTGCCAAAGATGACTGCCAGAGCCAGGCATATTTATATACCTAGACAAGCCAGGGGAAAACGGCTTTTTCTCATTGATTAACTCCCATTGGGCCCAACCCAGTTGCTCCTGGGCCCATGTGGGGCTAGAGACCAAGATGTTTGTTGGATATGGAGAGCTCCATCTCCGTAATTCCTTCACAGGGAAGTTGATCATTTTATCTCTGGGAGGACTGGAGTCAGTTCCTCAGCAGGGTGTTCCTTCAGGGTGATTCCAGCAGTGGGGGATGACCTTCAGGAATTCCGAGACCTTCAAAGACCTTGAGAGACCCATCCCAGCATGGCTGCTCTAATCCTGCCTCAATCTCTCCAGCTTCTCACCTCCCTTTTTAAAAATAACAATTTGGAGATTTCATTATCTTGTTCCCTTGGTACTCAGGTTTCTATATTTTTGCATAATGATGGTTTGGTGAGGAGTGAGATTAAAAAAAGGATTGGAGAGGGATTTAGTTAGGAAGCAACTGCAGAGCACTAGGTAAAGTTATAAATGTTGGAATTTCTTTGAACGCTTTCCTCTAGGAAGTCTCAGAGGTGAAGGTAAAACTCCATCCAGCATAACTGAAGGTGTTCCAGTTATCTTTCAGGTACTGGGAGAACATACTCTGACCAAAGTCACTTAACGGAGGAAATGTTTATTATTTTTTTACAGTCTCAGAGACTAGAGTGTATCATGGCAGACAATGCATGGCAACAGGCAGGGAAGATGGGGAATTGGTTCACTGTGAATCCACATTCAGGAAGCAGAGAGAGAGGTAGAGAGAGACAGAGAGAGAACAGAAAGTGGGACTGGGTTGTAGAACCTGGAGGCCCTTCCCTGGTCATTTACTTCCTCCAGCAAGGCTCTACCTCCTAAATGTTCTAAAAACCTTCAGAACAGCAGAAACAGTTGGATCCAGTGTTCAAACACTTGGAGACATTTTTACATTCAAACTACAAGAGTGAGATACGATAACTGAGAAAAATGAACAGTGGTTTTAAATGTGAAATGCCAATCAAAGAAGGGTCACAAAGACTGAGAATAGTTAAGGCTTGTTTTGCTTTCTAGCAAACTCACTCAAAACTCACTCTCTGTAGGAACCTAGGGATTCGTATAAATAATCTATTTTACAAATAAGTCTCCAAAGTAAAGTTAAGAAATGTCACAGTCAGTCACTGAGGTTCTGCTATGGGCAGATTCTTCTTCATACAATCCATTTCTAAATAGCTTAAATTATTAACATGGCCTTAGCTTTGTAGAAATAAAATTCTCAGTGAAGGAATTGTTACACACATGAATGAAAACAACAAACAAGAAATGAAACAGCTAAACTGTTGTGGGGTCCGGATACACCCAACAAAGACTCGCCACACAGAAACTGGGTGAAGAAAAGCTTTACTATGGAAATCAGTGCACTGGGGCCACACCTCAGAGCGCTTTCATCTGGAAGCGTGGCCCCGAACAACGCTAAACAACAGTTTTTAAAGGCAAAATCCCCAAAGCTTGGCATCTTTTTTGTTTTCTGATTCCTTGTTCCTTGGAGAAGGGTGCTTAGCAGTAAATTCCCAGTCACTGTTGGTCTATTTTTAATTTTGTACATATCCAGGTGCAGCTATTGCCTCTTATTTAGACTAGATGTAGTATGATCATTCTTTCTCTGTGCTGTGTAAGCAAGCCAAGGTACAGAGGCAGAAAGCCAGGTTAAAAGTTAATATTTAAATTACTCTTTATGTTCTATTAGTCCTCCTTTCAGTTACCATGGACCCAAATAAGCAACTTAGCACTTTTTCTTTCTTTTTTTATTATTTATTCAACTGTGCGCATGTGGCGTCTATACGTGGGATCTGGGATCCGAACTCAGGACCTTCCGCCTGCAAGGCGGAGGTTTAACCCCTGAGCCATCTCTCCAGCCCAGCACTTTTTCTTTCTAAAGCCAAGTTCAGCAAGCCGGGTTACAGAACCAGAAGCCACATTAGTTCTATTGGTTAACTTATTTTAAAGCACACATTTGCTAAATTTCATTTTATTTAATATTCCTTCTTTCATAAACTAGATGTATGTAGTCCTGATTTACAAACACATGGTAAGGAAAATTAAAGCAAACAAACAAACAAGCCAATGAATATATAAGTAAGCAAATTAAAAAAAAAAAAAAAAAAAAAACAATGGTAAAATTCTAGGTTACCAGGCCCTGAATTAATAGGCTGCAAATCCTGGCTTGTCCACCTCATGACCTGGCCTCCCCTGTTCCCTGGCAGGGAAATTATTTACATCAAGCATCTGAGCTGGGAGTTACTCTTAATTCAGCTCTGTTGGCATCCATGGCTCATTCCTCTCCCTCACCCTTCATATTTAATTAAATGTCAAAATCTGGCTAATTCTAGCATTTCCGTAATTTCCTTACATCATTTCTATCCTATTATACATATGTCTTTACCATTTTTCATGGAATTCTGCAGCTGCCTCCCAATTATCTTTCTTCCAATGCTATTTTTAATTTCATTCCTCATGAAATCATTATATCTGAAAAATAGAAAGATAAATACCAAAGAGATCTAAACATCTATATTTTTGTTATCTAGAAATTCACGTTTGCATCATCTTTCATAAAATTATATTGCAGTTCTAGATAACATTCCCTGTAGTCATTGACTGAAATTCCCACTAGATTTTTCTCCTTTAGAGACAGTCATCGTAGTGATAGATGGACATAATAATAGTTCTTCTTTTCATGAAAGGAAAAACTTCACAAATCTACCAATGAGACTTCATCCATATTGATGATGGGCTATTTTTAGATATGTTCTCAGAAAAATGAAAATGTTGATTTATTAATCTTCAAGTTTGAAAATAAAATATGTACAGAGATACTATTTTAAATTTGCAATTAAAAATAAAAACATACTACATTTATTTAAGTAATGTCATTTGTTCTGGGAAGAGGTAGTATACATGTTGCTTGTGAAAACCTGCCATGTGAAGCTAGCAGGACAGTACCAACAATTAACAAGTGTGAATTTCCATTGGAAAATTTGCCACAATTACTAAAAATTTGCAAAAAAAGAGAAGCCAACCTGAATATCAAAAATTGTATTTATCCAAAAATCCAACTCTTTTGTAAATGAAAGGAAAACAAGTTACTGCTTACCTTGATTAAAAGATACTATAGACTACAAAACAATTGCTTTTACAAAAGTTACAGAGTTATGCCAATTGTAATACATTTACTTTATTATTACTGTGTTAATCATTGTTTGACATAGGATTTTACCTAGTTTCCAGCATATGAGCTCAAGTGATCCTCCTGTTCTCAGCTTCCCACAAAATCAAAATGACAGGAAGTCACAATTATGTTAAATTTAAAGATTAAAGACTAAAAAAAATACTACTCTATAGTTTTTAAAGAATGATCCATCAGTAAACATAGCAATTATAACTTTTAGCACATTTCCTTATGGTTCTGTGTTTACTGTAACATTCTTCATAAAAATAAGTTCTTCATATTTTTACCTTCATGTAAGTTCACAAGGAATTTTTACTAGGCTTTGATACTTTTGAAACTATTTGTTATAACATACAACTTGTATTTTCCATTTTTCCTCATTTTTAACACAGAGCCTCATTGTATAGACCAAAGTAACTCACACTCTACTTTCCTCTGCCTCTCAACTGCTAGGATTGTCCTTGTGTTCCACCACAGCAGGTACAATGAAAAGTTTCACCCAGCATGGATTTGCACTAGTGAACTATGTTTGCACATCTTTTGTAGTCACTGTTCTTTTACACCTTTTATTCATATTTGTGACAAGAACCAAGCCGACTACAAGCAATTCTACATGCAGATTGCATTGATATAAATTTATGTTTTTATACTGGTAAGTGGACCTAGAATGACAGAAGACTTTCCCACATTGTTTGCATATACATGGAGTTCTAATTTAGTGTGGATGTTTTAATATGTTTGAAGGTGAGTGGGCAGAATAAAGCTTTCCTACATTGCCTTACATATAGTTTCTCTCTAGTGTGAGTTCTATAATGTACATAAAGAGATATGTAACAAATGAATGTGTAGTTGGGTAAATTTGTAAGGTATTTCTTTGATATATGTTCTTTTGTGCTTGTGATGGTGGCTGGAAGAAATGAAGACTTTCCCACATTGCTTGCATGTCCAGGATTTCTCACCATTGAAATTTATATCATGTAGGTGAAGGGAACTAGAACAAGTGAATCTGTCTCACATTGCTGGCATCTGTAGGATTTCTTTCCATAGTGAATCCTGTCATGTCTGTGGAAGCAACACTAAGAAATGAAGGCTTTCCCACATAGCTTGTATGCAATATGAAATTTGGTCATGTGTATATTCTATAATGAATGAAGGCTCCCTGTCATAGTTTGAAATGTGAGTTGTCCCCCTAGGCTCATATGTTTGAATATGTAGTTGTTGAGAAGATCATGGTACCTTTAAGAGGTAGAATCTTGCTGAAGGCAGGCATTCACACAGAGTGGGCCTTGAGGTTGATTAGCCCCATTGTACTTCTGGGAGAGGTCTGCTCTTGCAGCTGGCAGTTTTGCAACTCTCAACCTCCTTGATGGATGCGACTTAGCTGTCTCCAGCTTCGGCCAGCCAGCCATGCCTTTTCCACCATAACGGAGTGTATCTCCCCTGTGGAACCATAAGCTGAATAAATCTCCCTTTCTCGTATTAAGTTACTTGACTTTTGATGTTTTCTCACAGCAACAAAGGAAGGGTAACAGGTACACTCCCCCACTTTGGTCACATACATAGGGCTGCTCACCAGTGTGAAAATTCTTTTATGTCTAAGATATACACTGAAATCAATGAAGACTTGCTCGCATTACTTACACACAAATGGTTTCTCTTCAGTCTTATTTCTTTTATGTACTTGTTTTCCACACTGTTTACATTCTTCTCTATCCTGAAGGGATGACAGATGAAGGGAAACACCATCAGCATTCCTAACAGCTGAGGTCACAAGTTTAGATTGAATATCACAGTGACCACCATAACCTATCTCTATGCACTTGGGCCCAAATGAAATACATTCTGGAGGCATCTTCTACTCCTGTGGTAGGTAGGGGAGACCTCGAAGAGGGAGTAAGATAAGATTCAGCCCCTGGTATTATATCTTTTCTGGGAACCACAGCTGACATTTATCATCTGTCTTCTGTCTATTGCAGATTTTTCTCCATCTTGAAAAGCATCTCTGTTGATCTAGGCGATCTACACTGATGAGTGACCCAGATTTTTATCCTGAGGGGTCTGTGCCTTTCTGGCATTGGACTTGATAAATTTGTACACTTACTGTGAAGCTGGTACAAGTACAAAAAGAAAATTAAGTGAATCACCTGTGTGTCAATTATATTCCTCCTGGATTTATTTCATCATGTGGCAGCAACCCAACACAGTATTGTACAGAAATGTACAAATGAAATTGTACAAATGAAAACCAGGAGTTAATGTTGAACCAGTTGGTAATTTCAACCTCAGATAGATAGTCCACTAATTTTATTTTCTTTCTATTGCTCAGATTAGATTTATTCTATTACACTAGAAGGTCAAGAAAAACAGGATAACTTGAAAAGCATCTAAAACATCACCATTCAAAGGACTAATATTTTTATGGTACTGGGTAAGGAACCCAAGGTCTCATACATGGTAGGCAAGTGGTCTATCACTGAACAACATCCCCAGCTTCTGTCAATCTTTTAATATTTTTATTTTCAATATCTTTCCTACATATTTACTTGATTATAAAAGAGCACACATATATGTATATATGTATAATTTATTTACTTCAAGCATAACAGTATATTGTAAATGTATGGCCTGTGAACTTCTGGAGATTCTTGGGTCTCTGCCTCCCATTTCCCACAAGGTACTGTCATGGTTTTATGGTTTGAGTGTGTGTTGTCCCCCAAAGGCTCATTTGCACCCTTAGCTGTCATTAGTGTTAAAATTTGTAAAAGCCGTGGCACCTGTAAGAGGTAGAGCCTTGTTAGAGAAAGATACATCCCAGAGGGTGAGCATTGAGATCATGGGTAGCCCCGCCATGCTTCCTCTAGCAGCTTGCCTCTTGCCTGCTCTGCCGCCATGATGACTGCTGTGACATGAGCCGCTTTCAACTTCTTCTGCCCACATGCCTTTTCTGTCATAATGGACTGTATTTCTCCTTTGGAACTATAAGCTACATAAATCTCTTTTTCTTCTTTCTGAGTATGAGTATTGTCTCACAGTAGCAGAGAAAAGTAACTACAACAGGTACACTGGAATTACAGAAGCTCACATAGGATCTGAGGATTCCCAATCTGTCAGGTTTGTGGCTGATGCAGTTTGCCTGCACCTTGCTGATAAATTCATTGCCAAAGCACTTAGGGAAAAAAGAGGGTTTTATTCCTTCTTATGATTTTCAGCTCCAGTTGTTAGTCCAGCTTGGCAGGAGAGCTCATACCAACACCAGGAACTAAAGAATCTGGCTGTACCATATTCACAGGATTACTAAGAGAGGGGCAAATCTTACTTGCCAGAGAGCACATCTGCCAAAGTATGCTGAAGAATGCCAACTTATTGAACCAGCTTCCCCCATCTTATCCACCTACCCAGGAAATGGTACAATATACTATGGGCTGAGTCTTCCCACATTAATTGAGCAGATCTGCTGCAGATTTGCTCAAGGGATTTCCTTAACTACTAATTCTTCACTAAGGTGCTTAGAGCTCAGCTTTCAATTATCAAGTTGATATCTAACTAGCATATGTGAGAAGCACTTTAACCTATTGGACCATTTCCCTATACCTGATGTTTTATTATTATTATTTTAAATTTTTTTTATTTAGTATTTATTCAATTGTGCGTGTATGCATGTGTGCGTGTATGTATGTGTGTGTATGTATGTATGTGTGTGTAGAACCACGGATGAAATCGGGAACCACCATGGACGCCTCCAACTCTGCCCGGGATTCACAGGCTCCGCCCTACCAGGACCGGAAACGCAGGCCGCCCCCGCTTCCGCCCGGCGTCTATACGTGGGGTCTAGGATCCAAACTCAGGACCTTCCGCCTGCAAGGCAGAGGCTTAACCCCTGAGCCACCTCTCCAGCCCCCCTGATGTTTTTTTTTTAAAAATCCAAGTACAGATTTCATTTGTGCATTATTCTCTTTTATCTAAAGTTGACCAAGGATTTATATTACTAATAAGAAGTAGAAGAAATGAAATAGGGAAGTATACAATGACAATAGACCATTACAACAAAGAGATTTAATTTCCCTCAGCTTCTATCCACAGGTAGAAATGGCACATTTTTGGATGTTCTTTCTATTGTATTACTCTAAAGTGCTCTAGTGATCACAGGAGAAGTTTCATGCTGTCAAATAATTTACAATTGCTCCAACCTACTTTGGGAAGTTCAGAGGATGGGCTGCAGGGCATGGTTCTGAGCAGCTTTGAAGTCTTATTGCATTATTTCTGTGTAATGCAAATTGACAAGGTCTGTAAATTAGGCAACTAACTAGAAAATGAGGTCTGAAAGTCAGTTTTAGTAGCAGCCAGGATTCTACCCTGAAGGACTTCTCTGTGTCCATGATGTGGGTTGGGAGTCATTTCCACACAGGGGATCGGGGCCATGGGAGAGAAGGGAGAAGGTCGAGTGGAAAAGCCAGCAAATAAATCTGGAGATTGAAATTTTTCAGGGTTTAATTGAGCTAATATCTACACAGTATTTTTTTTTTTGCATGCACTCATGTGTGTTTTGCATGTGGGTGAATGTACAATATGTGTGTGTGTGTGTGCACGTGTGTGTGTGTATATGTGTGTGTACAAGAGGTCACTTGAGTGTGTGTGGTATGGCAGCCCAAGGTTGACATTGGGAATCATCCTGGATTGTTCTGCCTTCCAGAGCTAGAATTTCAGGTTGCAGCCATATTTGCCTTGCGAGATCTGAGGATATGAACACAGGTCTTTTGCTTTCAAAGCAAAGTCTTTAACCACTGAGCCATCTCCATATCCCCTATATATTGACATTGATGTGTGAAAGACACAGTCCACCTTCATCCCCTGGGCAGAGAACTGGTTCGATATTTTGGCATGTTGGCATGCAACCATTCTGACAAGCGACAAAGTTTGCTCCACTCTCAGCAGTTCCTTCCTATGGATATGTCATAGACAATCCCTTGGCTTTTGATGTTATATGAACTCTCCTACCAAGCTAGATTGTGAATTGTAACCAAGAATCGAGAATTGTGAGAAAGAATAAAAGCTTTTGCTTGCCTCGTAGTTGGTGGTATATTATCAACAACACAAGGACAATCTGTAACATTTGCCTTCCACCCTATCTAAGGAAGGAAGTGTTGCTAACTGTTGTACTGCATGCGCCAAGCTGGCTGGGGATTCTCCTGTCTCCTCCTCCTATCTTGTCCTAGGAGGGCTGGGATGAAAGACGTGCACCCCTAGGTGGATTTTGGTGATTCAAACTGAGATCCTAATATGCGGGCTTCCAAACTCTTTACGTACTGAGCCTCTCCCCAGACGTGTCATCCTTATTTTAAGTTGGAAGAGAGTGAGAAGCAGAGAGATGAAATGTCACATAGAAGGACTTCCAAGTAGCAAAGTTATAATCTAAATCTTCATGGTCAGATTCTGGGTCCTTGTTTCTAGCACATTGCTTATCACACCATGGGAACATGCCTCAGTGACGAAAACCTCATTGATGAAAACCTTGACCTTTTCCACTGTCAGCTGTGAAAGATTTCTCTGAAGACTCACCCTTATTCCTTTTTCTGACTATGACCCTTAAACATTATCAATATTACATCATTGATAATATCAAACTTTCAGTGTTGGTGTTTGTTTTGTGGGGTTAAAAGTTCTCAATGGTCCGTATGAACTGTCGATATCCCTGTTGTTATGGGTCTGGGGTCCTTCAGAGATTCACCACCAACCAAAAGTTAAGAGTATAACAAAAAGAGAGATTTATTATATGGTTGGCGCACCAGGGCTTACGCACACAAGTACTAGGTCCTTGTAGTGTAGCCCTGAGTTACAGTTTCTTAGGGTATTTAAAGGCAAGAACCACAAGGGTACATGAGGAGCAAGCACGCCAGGTGTACAAAAGCAGACCATGCGGTTAGCAATCTTATCTGTCAGCACATCTTAGTTTTACAAGGCTAGCAGTTTCTCAGAAATTCTGTGCCCTAGGGATCTTGGGGAAATTTTGACCACAAAATGTTCCAGGAAGCCATCAGGGGAGGGGGACACTTGTTTCTGTTACGGTTAGCTGCTTGTCAGCAACTTCCTAACTGAAGAAGTTCTGTCTCTTGTCTTAAAATTCCCCTTCTACACCTGCAATATGCCTGTGAACCATGCTGGGAGTGTGAACTTCATCCAGCTTTCTGAGAGGGGGAGAAAGTGGGTATACAGGGACTGGAGTGCAGGAAGACCAGTGCTGGTCCTTGAAGACCCAGCTCACTGATTTCCTGTTCTATTTCAATTGCCAACAAGGGCTTATATCCTTACCCACCCTTCCCATCCTTAATACTTTGAGTACTTGGTAGCAGTCGATCTTTTTCAGGATGATATACAGGATATTATGCCCCATGTGTCGCCCATGTTAACTCATAAGACCCTTTCTCATGTGATCCTCCAGGGTACTGTGATTATTCCTAATTCCCATGAAGAAACTTTCAAAGATTTCATGGGTGGCCAGGGCGGCACAGCTTATGAGTGTATGGCTATGAATTTCAGTGCCAGGAGAAAAAAAGGAGGTTCATTTAAGAAGTACGTTTAAAAAAAATTATTATAGGTTGAGCATGTGTGTAGTCTCCCACTACTAAAGAAACTGAGGCAGGAGGATTACTTGAGTCCCATGCATTCAGAGCATAGCAATGCAGTCAGAGACCTGTCTCAAAAAAAACTCCAAATTCCCAATAATAACATTTTTAAAAAGTAAAGATAATACTAAATTTCTCATCTTAACCGTGTTTAAGTATCCTGTTCAGTGATGTTAAGTATATCCACATTATTGTACAACTACCCATAAGAGCTCTTTGGTTTAGAAAATGAAATTATATCCCATAAGCATCTTCCTGGGTCATTTCCCCATCCCTGGCAACCATTATTCTATTCTCTATTCATGACTTTGACTATTTGTAAGTTTACA
Organism: Typhlomys cinereus; assembly: GCA_023101885.1. Taxonomy (NCBI): domain Eukaryota; kingdom Metazoa; phylum Chordata; class Mammalia; order Rodentia; family Platacanthomyidae; genus Typhlomys; species Typhlomys cinereus. The sequence continues at coordinate 198,709 of JALPQD010000257.1, read as the reverse complement.
ATATGACTGAAATCATGGTGTTTGTCTCTTACAGTTGACTCATTTCATTTAGTGTAGTTTCCTCAAGGAAACTACATCATCACACTTTCAGTTTCCTTCCTCTGAATAACAAACTACATAGTGTTTATTCCTTCATTTGTCAATGACGTATAGGGTAATGGTTTACCTTTTGTTGATCATGAATATTGCAGCCCTGAACAGAGGTGTTTGAATAGCTCTCGAGAACCTGCTTTTGATTCTTTTGGCTCAACACGTTCCTTTTTGATCAGATAGTAACGTGAAACGTGGTGAGCCACAATGAGGAAAGCCTTAGAGGGATTGTGTGTCAATCAGTCTCCATGCGATTCTTATGTAACTTGACTTTCAGAGGTTCCTGGGGAAGCAGGTAGAGAAGTGGCATCTTCCTTCTGCACTGGCACAATGCAGTCCTCGCCCTTGGATATCCTGTGCCTCACAGTTGAACTGCCCAGGCTGCTGATACCTGCTGCAGGATCCTTTCTCATGAGCAACGTGTCCACCTGAAGACGTGGTCCAGAGCGTTCAGCACAGCCCTGAACTTCTTGGCTGCAGCCTGGTCCTCAGGACCAGTTCTCAGTCATCGGTTTTTCAATCCCAACTGACCAGCCCCAGGGTACACATGGCCCTCGGCCATGACAACACAGTTGGGGGTCACAACAAGTCACACTCCCTCAGCAAAGGTCTCCCAGAGCTCAGGTTCCAAATTAGTAAGGACCGCCATCCAACTGAATATTACATACGGTATGTACTATCACTATTACTACAATTAATACCATTAATTCTATTAACTATTAAAGCTCTAACAATATTATCATAAAGTGTTGGACAAAGCTTGAAATTGTAAGAGGTAGAGAATGAAAATGAGTTTTGTCTAGTTTTATTTATAGTAAAAAACCTTAAGACTCCCACTAGACACACTGTAACCCAAACACAGCTGTTTATGAGCCCAAGTCATTTTTCCATTTCTGCCTTGGCCATTTAGCTTGGCAGGAAAGAACATGATATTTCCAGCTTCGTTGACTTAATAGAGAAGCTTGGCTGCCGGAAGCAAGCCGATGGTCCAGCAGCGTGTAACATATGCCAATGCAGGCAACCCTAAGGCAACTGGTGGACATGCATATATGTATGCGTATGTGCACATACACACATGCATACACACACATGCACACACACATGTGCACATGCCAGGAAGAAAGAGAGAGACAGAAATTAAAGTAGGAGAGAGAATAGTCAAGAAGAAGAAAGTTTTCAATGGGTGAATGGAAGGAGGATGGAGCGGATAATATGGGGTAAAAATGACTTAAATTCACTGTATTCATCTATGAAATTTTCAAAGTATAAATTTTTTTTTAAAGACGCAGGAGGCCTGGTCAGGGGAAGGTGGAGGAGGAGGAGGAGGAATGTGGGTGGAGACAACTCTCGGGGTGCACTGTACCCAGTGCCAGGAGTGCCTGGCAGCTTATCCAATGCTTGATGCCCTGGGGCGACTAGGTGTGCCTTAGTGTGGACAGGAGTAGAGGCCGCGGGTCACACCTGTTCGCCTACTTCATCCTGGGCATTCTTTGGTCTTAGCACATGATCAGTTTTCACAGGATCACATCATGGTCTCTATGGATTCCTTTAGATTCAGAAGTCCAAAACCATCCCTTTCAATGGATGTATTGATCCAGGCCGGCTCTTTGATGTACAAAGGCTGCGAAAATTTAGGTCCAACATTTCCTTCCCCTGCAGCTTTTGCAATGCTTCGGATGCTTGTCATCAGGATTCTTCCACTGGCAAAAGGAAGCCCACGATGCCAAGAAGCCAAGAGAAGGGGGCGTTATGTAGTTACAGATCAAAGAAGCGGGGGTCCAGAGCTCCACCCCTTCTCATCAGAAAAGCTGGCCCCATGCCCCCCACTTCTCATCTTTATCTTCCCACTGTTCCTTTTTTTTTTTTTTTTGTCATGGAAATGCAGCTCTCTGGAAGCAGCCAGATGAAATAAGGAGCAAGCACATGGCTCCAAGCACTATCTTCACCCTAACTTGACCATCGCCCCCTCGTGAGCCCGCTGAAACAGTCCTCTGCTGCTGTTTAAAAGTCTCCTAATTTGACACTCAAGAGCCGAGGTCCACTGTCTGCGCCCTGGTGTCTCTTCCCCAGCAAAACATAAGTTAACTCCAGGTCACAGGGAGCCGCGCGGCTGTTCCAGAAAAGTGAGATTTAAATAAGGAAGTGGGAAAAGGCACTTTGAGAAAGGGCACTTTATTTTTAGAAAGGGAATTAGGAGAGGATAATGGTTGCCAGGGCAACAGAGCGCTGCCTATGTTCCATAGGTGCGGCTTTAACTGCGCTGCAAGGAACAAAACGGATTCCCTGGTGACTGAGAAAAATACAGATGGAGATAAAAAAGACCGTCCAAGAACTCTAGCCCATGTCAGCCCAAACTGCCATTTCATGGCCGTTTTACAGGTTCTCTGCTCCATAGCCGTATGTTCAATTTAAAAACCTGTTGGAAAGTTTCGCATAAAATCTGAACCAAATTAGAGTTTCAATTTGTTTTCTTTCCCTGTTCCTAACAGTACTTTAAAAATTGAACCCAGGGCAGCATGACTTGGAAACTTGTAATTCTGCATTGGAAAAGGGCAGTGTGATGTAGGTGTTATCTGAAGGATTCTGAACCACGCAAGGTGGAGGAATTGGTTGCTTAACAGCACCTAGGAGATACATGCATTTAATATTCAAATGTATATTTGATATTCAATCTCTGCATTCTCAAAAATTTAGATTTAACTATCTTACTCCTTCCTGTTGTGTTGGGGATATGGCCTGAGGTATGTAGCAAGACCTTGTCTCAAAACTAACTAGCTAACTAACTAACTGATGTTAACCAAACTGTCTCAGTGAGACAAGAGGTGAGACTGAAAGATGGGCAGAGCGGTATAACATGGACATCTACTATTTCCTTTGAAGCTCATTGAAGCTGGAGGTAAGTGGGTGTCTTTGGATTCTTACCCTGGCGTGAGGTGGGTTCTGTGACTGGACTTTTGCAGAGCCATAGTAAAAGTCCTGTCTCCCAGACTCTTCAGCTTTTGGGTGTGACAAGCACTAGTCTACACTTACATTTGTTCGGTGTTTACAATCTGCTCCTCCAGCCCCAAGAACACGAGCCTGAGCCAAGTGTGATGGTCCAAGTCTGTAATCCCAGGACCTGGGGTACCGAGGCAGGAGAGTTCCATGTTCGAGGTCAGACTGGCTGCACAGCAGGACTTTGTCTGTCATGGTTTGAATGTGAGTTGCCCCCCGACAGGCTCGTGTGTATCTCTCCTCTGGAATGGTAAGCCAAATAAATCTCCTTTTCTCCCCTTAAGTTGCTTGAGTCTGAGTGTTGTCTCCCAGCAGCAGGAAAGATAAGTAACTGCAACTCTGTGAAAACAAAACAAACAGAAAGCACTTGGAAGATGGAGGCAGGAGGATCAAGAGTTAAAGGTCATTCCTTGGCTACACAGTAGTAAGTTTGAAGTTAGCCTGGGCTATGCAAGACCCTGTCTTAAAAAACCCAAGCCAAAACGAAACAAAAAAGTAAATAAGAAGGTAATAAATAGATGATAGATAGATAGATAGATAGATAGATAGATAGATAGATAGATAGATAGATAACAGAGTGTCTGGACACTAATTCTCTTGAACGATAGCATTATATTCCTAATGGAGATCCAACAAGCGTATTCCGCATAATGGTTTGAATGTTTGGAAACGGCTGCCAGGCCCCCGTCCTCCATGACTTTTCATCCAGCCGTTGTGGGAAATGAACTTCCATTTGGTTCTTATGAACTCAATTTCTCAATATTTCCTCAGTGTGTCTGACGTGCCAAGTGACAGTCAAATGGTCTGCAGGGACAGTGGACCATTTTCCTGGCCTTTCTTCCGTTAGCCTCTCTCCGGGGCGGGTTTGTGTTATGTGCCTGACATTCCCTCTTCCTCCTAGCATGAGAGCGACTGCAAAGTGGAGAACAGAGGTGGCCTCTCGAGGGCAGCCAAACCTTCCCAGTTCTGCTCTGGCTGCCTCTGGTTATTTTGTTTGAAGGTGAGGGAGAAGTCCATCGAGAAGGCTGCATTCACTTGACTCTCTGAGAGACATTGTCAGGAAGAGCTGCCCAGAATGGCATCGCTTTGTTGTGAGGACTCTGTGGAGTAAGTTCTCTGGTACTAAACATCCTGTGACCCAGAATTCCAATTCATGTCCATTCCTGCCCGCCTAGCATGAACTTGACAGAGGATCCGGGTGTGGATTCTGAGCACAATTTTGAAGGATCTAACAGACACGTAGCTGGCTCCCATCTCTTCATCTTCCAACAGTCTCTACATCTCCTCGTCCCTGTCTCAAGGTCATGCCCAATGGCTGCTAAAGTGATCTTTCTAGAACATTCTGGCTTCACATATCCTATCTTAAGTGCCTTTCATAAATACTCTACTGACTTTTCCATACTAACATTATCTTCCTGTGTCCATGCACTGCGGAGAACCTTAACCAGCTTTCCTCTGTTGCCCTAGCCAATCTTCCCTTGCTCCACTATGTTCTTTAACTATGTCCTTCTTAAATTAATCCACTTTCCTTGGGCAAAACTACTATTGTATCCTTAGTGGAAAATGACTTTTGACTATATTGATGAGGAACATGCCCCGAGATCCTAGGAAGATAGCTGAGCATGGAAAGAACCCCAGTCTCTGAATAGGCAGAACTGCCTATTCATCCATCCTAACTCAGGTGCCTCTTGTGGGTAGATTCTTTGCTGCCATTGGAGCCACTGCATTCTGAGGCTCTTCTTTCATAGCACCTTAGCATCTGTCTTGACTGTTTTGAGAACAATATAGTCTTCTGACCTTTGCATGAGCTCTTTTTCTCTACTTAGGCTAGAATATCTCTCTCTCCTCTCCTACTTAGCCACTAACTCTTTCTCTTCTTTTAGTCCCACATCCTCAGGGAAACCTTCCCCGAACTCCTTAGATGAGTTTTTTGTTAATGTCTCTAGTGACATTTTTCCTTTTTCAAAGGAAAGACCAATGGCAGTTAAAATTTTGCATATAATTGCGTGTTTACTTAATGTTTTCCCTCCTTACTATACCATAAAAGAAAGACCATCTCTTTTTTTGTATGTGTGTTTGTGCATGTCTGTGTGCACGCATGTCTGTGTGCATGCGTGTGTGCGCGCATATGTGTGCACGCGCCCCTGGAGGCCCAAGGGTAACTTCAGGAATCACCCTGGTTGTGCTATTTCCTCTTTGCTCTGTTCTAGAGTTTTCCAGGCTCTGCTTTCCAGGGCCAGAAGTTCAGACCACCATCATTTCTGCCTGGTGCTTTTATATAGAATCTGGGAGCCAAATTCAGACCTTCTGCTTGAGAGGCAGAAGCTTAACCCCCAAGTCATCTCTCCAGCCGAAGACCAACTCTTATTAGAGTTATCACAGTATCCAAAATAAAAAGAATACAGCATTCCATGGTTACTGAAAAAAATTAGCATTTCAGAATCATCTATGTCTTTCCCACTCCCACAATAAAATGTCATGCTCCTTAAGTGTTCTTTATATTCCAGAATATTAAGTGCATCAAGTGACCGAGAACCAAAGATCAAGTAAGGTCATTAGCATACAGGAGGAGTATCCCTGCCTAATTTCTAATTTTAAATGCTGGCACATCGAGATGTAGTAAAGGACAATACTGTCAGCGTGAACGATAACTGACCCATCAGAGTGTGGGATTAGTATTTACCTCAAGCACTCCCGGTTACAGCACATGATTTGGTCATTTTCTCTCTTGATATTATTCTGCATCCAAGTCAAGCAGTTGTGAAATAGCTGGCTGCTCCAATCTTGCCTTGCTTTTTTTGCCTGGGACAGTGTGATTAGAACACACTGTTTTTTTTTTTTTTTTTTATAAACTATTATATCACTGCCAATGTCTAATCTAAAAGTATTCCCCAGAGGTAAGATGTTGGCAATTGTTTGCATCAAATCAGATGTTATCTTATTCCAGAAGCAAATTGCTTTTCTGAAAGTCTAGGCAAATTCAGCAGTGATAAGAAGTGTGGGAGTTTGCATCTCCTTCCTGGAGCCTAGTGAAGAGACTACAAATGTTCGGGGCTATGACAACATTCTGCTTAGCACTTGCTTACAGCACAGCTTCATTTTAGGGACTTCTATCACCTTCTTAAATTACCGGGACATCTCTGAAGAACATTTGCAATCAATTGCTTTCCATCTGGTCCACCTCTGCAGGGATGGCTTATATATAGAGAAACAGTTTTCATAGATTATGATGGTTAGTGTGCATGGTCAACGTAATGCCTCTAGGCAAGTTGAGGCCTATGTTCTCTCAATTAGGTTTGGCCTCTGGGCATGACTAGTAGGGACTATCTTGACTGCATACATTGAGGTGGGAAGACCCACCCATCCTAGATTGGACTGTTCTCAGACCAGGGATCCGGAACTGTGAAGAATGAGAACCGAGCACTGGCCAGCAAGCTTGCATTGATGTTCTTGCTGTCCGCTCTTGACTGTGGATGTGGTGTACGATTTCATGGCCATGATGGACTGAAACCTCCACCTAGGAGCCAAACAAACCCTTTCTTCCTCAAGTTGCTTTTGTTGACCATCTTATCAAGGCAGCATAAATGAAACAAAGACACAGATTAAAAGACTTTTCCATCATGTTCCAAGAAAGCATGCCACAACACTGCCAGGAGAAGCTTCTCAATGTGAGTTCCGACAACTCCACAATGGAAGGAATGTCTGAAGTTGGAGTTATCCTGGGAAATTGAGGGCACATGCAGTTTTCATCTCAAGACTAGGATAAAATGCAACATTTATAAGAAAATGCAAACATAAAGAATTCTCTTGCACTTTTCCTTTCATGAAGTCCTCCCTAAATTTTCATGAGGTTGCCATGGAAACATACACATACATTTTTCTCCCCCCCCCATTGCAGCAGTTTGAGTAATATCTAATCATAAGAGCACATTAATGGACACAGCTGCCATAAACCACTCCAGTGGACTCTTCCTGAATCCCCTCTGCTTCTGGCAGAAGCACACCTGATATCTGCAGAACCTGCTGACTGGCCTCTGGGGCTAGTCTCTAGCTGTCCAGCTTTGTGGAGGAAAAGGATGTTCGTTCAGTTAGGTCAGTTAAAAAGGCTTTCTCCTTCCTGCGATTATTCAGCCTTGGGACTGAAGAACTGGATTATTTCCTGTTATACTCTTCTGTGATGAACACTATGTACTAAAGATTCCCGTTGCTAACTCTTAGATTGGCAGATAGTCAAGTTGTGGTGGCTTTACTTGAGATGTTTTGGCTTTACAATGGTGACCCAGGTTTAACAAAACTATGCTTTCAATTGTGATTTTTTTTTTCTCCTTAGTAATGTGTGGTCCAACCCACCTTCCAAGTTCTAGGCATAAGCAGTGAGTTATGGTTAACTTCCTTTCTCCTCATTCAAGTAGATCTTAGATAACAATCTCCTCGCTAGGACATTAGGATCTGAGGGATGACACAGGAAGGATACCCCAGGCTGGGGTCACCATCCTTGCTAGAAGAATCTAGCTGCTTGAATGAGGAAAAGGGTAATGAAAAAATATATCAAGAAGAAAGAAATGATTAAAACAAAATTACCTTGTTCCTTTTGTCTTGGCTCATAGCAAGCTGCAGATATGGTCCCCTATGAGAATGGTTAGCTTTTTCATGGAAGGTCACAGTGTTAACTGTAGTATCACTTTGAACCTATTATTTTCGACACCTAAAATAAATTTAAAATAGTATGTAAAATGACCTTTCATTCAGATAATAATTATTCACCAAATTAGATTATATGCAGGTTTTAGTGCCTTGAACTTATGATGAAATTAACATCATTCTTCTTGGTTTTCTATTGTCTCAAAAACCACCGACTCAACAAAAACTCTGTTGCCTATCAGCTCAGTGCAGGAATGTTTACATGGTGTCACGGTTTGAAATGTGAGTTGTTCCCCACAGGATCAAGGGTTCGACTTTTTCATTGTTTGAAAAGGTCATGGCTGGGGCTGGAGAGGTGGCTCAGGGGTTAAGCCTCTGCCTTGCAGGCGGAAGGTCCTGGGTTCGGATCCTAGACCCCTAGACCCCACGTATAGACGCCGGGCAGAAGCGGGGGTGGCTTGCGTTTCCGGTCCTGGTAAGGCGGAGCCTGTGAATCCCGGGCCGAGTAAACAAGGAGGAGGTGGAGGTGGTCCATGGTGGTTTCTGAATTCGCCCGTGGTTCTACACTCACATACACACACACACACACACACACACACACACACACACACGCACGCACGCACAATTGAATAATTAAAAAAAATAATAAATAAATGAAAAGGTCATGGCAGCTTTAAGGGGTGGAGCCTCACTGGAAGAAGACAGTCAGGGGCAGGGGCAGGGGCAGGTGCAGGATAGGCCTGCCAGGGTCAAACAGATGATGAGAATGCTGCCTTCATCCTAAAGAACATGCAAATTGGTCTTACTTCTTAGACTGATTGTGAAACAACTAAAATTGTCGAGGAGAAAATATGCAATTAAAATGCTGCTGAAAGAAAATACACAAAGTGATGCAGAAAAAGGGTTAAAACCACTGCCCACCAAAAGCAGCTAAATGAGTCAGTTCCCCCTCCCCTCTCAACCATTCTAGATGGTGTCTGATTGTCTGCATTGACATCTTGGGAGATAAAAGGAAGTTTGCATCCAGAAACCATGGCGACCACAGTGATCTTTGTTGAAAATGGTTAAATGTAAACTGTTAACTCACCTATTGCCCCTCCCCATCCTGGACCTAACAGAGCTTTTCTGCAGTCTGTCCCATGTGCATATAAGTTATCATCTTTTGTCCCTTTATCCAATAAATCCCTTCATTTCTGTACCTGAGTGGACGCGGTTTCTCCATTTTGGGATAAAAAGAAATATCCTCAACAAAAGTATGTCTGTTTAGTTGCTTACTTTTCCAGTCAACCTAAGAACTCTAGGTAGAACAGCTTCTCAGAGAAAATTCTTTTTTTTTTTATTAAAAATTTAATTATACATTTTAAAATTTTTTACCAGTTCCCTCCCTCCCCCCTCCTCCCCCTCCCCTTCCCCCAGTGCCTCCCCCCCAATTCCCAGAGAGTCCTTTATTGTGTACGCCTTACTCTCCACTGGGTCCTCCTCTCCGATGACATATAAGGACCCAGTGGCATTTCCATAAGCCCTTTCTCTTGTTCCCCTTAAGCATAAGATCACTACTATGGCTGTCAATCCCTTGCCTCCAGGGGTCTCGGTGCCCTTAACAGATGCTAGACTTTATGAGGGCAACAGTGCACTGGACATTGCGCAGGGCATGCAAAGTCCCATTATGATTGCTTTGGCCCCAACTATTGTTGAGAATCTTGCAAATCGTTGCTCCTCCCATCCTTTTGCTCTTACAATCTTACCGCCCCCTCTTCCGCAAATGTCCCTGAGCTCCAGGATGGGGAGAGATTAGGCTGGCCTAGTTCTATGTGATTGATATAAAGTCTCAGAGAAAATTCTTAAATGCTTTTCCATTTTGGCTTCCATTTTCAGCAACCAAATGAGTGCAGTGTGTTTTGGGAAGGAAAGCTGAGACAAATGTTGAATCCATCTCTCACACATCCCAAGTAAGTTCTAACTGGAGCAGGATCAGACCGTCTAGGGTGAATGCTTCTAATTCGTTAACTAGATCCCTGCCCAAATTTCTATATGGGATAGAAAGAACATGGGCAGTGGTATGTGCTTCAAGCTAACCTGAGTTTTCTTTCTATCTGCTGTGCAGTCTTGGCTAAAGAACATGATACTGTCCTATAAAAACATCCCCAAAGTATGCCCCTGCTGGAAATGAATCCTTCACTCTACTTGTTGAAGTTTGTATCACAGCAGTACCTGTATCTTTTTTTAATATGTGTGTGTTGTGTGCGTGTGTCAAAGAACACTTGAAAGTATGTTTGTGGAGGTCCAACAGTGACATCAGGTATCAACCTGGATTGCTCTTCTACCTTATTGTTTGGCTTTGGGGTTTCTAGCCTCCACTTTTCAAGTGCAGGCAGCTGTGATTGCCACCTGGCATTTTTGTATGGTGTCTGGGGATCTGAATTCAGGTCCTTTTGCTTGAGAAATGAAGGTGTTAACCCCTGAGCCATGTATCCACCCCCTTGCATCTTACCATACATATTTATTTGAACATTCGCTTGTTACTCCTAACTCCTTGATACCATGGAGCATGAATGAATCATACCTGTTCTATAGCAATAAAGGACAGAGTCTGGCATGTGATGATGTGCTACGAGACACAGCTCTGTAGAATCTACCATACCAGTCAGATAACTCCGTTCCTAACATTACAGACTATGATATGGCTATTCATTGGATCAGATCACCTGGCAGGGTTTAAAGTAATAGGAAACCAACGAAGGAGAACTAACCCTGTTAGTTCTTGACCCTGCCATTCAGAGAACTGCTTTGCTTCTTCTTTTCTTTAGCTCATCTCTGAGGTTGTTCTCCATAGTGGCCCTGGCACGATTCCTCCAAAGACAATCTATCTGGGTCTCACAGGATTATAATAGAAAAAGTTGATAAGCAGAGGTATTTGGCAGTTGGGTTTGTGCGGGACTGTCCTGTGTTTAAGGCTCAAGGCTTATTCTCTAAGGGGCAGAGGCTACTCTTTGTAGCCCCACCCACTGCCATTCTGTGCCGTCCACACATTGCTCTTTAAGTGTCCCGGTAGCTAATCTTTCTGTAGTGGATTGAATGGTGAACCATCCAAAAGTTCTCATCTGGAACCTGTGAATGTGACCTTATTTGGAAAATCAGTATTTGGAATTACAATTAACGATCTTGAATTGATGGCTGGAGAGATGGTTCAGTGGGCAAAGCACGTGTCAGGTGAGTATGAGAACTTGAGTTCAGATCCCTGCAACCCTATTATTTAAGACTTCCAAGTTGGTAGTTCTTTGCTTATGGTAACCCCAGGAAATAAGTGTGCTTCGTGAATTTCAGTTTTTTTAGCTGTAAAATGAAATTCCAGTCCTCCCAATATTTACTGTATGGATTTAATGAAAAACTAGGCGAAGCTTTTCATATCCTCTCTTGGTAAATGCTAAACATTAGGTTCTTATGCTGAGTTTTTGGCATTTAAGGAAGATCATTTGAAGACCTACCCTTGGGGAAGTTCATATGATCTTTCATGAGAACATGGACCCTTCTCTTATAATTAACTCAATAGAGAAACAATGAAGACAAAAAAGTAAAAAGTCACTTAAAAGATAAAAATTTTCTTAGATAACCAGGACATAAACTATGCTGGCTAGCTGTAAGAATATCCTTAAAGAATGTCATAACACCAAACTAGAGACAACCCTAGGATTAATAGAAGCAGACAGGCAGGAGGGTGGGATTGATGGAAAGATGGGGGAGAGATGATGGAAGAAAGCAGGGATAAGGACTCAATGTGCTTGTAAAAGTAGAAAAATTAAAAAAGAATAGACAAATCAGACTGAACCCTGGGGTCCATAGAAGCAGACAGGAGGAAGGTGGGAGTGAGTGAGATGGATGGAGGAAGGGAAGAGAAGTGGGATGGGTGGGAAGGAAGATGGAGGGAAGCATGGATGAGTACTCAATATGATGGTAAAACTAGAAAAATAAAATAATAAAAAGAAAAAAAGAATGTCGTAACACAAGGAACTGGGAAGACAACTCAGTGGATAAAATGCTTGTTGCTCAAGTATCGGACCTGGTTCAGATTCCTGGCTCTCTAAGAAAGTCAAGTGCTCTTCCAATCTATGGGTATAATAGCAGCTATTTACAGAGCAGTCTGATGTACTGTCTTCTTACCTACAGGTTTACTGGCTGTTTTTCCCTATTGCTCTATTTCCTTCTTTTTTTAGGTTCTTGGTCTAGTTAACAGTAACAGAAATATGTTCCATTCTGACAAGCAGGTCTTGAGTTCAATCAGAAAGCTGTTGGTTGTCTCCTTAATACTCATGCCACTATTACACTGGTGACTACTTATTGCCATGGTGATTTTTATTGCAACTTAAAGATCCCACACACTGATGGGGCCTGTGATTATTTCTCTCCACCAGTAGCTTCTACAGTATTTCTTGGTACTGTTTAAGCTATCTGGCAAGGAGGAAGTTCTCAGACCATCTCTAGTTGATGTACTTTGCCCATGTTCTGTGATCCATTTGTGTTGCATCTCCAATGCGCCTATCAGTGGGGTGGCCCAAAGAGAGGCAACTCATGTGCCACAGAGGCCTGAACCCCCACAAGGGTAGACAAGCCAGAAACAACCCTGAGATCCATAGAATACAATATGCTTGTAAAACTAGAAAAATAAAGTAATTTAATTTAAAAAAAAGAATGCCAAGTGCTATGGCATACATCATAACCTGCCACACTGGGAAGCTGAGACAGGCAGACCCCAGGGCTTCTCTGAGCAGTCAGCTTAGCAGAAATCACAAGCTCAGTGACAGACCCTATCTCAAAATATAAGGTAGAGGGTGAAAAAAGAAAGACAGTCAATGTAAATATCCAGCATGCATGCATGAGCAAGCACATGCATAATGCGAACACACACACACACACACACACACGCAGAGAAAGAGAACGTGTTATGACAATAAACAGGTACAGGCAGCCACAAGGGTGGTTTGAAAAAGAACAGTGAGCGGGACGATAATGTTCATGTCCATTCAGATACTGTGTACAGATGAAGAATCTCAACCTAAACACTTGTGGGGCTTCCAATCTGCATGTGAACCTTCCTCATGTATGTGGTAATAGGCTATTTTCATATTTTAAGATGCTTAGTTCATCACTTTGTGTTAGACTTGTTACACTGCATTGAAAAATTTCCGTATTCCCAACTGGAGAGACCGAGTCTGCTCAGATGTAGCAGAGGAGGCGATTTATTAAAAGGAATCATACACATGGGACAGATACAGGGGAATCTGCAATGAATCTGACCCCAATCTTTAAGTCAAAATCTACTACTTTATAGGGGAAACTTAAATCCTGCAAGGGCAAAGAAGGGGGGTGCAGTTTACACTTATTTACAACCAAGGTCAGTGTGATCATTGCAGGTCTGCAGATGTCACCTGTCCCTTATCTTGCAGCTGCCAGAAGGATCCAGACATCCTGGTACCATGGAGGGTCTTCTCACCTTGGAGATTGGGAGGGGAGGAGGGGGATTGACCTCCCTCATTTGTTATTCCTTTTTTAAATTTTATTTGTGTATGTGGTGTGTGTGTTTTTTCCATCATTGTTATATTTTCTCACTATTTGGTTACTACTATTGATGCAGAAAAGAAATAACAGATGAAGGGGCTGGAAAGACGGCTCAGGAGTTAAGACTTTGCCTTGCAAGCAGAACGCTCTGAATTCAGATCCCAGGTCCCACATAAAAACACCAGGCAGAAACAGTGGTGGCCTGCACTTCCAGCCCTGGTGGATGGAGCTAAGCAAAAAAGAAATCAAAGCAATCCAGGATGATTTCCAAAGTCACCCTTGGTTCTTTACAGGGACACACAGGTTTACTTGGTTCCTGGTGTCCATTCCTGGTTGGCTGGGTTCAATTGCTTGGACTTGAGGTGAGGCGGAATGTCATGGCCATGGGAGAATGTTGCAGTTACCTCCTGGGGCCTAGGAGCACTGGGAAGAGACTGGAGACACCCTTCAACTACGTCCTGCAGCTAGACCCCTGTGAAGGTTTCCAGCACCTCGTCCAATAGCAGCCTCCTCTCTGGGTCAAGTCTTCAGTGTGGTCATGTCCTATTCAAACCATGGTACACTTCCTCTAATTCTACTCTCACAACACCTTTTTGATTTCCATATATCTCTGATGAGAAAATGAACTAAGTTCAAAGGCTAATTTCACCCCACCCCATGTTAGATTTTTCCATGGCAAATCTAAGTGTGACATCTGAAGCTTTAGGTTTCCAATCTTATCTCAAGAGAGAGAGAGAGAGAAGGTGCAGATGGAGCCAGTGAAGACCTCCCCACAAGTCTCCTAAACACTTACCCATTGGTAATTCCATCTTGTGGGCACTTTGGTTAGTCTGAGTCAGTCTTCTATGTAGTCTTGACGAAGTTCCAAAGTCTGTTTCTCAAAGAACTGACAGGGATAACACTACTAAGACATTTCTGACTCCTCCCTTCTGATTCCTACAAAATCACTTTCCGTGCCCCTTGGAAAAAAGTGACGAAGAACAGTTAATGATGCTGTCTGGTGTTTCCAATACCCTTGGTGACTGTGCACCCTGAACTGCAAATTGGACATGCAAGGGTGAGCATATTGCAAGAATGAGGAGAGGAAGGAAAGGAATTTTTTTAACTTTTTTTTTCCATTTTTTATTATTATTTCCGCTCATACAAACTTAATATGTTACCGGTTCCCTCCCTCCCTCTTCCTCCTCCCTACCCCCCTGCTCCCTCTCCCCTCACCCCTCCCTCCCCATCGCCCAGTGCGCCCCCCCCCAATCCCCAGAGAATCCTTTAATGTGCATGCCAGACTCAGGAAAGGAATTTTTAAATGCAGAACATGTCATTAACAGTCATGCTTATACTTGGTGAGAAACATGGGCCGGCGAGATGGTTCAAAGGGTGATGGTGCCTATGGGCAAAACTGGTGGCCCGAGTCTGATCCTGGAGCCCCACATAGTGGAAGGAGAGAAGTGACTTCCAAAAGTTGACCTCTGACCTCCACACACACATTATGGCATGCAAGTGCTTCCTCTGTATCAGGAGAAAAAAAAATATTCTTAGAAGCATCTATGTGAGAAACATTTTAGAATTTCATCCTAGAATAGCCGTGTCCCTACTAAGGAATGGATGGAGTAAAAATATAAATATAAAAATATAAGAGTAACAAATGACCCTTTCAATGTGGCTATGAGGAAGGTCTTGGTCAAGACTGCTATTTGCCCACAACAACTCTCTAAGTTCTGTTACTTTCTAAGTTGCTCATTTTTGCTCCTCACCCTGTGGTTGTAATTCATCTCTAGCTATGGGACAGGGCCAGGTTGGCTCTCTCTCCTTTCCATTCCCGTTTTTTCTTTTAGTAACAAAGGTTCCCTTGATGAAAGATGTAGCTGTGTGAATAAGTTGGGGCCAATGATGTACGTATGTTGTGTGTGTGTGTGTGTGTGTGTGTGTGTGTGTGTGTAGTGTATGTGTGTGTGTGAGAGAGAGCATACTACATTGCCTGTGGCAGCCCAAGGGTGACTTCAGAATCATCCTGGATTGCTTCTACTACCTTTTTGCTTTGTTCTGGGATTTCCTAGGCTCTGCTTTTCCAGCCCAGAAGTGCTGGCTGTTGCCTTTTCCACCTGATGTTTTTACTTGGGATCCGGGATCCAATCCAAACTCAAGTTCTTCTGCTTGTGAGGCAAAGTCTTAACCCCGAAGCCATCTCTCCAGCCCTTGTGTGGCATTTCTAAGAATGCTCACCCACTCATTGGAGGGAAGATTCTTGTCTTATTTCCATCCTACCCTTTGACTGGAGCAGTATGTGCTGGCTGTCTTGGACCATGAAATGTTCAAAGGAAAGAAAAAAAAGGATGAGCCCCTATTTTTTTGATGCCTAGAAATGGGAGCTTTGGAGCCATAGCCAGTCTAACTAGAGGTTCTTTTAGGCAAGTAGGAAGTACATGCTTACATTGTTGAAGCCACTGTTATTCTGGGATTTATCATAAAATTGGTGAGCTATCTTTTTACAACACTTCTCAGGAATCTTCAAAACAAATTTCACATTTATCTCATATTTTTAGATAGGCTCGCCTCAAAACAACCTCCAAATTTAGCAAAAATTGGTTTCAACATTTGCATGATGTGGTAACTGAAAAAACTCCCACTATTTTGCTTATCTGGATATACTCTTTTCCATAGACTAGCTTAAATCCTTTTTGCAATTGGCTAGAGAACAAATAAATAAGCAAAAGAAGCAGTCAAGTGGGAGTCTCCAACACTTTCCTTAATGAAAATATTTAAGACTTTGAAATCAGCACAGATAAAAGATAGCGATTAATGAATATTTATTCCATCATGTATGTAGGCTTTTCACCTGTGGAGAAAAATTGCTTTTTCATAGATCAAACTAAGATAAATACCAGCCTACTCTCTGTCATAAGTGTCATAAGTTTTGTGTTACCGAACTAATGAGATTTAATGAAGTCCAAATTAAGTCTCAGAGTACTTTGGAAAGAATCTTTCTTTCCTCTCAACCCTAGGTCTTTTCCACTCATCATCGAAGGAAATTTTAATGAGAACCAATAAATCTCAGTGTGATCATGATTAAATTTCATGAATTAAACAGAGGTACTTTTGCAAAACGGTAAATTCAATCTGTAGAATAGATATTTTTCTTTCTCAGTCAAATTAAAGTGCAAATATTGCTTCCAGTCTTGGCATAGATGATAACATTGTGACTCTTTCTATAGGCAAGTATCGTGTTTTTAAATATCTTCAAGAGTAGGGGCTGAAGAGATGGCTCAGGGGTTAAAGCCTCTGCCTCACAAACAGAAGGACCTGAGTTTGAATCCCAGATCCCATGTAAAAATGCTAGGCAGAAATGATAGTGGTTTTCACTTCTAGCCCTGGAAGGTAAAACTCACGAATCTCTAGAGTGGAAGTCAAGAAAAGGTAGAGCAATCCAAGATAATTCCTAAAGTGACCCTTGGGCCTCTATGAGCACACACAATACCTTCTGATATAACATGTGCACTTGTGGTGTGTGTGTGCACATGCGCGCACCGTATACACTCCCCTAAGAAAAAAACAGTGAACTGTGTGACTCCTGCTATGGAAAATAAGACCTGTCTTTAGTTTCCAAAACATACTCATACAAACTTGGTGGCTACCTGTGCTGCGTGCTTATCCGACCAAGGTGGTAGACAAGGTCTCAGTTTGGAAAAGATGGATTCAAAGAAACATCTTTTGGAAAAAGGACATGGCATTAAGTAAATAAGAAAAATAAGTAAAACACGGGAATTGTCAGACCTTGGTGTTTCTGCCCAGTTCAGGCCTAAAGCCTGCTCCCTGGGGAATGTCACAGCAACACCCCCAGGCAGGTGCTAGGAATTCCTTCCTACATAATTTAAGTTTTGCCTTTGGCAGGAGGAATTCTTCTGGGAATTGGGTGTGCTTTCTACCTGTTCTTAGGTTTTTTTGGGACTAGCTTCTTGCTCTCTGATCTAGAGAAAAAGTCTGGTTTTAACCTTAAATCAAATTGCAACTAGAGATTTTATGTCTAGTCACACACAGTAAGTAGACTTGTTAGCCAGAATGTATATAATGATTTTAAAGAAATTAGAGAGCAACTTCAAGAGTCTTAAAATATAGGTGGGTAAAATTCCTACCTATGAACTAACTCAGAAATTCTAGAAGTATGAGACTATGCCATCTGTTCACTAGAACTTTAAAAAGATGTTTGATCTCTCTTGGATTGTAATTTACGCTATCATAGGAGGAATTGTTCTTTTATTTATTTATTTTTTATTTTTTTATATAATACATTTTTTATTATTATTTCAGCTCATACAAACTTAATAGGTACACCAGTTCCCTCCCTCCCTCCTCCTCCCCCCCGAACCCCCTGCTTCCCCTCCCCTCACCCCTCCCTCCCCATGCCCCCCGTGCCTCCCGCCCCAATTCCCAGAGTCCTTTCTTGTGCATGCCTGACTCTCCTCTGGGCCCTCCTCTCTGATGACGTACAAGGACCCAGTGGCATTTCCCTGAACCCTTTCCTGTGTTCCCCTTAAGCATAGGAACACTACTGTGGCTGTCAATCCCTTGCCTCCAAGGATCTTGGTGCCTTTAGCAGATGCTAGACTTTTTGAGGTCAATAGTGTGTTGGACATTGCGCCGGGCATACAATATCCAATTATGATTGCTTCGGCCCTAATTTGTGTGGAGTATCTTGCAAATCATTGCTCCTCCCATCCTTTTGCTCTTACACTCTTACCGCCCCCTCTTCCGCAAATGTCCCTGAGCTTCAGGATGGGGAGAGATTAGTCTGGCCTAGTTCTAGGTGGTCGATATAGAGTCTCTGAAGTTCTGGATAGTGGTTTGTTGATTTTCTTTTGCAGTTTTGTTGCTCCTGTAATGCCCTTCACTCCATCGTGATGGGCACTGTATGTCACCCCCTGGCCAGAGACAGAAAGCTGTTAAACTGGAGTCTTATTATAAGAGCACATTCAAGGGTAGATGTAATACTTATACCCAAAATTGGAATCGCAGGGTCATATGGTGTTAGGTAATGGGAGGGGTCAATCACCCATTTGCAAAATGATTACTTTTTAATCTGCCAGACTATATGCCCTCCCCTTCTGGTAAGTTCATACCCCCTTAGCTGTAAATGATCAGGAACGAATTGTGAACTTAACTAGGTGTCACATTACTTTCTTGCAGTCCTTGATGGAGACCTATTTTCTCTACTGTAACATGGTCACTTCTCTCCTTGTTTCTGGTGTGGCCCTCCAACCCCATCCCTCCTGTTCATAATCCTTGCAATTATTGTAGGTAATACATAGATTTACCTATGAGTGTCTCAGGGTGGGCTGGGTGGGTTTGGTATTAGGAGCCACCTATTAGGGAGTACATACGGCACTTAACTTTCTGGGTCTGGGGAATTGTTCTTTTAATAATTATATTGCTCAAGTGTTTCCTTCAGCACATCTCTCAGCAGTGGTCCATCAACAAGACCACACTATGGGCGCTTATGGCCCTTGAACATCCAAGCTATGGCCCCCCTAGAGACGTGGTTCAAACTTGGATTGCAGAGACTCGATTGCAGAGACTCATGAGGCCTTGGTCTAATCTAATACCCACATATCCTGGCATGCCTTTCAGAGGTGAGTTCCTTCACTGGCCAGTAGTCAATGACGGGTAAGGCTCCACATGAGGGTGGTGTCCGATCTAAGGCAGGCATGGTTCATTATGCTGGACCCTCTCTGAGGCGGGGTCGACAAGATCAGAGCAAAGAACCCTGGCTCCCGCTGGCTGTCAAAAAGGATGGATATGTAGGAGGAACGGACCAGGCAGGCCTGTATTGTTTGTATGGGCTGCATGCAACTTTCACAAGCTAGAACCTGCTGCCATGCCTGGTGCTGATGTCAACCTGCCTGACTGAGAGGACCAACCCGGACAGGACAACAGCAAAAGCTCATTCTGGGACTTATGGGATGTTGGGCACACACATAATTAATTGTAATGAAAAACATGTTCCTTATTGAAATCAAAAGGAGCTCAATCCTCCTCTGTGTATTTTAAAAATGCAGTCTCTGTTAAAACAATGACAACTATGTGGGCTCAGCCCCATGGCTATTTGGTGGAGCATTATAGATTAGCTAGATTTGGAAATACTGGGAGAATGTGTCTGTTAAGTGCCTTTACCCTCAAGCAATGGGTTAGGTTCTTGAACAAAATGTCCTTCCTGAAGGTGATTTCTGTTGACTAGGAGAATACCTGTCTGTTTGCAGGTGCAACATTCTTTACCCCGAAATTTTCTGTATAAAAGTTGTCACAAAGTTTTAATAAAGTGGGTCCAGATTCACTCAACCTAGAGAGTTGTGTGTTTCTGTTCTCCATCCGCCGAAGCCTTGCCTCACCTGGTCCAGGAGAGCCCTGGTTTCAAGGCCATGGCTCTGGCCTACGGCATACCTGGACAGCAATCTTGTGGGATAATTATGCCTTAGAGTGTGAAGTGACAGATATAGCTTTTAGAATCTGGATGCTCTGCATTAAATGAGAGGCCTTGGCTGAGAAATTATTTCTTCTGGTTGCAATAGGTTTTCCATTGGCTTGGGAGGAAGAATCAGCACTCACTAATGGCATTTTAATTGACCTACATTTGTGCCCAAGGCCACGTGGTCCAGCCCAGCAGCATTAGAAGGGGGGAAGAGGCTCTGGCACAGACCTCCCACCCGGACAAGCACACTCTAGATCCTGCCTGCTCAGCTTCTCTAGCCGCCATCTGCACAACCGCTGACTCACAAGGCAGGTGTCCCTTCTTCTCCTGAAAGGAACATTTGTGCCCTAGAATCTGCCACTCTTCCAAGTGGTTGAGGAAAATTGCACTCTTTGCAGGATGCTAGAAATGAGCCAGGCTGGGAATGATATGTGGGAGTCAATGCCGCCTCTCACTTGTGTCAATGCCATTCATAGAGTCAAGACTCACACAGTGAGTAGCATCCCAGCTAACTTGGAGTGGAGAGATGCCAATACCCACTGTGAATATTTTGTACCATGGTAAATGCTACATATTGTTGTTGCTGTATTTGTCAGACCATGTGTTTTGAATTTGGTTTTGGAGAATATTATTACTATACTCAAAGTTTAGATGTAGTATCCAGAGACAGTCTTGGAAGTAGATCCAAATCACTGTAACTTCTATTGAGAGGCTAGAAGGCAGAATACCCACTTGTTTCCAAGGACCGCTGAAGATTCAGAGTACCCTACATTCTGAAGTCTCTGAGAAACTACTTGCTGGGGTCCATTTTGCTCTTCCTGTTGTCCTCTGTCACTGTTTGAATATAAGCTGTCCCCACAGGCTCAGGTGTTTGACCCTTAGCCATTATTCTGGAAGGTCATGGAACCTTCAGGAGGTGTGGAGCCTTGCTGGAGGAAGGTAGTCACAGGGAAGGCACTTTGAGGTTGAGGCCTGCTAGCAATTTGCTCTTGAATTTGCAGTTTGCTGTCACAGCCTCCATGATGTCTGCAGTGACCTACACCTCCTCCAGCTTCTGCCAGCCAAGTCTTTTCCACCATAAGGTATTGTATCTCCCTTCTGGAACTGTAAGTTGAATAAATCTTTTTCTCCCAGTAAATTGCCTGAGTTTGAGTGTTGTCTCACAGCAGCAGCAGAGAGAGTAGCCTGCACTACCTCTTCTTTACCTGTCACTTCTTCTGTTCTGTTGGTGCCACGCTTCCCCCTAGTCCAGGCATAAAGGGCTGTCTCAAGATGAACCAAGAAGACCAAAGGGCACAGAGGGCTTTCTAGTTGCACAAGGAAGCTGTACATTCATTCGTAGGAATATTTCCAAAGCCTCGTCTTAGAGCAAGGCCTGATTCTGGATGCTGGGAAACATCTGAGAGTAATGCAGGTATAGTTTCTCTCTTGGGGTGGGGATTCTATGATAAGGGTGGATAGGAGCTGTGCAAGCTGGTAATGAAGAGACAAGACAAAATGATTTGTAAAATCTGTAAATGGTATTCGATACTTGCCCCATTACTGTGACAAAAATAACTTAAAGGTTGAAGGCCGTATGTTGGCTGATGAAGAGGATACAGTTTATCGTGGTGGAGGAATCATGGCAGTGACAGAATGAAGCAGCTGGTCACGTTGCATCTGCTGCATCTGCCAGGACTCGCCCTTCCCCACCCAGCCCACAGGATGGGGCTTCTCATATTCAGTTCAGATCCCAGGTCCCATGTAAAAATGCCAGGTAGAAATGGCGGAAGTCTGTATTATTGATCCTGATGAGTGGAACCTGGGAAATCCCAGAGTGAAGCAAAAAAGGAGGCAGAAACAATTCGGGATGATTGTCCTCCACAGGGTCACACAGTGCCCTCTGATACATATGTGCACACACACACAAATAAAATTAAATAAATCTAGACAAGTTGCAATGGAGAGTAGCTATCACAGTTAGGATGTGTGTAAAAAGATGAGTGATCACATACAAGGCTCACACCTAGTAACAAGTGAAATTTGGAGTGAGAGAAAACCCTCCCTTCCTCACTCCCATTTTCTTACCATCAAATGACTTCATGAGTCCATCAGCACTGCCCTTACACTTATGCAAGCCATCGTCTCGTACATGGACTGTCAAAGACCCTCTCAACTCACTTGAAGTGAGCTGAGCTTCCTTGGAACCCCTTTGCTTTCTAAATAAGAATTGGTTGTAACAGAGAATGGGATAATATAAGGTAGGAAGGTATCCATTATATATTCTGCACTGTTGCAAGGAAATCACAAACTCAAATTCATTCCCAGACCAATAAAAATAACACTTGGATCTTCCACAATTTCTGGTGATCTGTAATAAGACTTTTTCAGTAGTATACATTTGGTTAGAGTTGAGCATACTTCATGTATACTAGTGTCCTGGTTGCATTTTGGTGTTAACTTGACAGTTGCAGACCTCTTGGGGCACAGCTGTGGAAGGTTAATGGTTGGAATGGTCTCTGAACAAGTCTGCAGGTACCTGACTGATTGCTGTGGAGAACCCAGCCCATAGTGGGTGGTACCTTCCAGATAATAGGAGGTGCGAAGAGGAGGGACTTGCTCTTCCCTTATTTTGTGTCAGCTTGCTATGTCCATTCTGCCTGTGTCATTCGCCTTTAGAGCATCGTGGCCTTCTTTGTTGCTGCTCCTCTGCCCTTGGCTGACTTAGACTTGTTGCTGTTCCAGCTGCCTTTGGAGCCTGGTCTCTAGGCCTTGCTGCTGTTCATTGTTCATTGCCGATGTTGGAGCCCAGCTGTTCTTCATCAACGTCGGAACGCAGCATCACGCAGCATCTTCGACCCTCCAGAGGGGCAAAGGCTTGAGACCTTCTCGGGATCTTTCGGCTTTGTGGAACATTTCAGTCAAGAAAGAGACTGCTCTGGGCGGCTACTTTGAAGGATACTATTTTTTAAAATTTTTTATTATTTATTATTTATTCAATTGTGCATGTGTGCATGTGTGTGTGTGCATGCGTGTGTAGAACCACCATGGATGCCTCCACTTCCTTGTTTACTCTGCCCTAGATTCACAGGCTCCGCCCTACCAGGACCAGAAACGCAGGCTGCCCCCGCTTCCGCCTGGCGTCTATACGTGGGGTCTAGGATCCGAATTCAGGACCTTCCGCCTGCAAGGCAGAGGATTAACCCCTGAGCCACCTCTCCAGCCCATGAAGGATACTATTTTTATTGTGAGTTATTTTTTAATAAACTTATATAGAAATATAATACATATAAATATTACATTCTATAGATTCTGTTTCTTCAGAGAACCCTGCCTAATAAAACTAGTATTGAAAAACACATTCAGGTTGCCCAGCCCAGTTGTTTCATGGTACCAGAGGGGAAGGTAAGGGGCAAAGAAGTTAAATGGCTTATCTAATTATCCTGGTTAATTAATGATATGCATGATGATTCCTTGCAAACTGCTTTAGGCTATCTTATCTGTAATCTAAAAGGCATCACACTCTAGCAAGATACCCTTCAAAGTTGCTCTTATTTCTTGATCAGATATAATTAGGCATGGAGTCATATGTTATGACAGCAGTCAGTCTGTGGAGAAAGTGTACATCCTTTGACTAAAATGGAGACATTGTATTATTGCAAACCTTGCTACAGTTCAGTGCCCCAGGCATGGTTAAGGTTTCCTTTGAAAGATGTCTCTGCTGTCATACTTCTGGACAAACATGTGGTTGAGGGATCCAGTTTTCTGCTGTTGAAAAGAGCTATGGCCATTTTACTTTAAGAATACTCTAATTAGCACTGTCTTGACTGTAGGGCAAAGTTTCCTCTGAATGTCATTGAGTAGCCAAATTGTGTGGGATAAACAAATTGCAACTTTTACAAATATGAAAATAAACTTACCTTCTGTTTGGAGCAGAGAAGTATAAACCAATTAAACATCAAAGGGCAGGACAAGCAAGATGACTTAGCAGGTAAGGGGCTTATGAAGCAAGGCTGATGACCTAAGTTTGTTCCCCATATAAAGGTGAGAGAACCAACTCTTAAAAGTTTGTCCTTAGACTTCCACATATGCAAAGTGTCATTTGCACTCACACATATATTGTGTACACATGCACAATAACAAATAGGCAAGTAAATAAATACATAGGTTTAATACAATTGAAGGACATACACTTGCAACCAGAAGTTTATTTTAGTGTGGTATTTTGTCATGTTCCACTTATTTGTCCATGTGATTGAACTCTGTAAGGCTCTATTTGCTTATCTGTATAAAGAATCGGTATTCATGCTTGTGTTGCAGGCTTGTTGAAAGATGTAGATAGCTCAGGTAAGGAGATTAGCATATCTCTCAATAAACATGAATACCTTATCAGAAAAGGGAAATTGTTTATTGAAGCCACAGCAAAATCTTGTCATCATTATATGGATGTCTGAGTCTAGGAATGGAAATGCATTCAACTTGAGCTGAATAACTCTTTTCAAAGTCAAGATTCAAGTATTACCTGGATAATTCAGGACACCTGTCATCCATTCAGCAGTCTCAGGGTGATGAAGTTGAATTATCACTGTGTCAAATGCCTGAGACAAACAGTTTCAAAGAAGGTTTATTTTGTCTCACAGTCTCAAAGGCTTCAGTCCATCATGGAGGGGAAAACATGGTGGAGTAAATCTGGAATGTAGTCATGGCAACCAGGAAGGAGAGAGGATGGGGTGATGGCTCTTCTCAGAGCTTCCATCCTTCATCCTCTGCCCAGGCTTCCAGCCTATGGAGCGGTGCCACCCACATCCAAGGTTGATCTTCCTGCCTAGTTAATCTTCTCTGGACACACACAAGACACCAGAGGTATCTTTTACTAATTTCCTGGGCGCATCCCCGATCTAATCAAATTGCTATTCAAAATTAACCACCACGAATACCAGACCTATTTTCTGTGTTCTCTCACCCAGCAGGGAGAAAAAAAGAGAACATTATAAATAGCGTTCATTTTCCTAGGAAGAGTTTTCTTAACTCAGTTGGATATTGATCGTGAGGTCAATGAATTAACAAATACCATTTATATTGCTCTGATCACCACTAGTCCCCACAGACAGGGTGACTAGGCATCAGTCCCCATTAAGCAGTTACCAGGACCCAGGGTGATGGAATCATACTTCCTTTATGTGCAAGTTTATGCTTGTGTCTTTTTGTTTACTGTGTGTTCAGAAGTACAGTGCCTTAGAAGTTGGAAGTTTGAGGCTCGTGGGTATGAGATTTGTGAGATTAAGGAGACATTTGTTTTTCTTAACCAAGTAATTTGCTAATTTTAGCATGCATTAAAAGACTCTGAGAGCTGCACAGCACCTGTATTCTTGAAATCCCTGCAGGAAAGCTAACTTGGTTACTCTGAACCTTGGACAGCCCTAACCTCAACTCCTTTTATCTCTCACTCAGCTGATTGGTTTTATAATTCAATTTTGATAAAGCAAATTTCCTTGGGAATCCAATTATCTCTCCACAGCAGAGCAGAGTGTATAAATATACAATGCAGAAGCTGTTGCATCAGGGAAAGTGGAACACCGGATGGGAACCCCAAATGTTTCTGCCTGAGGTTGTGTGGGTGGGTAGCGAGTGTCAGATGGGCTACGGGAAAGGTGACATTGAGTAGAGAAGAATAAGTACATGGATAGAACAGGAAAGACGGTTCCTAGAAAAGCGATTGATTTGAATGTATGAAACTGTTGCAATTTGCCTGCGTGGTGCTGACAAATTCATAACCAAACAGCTTAGGGGAACCAAAGAGTTTTATTCTTAGGATTCTCAGTTACAGTTCTTAGTCAAGTTTGATGGGAGGGCTCATACTAGGAGCCAAGGGAACTGGTAGGACTATATCCACAGGATTTCTGAGTGAGGGACGAACCTTATTCTCCAGGCAGCAAGACCAAAGTATGCTGAACAATGCCAACTTACTGAACCGACTTCCCCCATCTTATCTACCTACCCACAGATAATGAGTAATCATCATCATCATCATCTTCATCGTCCCACCTACTATGGGTTGACTCTTACCACGTCAACCCAAAAATTGCCTTTAGGTTTGCCCAGGGCTTACCTTCACTACCTATTCTCCACAAATGTGCCCAGAGCTCAGTCTTCAGTTGTCGAGTTGGCGCCTATAGATATAAGTAGGATGCATGAGTGCACATTGCATGTGGGTCAGTGACTTACACTGGCAGGGCTGGTTTGCACTTGCTGGAAAAGTGACCTGAGTGCACCAGGGGCTGTGCTGGAAAATGGCCACTGAGCGTGAAGAGGGAAGGTGATGTGGAAAGGCTGGGACCAGGGAGAGGGTGGGAGGCCTGAGGGTCACTGCTTTTCAAGTACACATATGGTCCACAAGTAAACAGAATACAAACAGCTTTAGAGGGTAGATTCACAAAACGGACCCGCAGTAGTTTCACAGGGTGGCCCATGGGAAAAATCAGGTCCCTATTGAAGTATCTGGCCGGATTTTGGGCACTCAAGGGATCCTCCCCCTTCCCCTCCAGGTTTTCCGCTCTCCTTCACCTGCTCAAATTTGCAAAGGAATTTTAAAAAAAAGTCTAAATTAGGCTCTCAGAGACGAAATTACTTTGGCAAAGATAATGGCTTCTTTTGGCTTTGAAGGGAGGGGGGAACTTTCTCATCTTCTCTTCCCAAGGTTAAAAATAGCAAATCCTGAAAAGGCTTTCTGTTCCCTTCTGTGGAGCGATCAGTTAGAGGGCCCTGGGATCTGGAAACTGCCTATCACTAGGCTTCAGCAGCCAGTGATCAACAGGCAGTTTCCTGCTCTTTTTGACAGCTCTGCAGAACCGGACTGCTTCATTCCTGGTCATAGCTGGGATGATTTCAGGCTAGCTGAGGGAGGGTATGGGAAAGGAGGAAGAGGGGAGTCTAGATTAGCCACTGCTTCCAAATTGACCTGGTTTCCAATGAAGTTGTCTAGTCTGTAAACTTTTGACTCCTGGGAGGTGGGTAGAATGGCCACATCTTCTTTGCACACTAGGGAATTCATGCATCTCCCCTTTGGGCTATTACCCCCCCCTCCGCCCATCTTGCTGGACCCACACCACTGGACCCCAACCTTGCAGAAGCCGCTCCTCTATCCTCAGCATTCCAAGAGCTGGGGGGGGGAGGCTCTAAGGAAGCCATTAGGCTTGGATGGCTTGGATGACTCAAATAATCCCGCCTAGAAATAAAGAAACAGCTCCTATGACTCATGTAAAAATCTCTCCTAAGCCTTCTTAGCTCTGGACCCACAGATATTAATTGAGGGGTAGGCGCAGGGCGGGGGGTGGGGTGCAGCAGAAGCTCTGGGCAGGTTAGTCTCACTGGTTACATAAATTAGAGAGGACTCCCGTTCTCCCCCCCTTCTCCCCCCCCCACCCCCAGCTGGAGGAAGGAGGCAGGGCTGGTAGA
This sequence comes from Typhlomys cinereus, assembly GCA_023101885.1. Lineage (NCBI taxonomy): Eukaryota > Metazoa > Chordata > Mammalia > Rodentia > Platacanthomyidae > Typhlomys > Typhlomys cinereus. Next base: position 171,540 of record JALPQD010000257.1, on the reverse strand, counting down.
GGGCAGCCCTGCTTCTTTGGCTTCTGTAAGAAGAACCGCCTTGTGCTGCAGAGGATAAGGTGGCTGCGACTCCAGTCTCTGCTCAAGCTTTCTGAAATTGCTGATGCAATCGCAAGCTTGTCACCGTCTGTCATCCCAGGAAGGTGCTGTTTTAAAAAGTAAGCAGCCATGGACGTCGCTTTCTAAAACACCTGTGAGATAGCATTATTAAATCTAGACACGACCTTGCCTGCCTTAGGAGCAAGAGTGTTTAGTGTCAGAAAGAGTCTATTGGGATTGCAAGCTGCAAGCTGATGTTTTTTGCTGCCTGGGATTCTTTCTCTCCTTTCTTTTGTAGGTAATTGACACCTGTCCCTTTCTTTGAGAAACCATAGTGCCCCAGTATATCTATATTATCAACCCATAAGACGATTTTCAGACTTTCCTGATCACAAAATCTCAATTGTGTTTGGGGAAAAATAAATAAAATACTAGAAAATACAAACTTTCTCCACCTTCCTCCTAGCTGTAGGCGGGCCTGTGAGACCATCCTACTCCTTCAGATCTGAAAGGAAGGTGGCTGGGGGCATCTGGGAGAGTTTTTGGAAGTCATGATAAAAAGCAGACACATTAGCTGGGCCTGGTGATACGCACCTGTCATCCCAGTACTCAGGAGGTGGAAATGAGAGCATCAGGGTTTAAGACCAGTCGAGGTTACAGAACCAGTTCAAGATCTACAAGAGATTTTTGCCTCAAAAAGTAGAACCGGAGCACATACTAGAACTGGTCTTTCTCCCTTGTTCCTCGCTGGGATGCAGATGTAATGGCTGGATGGGCAGTACTCTATTGGTTAGGCCAACAGAACTACAGTTCATAGACCCTTGATTTGGGTCACCACTTGAAAGCAGGAGATTACGTATTTACGGATATGATGTGAGGAAAACAAATTCATACTTTGTTGAGCTACTCTTACCCAGGTATTATTAATTATACATGACATAGAACTAACAGGAACTACTAGGGAACTGCACTCCCAGAGGGTAATTCACCTTTGCCCATGTCGCCTACATCAATGGAAGGCACCAAGAAGAACGAAACCCAAGAGAGGCAGGTTCACTAGCTGAGGGCTGTAGCTCTGCCGTTTCTCTCCAGTAGCATGTGGTAAAGCCTATGACTGCCCTCCAATCTGGCTGCTTCTCTTATCATATGCATGGTTCAATAGCCATTGTCTTGGGGGTTTTCTCCACTACTATATATTGAGTACATAAATGTTACTTACAAAAAGAAGCGCACATCACAATCAACCACCGTCAGTCCAACAAGGGAGAATCCACTCAGGAACTCATAAGGCGGAATCCACTTAGTATAAAACCTAGACTTGCAGTGGATGCAATAAGGAGCAAGACTCGAGTTGTGTTTGTTAAGCATGAGGTGACTGAATTGAGGGTTAACATGGTTGACAGGGGACTATTGCAGCTGAGTTCCTGAGAGTGAATTTGTACAGAAGGAACACATCCGAGGGATGAACTGTAGTGGACATCTGCTTACATATTCTCAGTATCCATTGCCCCCTCCCCTGGCATACTATCCAGCCTTTCCCAAAGAAAATTAATTATCCTTCTCAGACGATGTGCTTTGGTGGATCTGCTTGAATCTCTAGAACCACAGAGGCTAGATTAAAGAGAAGAGTGATCAAAAAGGCATACCACATAAAATTTTGGGTGGGCGATGTGACCCACCTGTAATTCTAGCCCCGGAGAGTGAAGACTGGGAATTCCCAGAGCAAACTAGCTTGGCAATATAGCCCTAGCAGCAAGCTCTGAGATTGATTAGAAACCCTGTCTCAAAAAGAATAAGGTGGAAGAGTAGTTAAGGATGGAGCTGGAGGAGCTGGAGGAGGCTACGTCACTGCAGATATCTTGGAGGCTGAGAGCTGCAGACTGCTTGTTGCAAAGGCAGACTTCTCCTGGAGGTAGGGTGGGACTAATCCACCTCAAGGCCCACACCTTGTGACCGCCTTCCTCCAGCAAGGCTCCACCTCTCAGGTGCCATGATGTTCCCAAACATATGAAACTGTGGGGGACACATTTCAAACCATGACACATGTGAATACATATACACACAACTAGGTATTCCCCCAGCACACATACTCACAAAAAAGTGGGGAAAATGTGGATTTCATATGTGCAGTAAAGATATTAGCAATATTAGCTACCAGTCCATGGAATCTACCAGACGTTGTCGGAGAGCGTGATAGGTAGCTCAGGTGTCAGCTCGACGGTTGCAGGTTGAGTTTAGACACAGCTGTGAAGAACTGATAGTTAAGGCAAGCCCTTGAGCAAACCTGCAAGTGATTGTTTAATTGATGTGGAAAACCCAACCCATAGTGGTTGGTACCTTCAAGTAGCAGACCAGGTAAGAGGAAGTGCAAGAAAAAGCTCCACTCTCCAGCAAGCTCATTTCCTTGCTGCTGCTGTTCTCGGCTGGCATTGGAGCCTGGCTTCTTCCATACATAACATGGCTGAGAGTCGGCACTCTTCAGGAGCCCTTTGGCCTTCAGCACCAGACTGGGACTACTGAGACGTTTAGCTCCCGAACTGAGCTGATAAGACCGGTGAATTCTATGATCGTGAGCCCACTGCCGTACTTCTTTAGCTGGTTGATGAGTTGACATTCTTTGACATACTTGGGCAGACACGCTGTCTGGTAAGTGAGACTTTCCCCCTCTCTCAGCAGTCCTGTGGATTTGGTGTGGCCATATCCCTCGGCCCCTGGTGGTGGCATGAGCTCTCCTGCCAAATTGGATTAAGAAAGGTAACGGAACAATTGTAAGCCAGAATAAAACCCCTTGTTCCCCCTGAAGCAGTTTGGTCGCTAATTTGTCAGCAACATGTAGACAAACTGTGACAAAGAGGGACAGTGGATCTCTAGTCTAGCTAGTTAGCCTACATTTCTTGGGTTTCTGTCCTTCCTACTGCCCTCTATTGATGTAGGAGACAAGTGCAAGGGTGAGCTGCCCTTTGGGAACATAGTTCCCTAGCAGGTCATTTCCTATTTGTTTACATCATATTCACTCACGTGCAATTGATAATACCTGGCTAATGGCTGTTTAGCAAAGTGTGAGTTTGTTTTTCTCACACTCTATCTAGACACAAGCAATTACCTGCTTAAATTATGTCCAGGCTAGGAGAATTGGGGGACAGGTAGAAGTGGTGATGTATGAATGAAGGATATACTGTGTATATATATATATATGTATATATATATACATATGTATATGGCATTTTTTCCTGGCATGCACAGGATCTATTTCTACAATAAAATGATTGTTACTTTAAACTGGTACATTTGGGGGTTTTATTACTATGGCGGTTAGTTACAAGATGCCAACCTGACAATTGAGGGTTGTGTCTTTGGGCAGATCAATAAAGTGTTGTTTCATTAAGGTAAGTCCTGAGCAGGCCTGTGGGAGACTATCTAATGGCTGTGGGAAGACCCAGCCCACAACAGATGACACTATTCTCTGGGCAGGTGACCAAGAGGGAACACATTGATTCAGTACTTCGGCAGGCTAGGAAATGTGCCCTTCTCAGAACATCCTGTGGATGTGGCCACTTCTCTTAGCTCCTGATACTGGTATGAACTTTCCTGTCATGCTACTGAACTTTAACTGAGAATCATCAGTGAGAATTAAGCTCCCTTGTCCCCCTAAACTGCTTGTCATTCCTGTATTATTCACATCTGCAACAGAAGAGAAATTGGAGCAGTCCCAGAGAAGATAATAAGAGAATGAGACAGTGGAGTCTCTTGGAGAGGGCACAGAAAAGAACCTGTGAGGCGTATGTCTTTGAGAGGAGTGACGTCAAACTCTCTCCTCCTTGAATAGTCACAGAAGCCAATGCGTGTAAGAAAGGTGTAATTAGAGCCGTCTCCTCCTCCCACCCTCACACCCAACCACACAGAGGAACTGGGGAAGAGGGTGCCTCACTGCAGATGTCCTCCACACGAGCAGTGCGTGGGCTTCTGGAAATTCTTTCCTCATTTGAAAAGGCCTTCTTCCTCGGTGCCAGGGAGACGATAGACCTCATTGTTCCATTAGCTAAGAGGATGCCTTTCTTGAATCTGTAGCCAGGACGCCTGGGGCTTGGCAAGAGATTCGAGAGGGGATGGAATCACCTGGACAGACACAGGAGAGAAATGAATATGACCCCTGATGAAAAGTGGGCCTTAAATCCAATCAGAAAGCTGTTGGTTGCTCCCTTGGCTTTCATGCCACTATTACACTGGTGATCAATCACCTGTTGGCAGGGTGGTTCTTATTGTAGCCTGCAGCTTTCACTGATGAGACTCCACCAGCAATTTACATAGTACCTTTTGGTACTATGAAAGCTGTCCATTAAGGAGGGAGCTTCCAGACCAGTTTCAGTTGATTTTTTTTTAAAATCAATGTCTTGTGATCAATGTGTGGTGCATCTTGAGTAATACAGTTTTACTGTCCGTTTCTAGAGGGCGACCAAGAGGAATCGCAAAAGCCTATACTCTTTGGGGGACTTTAAAACCTCCCTAATCAATAATTTATCAAGAGGTATTATATACCTCTATTGATATTGCTTAATTGTTATAGTTGAAGAATTGGAGGACATTTTTTTTATTTTGCCTTATATTCTTCCCTCTGTGTTCCTTATATAAAAATGTCTATTCTCATTCCTTTTCAAATAAAAATTATATACCAATATAAGAGGTTTCTATCTGGTTGTATCTTATGGCCTTGGTGTTGTTTATTACTATCTTGGGCTTCCCTGTACCCTATTTCTTCATTCCCCAATTAAATATTCTTCCCCTGATATTCCCCTTTCCACCTTGTTACATATGGTCTTTTATAGCTTCTCCTCTAAGATCTTCACTCTATTCCCCCCTTAATAGTCCCTTTCAAGTTTTTTGGCTATTATAAGAATTCCAAATTAAGTATATCAATCAGAAGTTCAAAGCTGGCATCAGCATACGAGAGAGAACATGTGGTGTTTGTCTTCTGTTTTTGAGATGCTTCACTCAATATAATATTTTCCAGCTCCATTCACCTACCAGCAAATTTCATAATTTCATTTTCCTGGTGGCTGAAAAGTATTGCATCGGGTACATATACCACATTTTCATTACTCATCTCTCTATTGATAGATATGTAGGCTGATTTTATTTCCTTGCTACTAGTGAATAGAGATGCAGTGAACATGGATGTCAAGTGTCTTTGTAATAAGATGTAGAGAGAGTCATTTGGAATAGTCCCAGAAGTGGTATACCTAAATCATATGGTAGCTCCATTTTTAACTTTTTAAGGAACCTCTATACTAATTTCCAAAGTGGCTGTACCAGCTTATACTCTCACTAACAGTGAGTAAAGATTCCCTTTTCTCTACATCCTCACCAGCATTTGTTTTTGTTTGTGTTCTTAATCTTAGTCATTCTAACTGGAGAAAGATGACATATTAGAGTAGTTTTAATTTGAATTTCCCTGACAACCAGTGAAAGTAAACTATTTTAAAAGAAATAGGCATTCTAAAATAACAATGAGAAGAAAACAAAGTAAATATATAGTTGGGTAGCAGGGTAGTTTACTGCCATTAGCAAGTCTTGTATGTTGTATAGAATTGTATATGCTGGACTTTATGCAAACAGAAGCAGTAGTAGGTGATTTACATAATCACAAGTGTACACAAAGCAGATGTTCTATTATGATACTAGAAGGTGAAGTTTTCAGAAGTTTTTAGCCCTGTGGGACCATCATCATACATACATATAATTCTTGTTTCCCAAAACATCACTAGGCAGTACACCAATGCTATCTTTATCACTTTATGATCTGTCTCTCCTGCCTAGTTCTGAGCCCCATGTGGGCAAAGATCTCCCAACTCTTGTGTCTGTTGTATTTCTGGAAGGGAAGCACAGAATGAGGGTGGTAAAAATATTGATTGAAGGAACAAGTAGGCAGATTGATCAAAGACTCTTTATTTTCTTCTTCTACTGTTTCCCACAGTGCCTCTGACCTAGAGATCTTTGAATATCTGTACAGTTAACTGAAGGTTCAATTCTATATACTGAAAGCCTGAACTGAAACCCATAAACTTACATTAGCCCCCTGCCTAGCAGTGGTTGTTTTTCTTTAAACCCAAATAGCCCCTTTCTCTTCACTCTGCATGAAGTACCTTCCAGAGTCTGGCTGAGCAGCCAAGTACTTCCTACCAATTTCAGTCTGGCCTGGAAGCTCAAGCTGAGAGCTGAGGAATAAGGCTGGACAGGAAAGGAGTTTGTTTGGATTCATCCACAGCCAGAGCTATCAATTTAGACTTTGAGCCACTAGAACATGGTGCTTATCTTAAAATTCATTTTCTCTGACTCTCATTACCATTTTCATGATCTTCCTTGGTAAGTTCTGGACGTTTCTTGATCTGTCTGGTCTGTAAATCTACCTTGCATACTTTAGACTGGCTTATTACCCCTAGCCATGTCTCAGTGTTGTCAGGCTGTAGCAGGAACTAAGCAGGAAATCTCTGCATAATTTCTTGATGCAAAATCCTATCCTTAGGTGAAAGACCATAATAAATCATAATGTAGACTTTGGGCTCAAGTAGACATATGTGAGAATCTGGCCCCAGAACTTTCTAGGTGGTTTTGGGTAAACAGAGTCTCCTCTCTGACTCTAGGTCTTGTCACATGTGATTTTTTAAAGCTATGATTCCCTAGGTCCAGCACTTGAGTGACTGAAACAAGAAGATTGAAAGTTTAAGATCATTTGGGCTACAGAATGTGACCCTTTATCAAAAAAAAAAAAAAAAAAAGAAGAAGAAGAAGAAGAAGATCCTCACAGAATTGTTCAGTGAACAAATATTCAAGACTTATTTAAGTCTTGCTAAGGAAAGAATATAGGGGAATAGAAGAGCAATGCCCAAAGAACATTGAAAAGTAGATATTTATCCAAGAGATTCAGTAACAGATATAAGTCTGCTGAGAAAGAAATATTGCAGAAAACCTGCTTGCTAAATGAAATGTGAAACTGACAGATGGTATCCAGGCAACAAAATTGCAACTTTCAGTGTTATCATCTCCATGAGGCAGAAAGAAGTTGCATCTCTCTTGAAAAAAATTCTTTATAGTGTATTAGTCTTTCCCAAGCTAAGACAGGATTTGCATTGTCTAACCATAGATAATAACAAATAGAAAATACTGACATTAAGAAAAGTTACATTCTCCTAGGGAACTAGTTGACATATCTGCTAGATCATGCAACATCATGATATTAAAAGCCACATGATATTTTTTGATATGTTCCAGGTTTGAATACTTTTTTTAGTAGTTTTTGTTTGTGTATAAAAAAGGGATCCATGTAGAAGAGAGGGCAGTAGGAATGTAAGAGCCCAAGGGTGGGAAGGGGTGCTGTCAGACAGCATTCTCTGTTCATGGCAGGGCTGCTGCACCCCAAGAACGCACTGCAGCAATATCTACTTCCACAGGACTCGCACAGTAGTTGACTTGTCAGTGTTACTCCATGGACTGAGAGACTATTTAAGGTTAAAGCCAGGCAGGAAGAGGGGGACTTCTTTACTCGATGACTTGCCCACTGGTGAGTCCTCCATCCCCCAGCCAGTACTCAGGCACCTGCCAGTAAAGGCATCTCAGATGAAACCAGTGGGTCACATGTGGCAAAAAGACATGAAAGGAGGAGGGAGACTGACCACAAAGAAGGAAATATGAAGTGGGATAGGAGGGTAGAATAGGATTTGATTATAAGGAGCGAAAAAGCATACATTTATTGAATTTATGTTTGAAAAGTGTCAAAAAAACAAAAATGAAAAATGGAAATGTCAAGATACAATGTAAAGTATACAGTGATAGAATAATGAGTCACAAAGAAAAAATATATTAAACTCAATAAAAAGAATATTGAGTCACATCCAAAGCCATTCTTTCTTGCTCAACTAGACATCTGGTCTACCAACTATGGCTACTCACTGTTCCTTCTTTTGTGTTCATAACCGTGTGAACATGGAGGTGTCTTTTTCTGTACTGAAAGGTTATGGTAACATCAACCCCTTCTCTTTTTGATCTAGTCCTGGGTTTTTGTAACTGCTTCCTGCCATTAATGTCTCAGGATCTCTTCAATGTTTTCTTTCTAACTTTCCTTCAATGTCTATTTTATAAATGCATATGAAATTATCTCCTTGAAAAGAGGAAATATGGTATCTGTTTTTCCTACTTGATCCTAAACATTACAATTAAAAAAGAAGCACCCATTTCCTTGGTGTCTGGATACTAAAGAAGCTTGCTGCTGAAAACATGATATGACTCTTAAAATTATAGTAATCATTATATTCAAAACTGTTGTTTTTATTATACTCTTGAATTTCCCCTACAAACAGCACAGTGTCAAAGTATTTCCCATGCATTACCTTATTCCAACCCCAGAGAAATCCTCTGTGCGATTTTTTTAACCCTTGCTCCATTTAAAAGATGAAGATACCAAAATAAAGGGAAGCTAAGTTTTTCTCCCAAGAACCCACCAACAAAATCAAAAAGTCACCGGGGGCCCAGGTAGAGAGTGCACAAAGTTCTTACATGGTGTGCTTTGTTCAGCACCACGGACAGTAACTGCAATCCAACTCACACTTGCTCCAGGGTAATGCAAAGTATCTCTCCACAGTGTAGTCTTTCAACATCCCTCTATAGACTGTGCAGGTGATCTTTGGCCATCCATCTGTCTCTATACTTTTGGGGCTAGGTTGCAGACATATGCCACCATGTTCAATTTTCGTGTGAATGGTGGGGATAAAATCTCGGATCATCATATTATTATAAGGAAGGTGCTTTACTAACTGAGCCATCTCCCTAGCCCCTCAATTTTTTGCTTGTTTGAAAAGTCAGGAGTTGGTATTGCTTGTAAAAGCCTTCAAACAATCCCATCAAACTCATAGGAGACCTCAAAATTCAGCCCAAGAAATTAACAAGATGCTGAAATTAGTTAAAGGCTGTATAGCAGACTACGATGACTAGTGAGGAAATAAAAAAGGAAAGAGGAGATGGAGAGAGACCAGGAGAAAACCAAAAGCTTCCCAAGCTTCAGGAAATTTAGAAGCTTTTCCATTTGGAAACAAGTGCTGTTTAAGACTAAAATAGCCACTTGGAGGCTTTAAATAGATGAGCAACAAAAGTGACCCCACTGATGTCACTCTAGAAGACGTTGATGCCTTAGGTGACTTTTTTCACAACATTCTTTGCAAAGATGTGAATGCTATTTGTTTCAAATGAGGAAAGGAGCGATAGAGGTCTAAGCTACACTCCTTGGCTCTTCTTTTCACAACACACATTAACGATCTCACGGCTTGTACTGACAGATACTCAAAGGTGTTTAATCAGCTGTCTCTTATAAAATACAGCATTTTTTTTCCAGGCTGACACATTTACAAAAAAAGAAAAGACACAGCTTTTAATCCCTCATGAAGCAGAGTCACTGTTCGACTCCATTTGGTGAATTCTCTGGAGTGCTTTGAATGCACAAACAGGGCTCAGCTTGGGAAGTTCGGGTATGTGCAGAGCATAAATATTGCAATGGGATACATCAGACAGGTCCCTCAAGGAAGGGCATCTCAACCTTCCTATCTTCTGATAACAGGATGAGAAAGGAGATGATTTAGACAAAGAGAGAGATCACCTGTTGGCCCAAGTCAGGGTCAGGCAGTCCAAGAACAATCATTCCAGCAGAGGAAGCAGTGGAGGTAACAGAGATGGATTCTCCCTTGCACTGAGGTGCATCTATGCATGCAGGACCCAGATAATTGTTATCTACCCTGATTGCTTCTTCTTTGGGAGCAAAAGAATGAAGGCACTCAAATGTCTGTCTCCTTGAGTTTGGCTCCAATAATATTGACTATTATCTACATGCTGACACAGCAATTATTGAACAATCACAGCTTGCCGAAGTGGCACAAGGGCTGAAGACCCAACACTATGAAGATTTTTTTTTTTTTTTGCCATTAAGGAGTTCTCTTTCTTAGTGGGAGTGAGCACAGTTTGGGTTCTTGGTGGCAACAAGACTTTGTAGGAAAAGGTAAACAGAAAAGACCCCTGATGATTAGACTCAGAAAGTGGATAGCAGTTGCTAAGGACTGAATGGGGGGGTGGTCAACCTATGGGCAAGAATGAGCATCTTATAGTGACGGAGTTGTGAAACTGGATTTTTGCAGTGGTTGCACAACTGCATGAATTTACCGGAGCTTATTGAACCATACGTTTGCAGTGGGTAGATTTTATAATATGTAAATTATATCTTAGTGAGATTTGACCACATACGCACTTAGTATTTAACAGTTTAAAAGAATATGAGGGAGATGGAGAATCAAGCCCAGAATCTGGATGGACCTGACAACTCACTAGGGCTAATCTGCTGAAGCCACATTGGGTACCATCACAGTTTACATCATGTTTAGTTTCCTATTCTGTTGTTGTAATATATGATGATATATATAAGGATGACCTAGATAATTTAGGAAAACGAGGGCTTTCATTCCAACTTACTATTCCAGGTTACAGTCTACCATGGTGGAAGAGTTATCGGCAGGAGTTGAGGGAACTAGTTAAATCGTATCCAAGGCAAAAGCAGAGGGCAAGGATCAATGCTTCATACTTGCTTTCTAATCTGTCAACTTGCCAAACTACAACTCTCTCTTTCCACCATATCCACCTGCCCAGGGAAAAGTCCCACTCACTATTGAGAAGAGGTCATAATCAGTTCAGCTTGGACAGTTTGAGTGGCAGGTGCCCATAGAAAATTCAATGGTGGGTCAGTAGTTGGATGCATAAGTAAATTCAGGGGAAAGACCAGAGAGAATGATTTGGCACGCCATCCTTCAATCCAACTACAAAGGGGTCATTGGCTCATTCAAGTCAAGCCTGTATAGGGATTAAGAGCAAGAACAGAATTCTTGAGGTCAAACACCTGTGATCAAAGAAGAAGGCACTGGGAAAAAATGAAGGAAGGAACCACAACATGGTCTAGAGCAGAGGTCCTTCCAGTGACATGGGGTCCCCCATGTTACTACAGCTAAAGGAACAAGGAGCAGCTTGACCCATGCAAACGAAAGCCCAAGAGTTCTGCAGAACTCCCATAGAAGCAATTCCAAAAGAATATCTAACTGCCTCAAGACTCCCAATGGGACTACAGTGTCCACCTCAAGCCCAGCCCTGGGTTCTGCCTTGAGAGTCTCGCGTGGCTCTGTGAGGTCAGCCTCTAAACTCATCCTCCACTTCAGTCTGTGGCTCATCCCTTTGTTATCTGAATTCCCAGAATCCTCTGGTGCCAGTGACCATAACAGATGATATATATAAGGATGACTTGTTAGTGAAGGAGGGAGGAATTGAGCTCAGTTTGGAGTTGGTTCGTTGGTTGTTTGTTTCTGGGTCAGTTCTACAGCAAATTCCACTGGGCAGCTGGACATTTGATGGTCAGGAAGGAAGCTGTCTGCTGGACCAAGCAAGCCTGATCCCGCAAACAAATACTGTGATTAGCATTTGTCAACAACCCTTCTAAAGATATGCTTGAGGTGGCTAATTTGGGGTTGCTGTTTTTAAAAAAACAATTTGTAAATTTCCTAATCTATAAGTAATCACCTTTTGAGAGTACACACAAGCCAACTCCAGCATTCCACTGGATGCTAGATGATGATGAGTGACTCATGTTGTATTCACGGTGAGAAACTAGGAAACAGAGCCAGGCTGGAATACTGCAAGGCCCACCCCCCAGTGGCATACTTCCTCTACCAAGTTCTGTCTTCTAAAGGGTCTACAACCTTCCCAAATGGCTTCTAGGGTTTGAGAGTCCACCATGACCAACCTAACAGCACAGTTGAGAATCCTTTGAAAGTAGCAAGTGCTGATGCTCTGGGTCTGGGGAGGTGACTCCACCTGCATCCCTGCGAGGAGTCACGCTAGAAGAAGCGGTGAAACAAATGGCAAGACTCAGAGAAGCAGAATGGATGCTCGACGATGCGTATTTGTTTAAGCAGAGCCTTTCAGAGCTGTGCATGAGTTACATTCTTCACGGAGCTGTTTCCCAAACAGTCTGAGGCATGTTGTTGCCTTAGGTCTCACGTAGACATTATAGTCGTGATGGGGGGCATCTAGCTTTCTTCAAAGTCAAGACATCTTGATATTCTAGCCATTGGGGGTTTGGGAGTGGTGGGCAGAGAACTGATCAAAAGGAAAAAGCCATCATGATAGTTAAGAGGTGGGCCTGTTCCCAGAAGAGGTGGGTACATCAGTAATACTACTAACAGGAAGGGAAACAGAAATAGGACAGAGAAAGAGGGAGAGAGAGAGAGAAAAAGAGAGACAGAGACAGAGAGGGGGAGAGAGACAAAGAGAGAGATGAGAGGAAGAGATAGATGAATAGAGAGACAGAGGGGACGAGAGACAGAGAGACAAGGAGAGGGATAGAGAGAGACAGATGGGGAGAGAGAGAGAGAAAGAGAGAAAGAGAGAATAGGATTATATGGTGACGATATCAAGCCCTGTGCTGCAACTTCACTGACCTTGACGGTTCACCAAGGAAGTCATAGCCACCCAGCATGTCCCAAGGAGGCAGGAAAAATACTGAAGTCAGTGTTTCTTCTTCTTCTTCACGAATCGGGCTCTCCTTCAACTGATTATCATAGGAATTTTCCTCTCGGGTTGGCCAAGTGCCAAGGAGAGAGTCAGGGACAATCAGGGATAATGCCGTGGGTCACCTGGAGGGCATGACTGTCCATGAGTCAGAAAGGAGGCGGATGGCGGGGCACCAGCTCGCTGCCCTAATTGCATTAGCACCTTGGCTGGTTCGTGCCCAGCCTGCGTGGTGGGCTGCGAGTGGAAAGGCCTGATTTAATTTTAGACGAGATGGGGCCCCTGCTTCCTCGTGACAAATGCAGCAGTCATGAGCAGAGTTCGATTTCATTTCACCTCCCTCCCACATAGAAAGTCACTCGCTGCTCCAAAGGACGCCTCGGAACTAGACTAGGTGTGCACCCTCCTGCCACGCAGGCACATCTGCTTCCTAACCTGGTAGAACTTCTTAACCAGAGAGCAGAAGGGACCTCTGTGTTGGGAGTCCATTCCATTTATGTAGTGTCTGTCCATGACCCCTCCCTGAGAACAGTCTCATGGATGCTGATAAACATGGCTACTCAGTATCTGGGTGATTTTGCAAGGCTTCATGAGGACCTGAGATCAATGTCCCCCAGTGAGTCTTTCTTCCTCTTGTGTACTGCAGGGGAAGGAGTGGGTTTTGTGTCCACCGTCAAGTTGGGTCAACTTCTTTCCAGCCCTGGACTCTCACATGGGGCTCTCTTGGCTGGTGCCCACCTCTGCTCCTTCCCGAGGACACATGGACTAAGAGAGGAGGCATCTGCCTTACTGGTCATCTGGAGCAGTGGAGCGTGTCTGGCTGCGGCACACATGCAGCTCCTTAAGGACAAATGTGTTCTAAAAGCCCTCTGTCCCTACTGCAGAGGAATGCCTCTCCTCTCTGTGTCTCCCTTAATACTGTCTCTCCTTTAGCCCGAATGCTCCTCCTCAACTCCCCTCGACTCCTGTTCCAATTCTTTGTGTTACCAAGTGGAATTTTGGATCCTTATTGCCAGGTGTTTGTCATTACATATTAACTTATCTTTTTACTCCTAAGTGACTGGCTGAGTTTTGCTCCGTGAAACTCCTCCTAACCTGAAGAAATATCAAGGTTCTTCTTTGAGAAAGCAGATGAAGTGACAAGGGAGGTAGCTCAGTTAGTAAAATGCTTGCTGGGTAAACATTAAACCTGAGTTTGACCCCTTAGCACCCATATGAAAATCAGGGCGTGGCAGCACATGTTTGTAATCCTAACGTTGGGGAGGTGGAGACAATGGGCTTCTGGGGGATTGATGGGGAGGGAGTCTAATCACCAGTGAGAGATGCTGCTGCAACAGCCCTAGATGGACAATACAGTGCCCGGAGAGCAACATGTGTGGTTGACCTGTAGCTTCCACATGCATGTACACATGTGCAGGTGCATACACATACATATGCACACACCCCCCACACACGCACGCACAAGCAGTAGGTAACTATGGATGCAATCTTCTCTATGAAACTATCTTCTTTCCTTATGCACAGACATGGTCCCAACAACTATTCATTCAGTAGACGCGCCTGTTACCACTGCCCTTCAGCTAGGACTGAGTTAACAGATATGCTGCCTACGTATGTTTGCATCCCATCATAGGCAGCCAGGCCTCTCTGAACAACCTCCCATGCCCAAATTAGTCTTCATAGTGAGTTTATCTCTCACTAACACATAGCTCCAGCATGGGTCAAGGAGGAAAATCTCTATTCCAGGCGGTCATTCGTTGTTCCTTCTGCCCCTGGGGATCCAGCCATTCCTAGGCTTATGGTGTCTCCTTTCAGTAGACAGATGGGGAAATGGAGCAAGAATGCCCATAGGAGGTTGAAATGGGTCATGTCTGACAGGAGCACCTACTACATTGGCTCACATACCACTGGCTAGAATTCAGTTGCATGGCAACATCAAAACCAAAGGAAGAATGGGAAATGTAGTCTAGATGACTAGAAAGAACCATAGAACATGCAGACTGCTGTGTTTCTAGACCTCTTTACTCCACTCTTGTATTAGGTAGATTCCCTGTCCTCCTCCTTGGAGTTCCATTTAGTGGTCCATCTATATCTGAAAAGCAAACCTCTCACTGACATGTAAAACTGAAGACTTATGACTCTTTCTGGAGCATTCTATCTGTTTTTCCTTTTCTTAATCTTTATTTTTTTCCATAGACTCTCATGTATGTCTGGCTTTGAATTGTGCGGACCTTCATCCTCCTGTCTCCACCTTCCAAGAGTTGGGATTCCACCCATGCTCTAATGCCTGGCACCTGGACTTCTTTTCTGGAACAGACCATTGGATTTGGAGACTATGACCACACAGAGAAAAGCATCCTGATGCTGATGGGAGAACACTGGTTCATTTTGATAGTTTGACATTTTACTTCTTTCTACTTTAAACATAGCAGACAAATAATCAGTTATTCTTTCTTCTCTGTCCATTTATGTCCGGAAGTCTTACCTTCAAAGCTTTAAAGAAGACTATCTTCACCCTGAGATAAAAACAAAAATAGAGGAAAAAACCCTTATGAGATCATAGCGACTTTGTGGGAAGAAAGTGAAGTGTTTTCTGCCATCTCTCGCTCCTGGAAATGTGAAGAGAATATAAATAAGTGTAGACAGTGCAATTTACTTTGCTGAAGCATAAAAATTACAGGGTTTCAGTCTACAGACAGAAACTGAGGAGTTTGTTGACATTAGGTGAGTACATTATGTTCATTTGGTCCCAGAGTATCCTAGAAACGAAACTCCCCACAGAGCAGCTTGGTATTCAGAGAACTGGAGGCAGGGTGGCCCTTCCTCTTTGGCTCAGGATATCCATGGATTTATGCTTGTTCTCTAGAGTAACTGGTTTCAAGTCCTGTGCTCCCAGTGCCACAGTGATCTCCATGGCCACATGGGAAACATTTGAACACAGCACGAATGTCTTTACATCTGACACAGTGATGGCAAAAATGTCCCCATAAATGAAATCAGGAAAATGGTTGATGTCATTGGGGAGGAAGCCACCAACTGAGACCCACTGGCAGCCCTTGATGCACAGTACTGCCACCGATTCCTGGGTTTGTTTTTGCCTCCAGACTTCTTCCAGTGTACACAGAGTCAGTTTATACCCTGAGCAACTCCCTGAGAACCCTTCCCACTATCCAGGATGGGAATAGCATCTACACTAGAGCTGTGTGTCACCTAAACTTCCCACTACACAGGGCAAACTTGTGTTTCCTGCATTGTAGTCTCTTGTTATTTTATTTCTTTGTCTAGTGTATGTATGTTTGTGCATGTGTGTGTGTGCGTGTGTGTGTGTGTGTGTGTGTGTGTGTGTGTGTGTGTGTGATGTCAGATGTCTTCTTCCATTGCTCTTCACTTTATTCTTTGAGACAGGGTCTCTCACTGAATGTGGACTTACTAATTGGCCGGATTGGTTGGTCTGTGAGCCTCAGGGATCCGCCTGCCTCAACCTCCTCACAGTGCTGTGGTTACAGATGCATTCCAACATACTCAGCATTGCTGTGGGTTCTGGCGAATCTGAACTCAGGTCTTTATGTCTGTGTGACAGGCACATTGTCAAGTAAACCAGGAAAGTCACCATTTTGGTGTAGCCATTGTCAGCTACCTGTGTGCTTGTAAATGACCTCCTTCCCATACTCTTACAAACAACCCAAATTAAAGTCACACACATACACACACCATGAAAGGAGGAAGGAGAGTAGCTGAGAGAACAAATGTGTCTCTAACAATTAGGAGGAAAGGAAGGGAGAGCAATGGGGGATGAATGTGAACTCAGTCCATTTTACACAAATATGACACTATCAGAACCCCTCACACCCATAAAATAGTAGATTTTCAACTCTCAGACCTAAGCTGACTTGTTTCAAGCTATGTTCCAAAGGAACTGATTAGTAACTGAAGCCTCTAAGGGTCCCCTGGAGTGACTGCTAATGTTACTTGACCTACATCTTATTAATTGAGGAAGGTGACCTTCCTGGAGAATGGTTCATTACCGCTCAGTAGGGCTTCAGTAATGAGCACACCGGGTCACCTTGGCAGATGGCCATCCTGACCCAGAGATCCGGTTGCCAAGATGACCCATAGCTCCAATCTTGGAAGACAGGTGAGGTCTGGGTATCTTTCATCAAGGTGAAGCACCTGGCATTATCCGTGCTAGATCTTAGCTTCCCTCAAGAGGAAGTCGGACACCAGAGACTATTTTTAGCTTTGCTGGGCCTACAGAACCATTTACTGGTGTTCATTAGGTGAACAGCCAGGAGGCTCCTGGGATCGTGGGAGAGAGATAAGTTCTGACACCCGTGATGGAGCCTCAGAAGGTAAGGGATGATGTGGTGGGCATGTAGAAGTGGGACAGAGGAGGATCAAGAATAGATTCTCAAGCCTGGTCGCTGATGCTCCTGACTAAAGTGACCTTTTGTCTTAAGCAGACACAGATTTGGGGGACATACTGGGAACACAGCAAGTGATAATGACATTAGCCTCCCAGGGCCCCTGTTAATACCCTGTGTCTACAGCATCCTCCCAAGGCCATGTGTTAAAGGCTAAAGACTTGGTCATTGGGCTATGACACTACCGAAAGATACTGTTAAAAGACAGAAGATTTAGGATGTGGGACCTGGTGAGAGTCTTTAAATCATAAGGAGTGTGCTTTTGATGGAGATATTGAGACCTTAGTCTTTACTTCTCTCTTTCAATCCCAGGACATGAAGTAAAAAGTTTGTTCTACTGTGCTTTCTATGATATGTGTCCCCATCACAAGCCCAAAATCACAAGGTCGACTAACCCAAGGACTGAAACCTCCAAAACCTTGAGACTTTCTACTTTACAAACTGATTATCTTGGGCATTTTGTTATAGCCACAGAAGGCTAACAGAACCTATTCCTTCCCCCTCCATACACACTTCATTCCTTAGTTCCTGAATCAGCCCTAGATACTTATCATCTATAGATGACTATGGAAACAAATGATGCTACAAACCCTGTTTATCTCTTGAAGACTTCCTATGATAATGGAAAAAAGTCGTAAGAGAATCTCAGCAAATTTCACATCATAGTAGAAAACAAGTCAGGAATATACTGGTTGAATAAGTACAAATTACATTGTTTATTGTCAAAGACATGTTACATTTCTTGAATCCTGAGAATCCTTTGACAGGTGTTCTTACCGTTTTATAGGAGATTAGTCTATTAGTTTTTGCTCTTATGGCTGTAGCAAAATACCTGACAGAAACAACTTTAAAAAGGAAGGTTTTACTACGGCTCACGGTTTGAGAGTATGGACCACTGTGGCATGCAAGGCATGGTGGTAAGGATATGAGGCAGCTAGTCATATTGTACCTACTGCTAGGGAACACCCAGATGGATGCAGGTGCTCAGTGAAATTTTTCCTTTTCCTCTTTTCATTCAATTTGATACCCTAGTTCATGGGAGAGTGTCCCACACTTTTGGGATGGGTCTTCTTTCTTCAGTTGAATTCTCTTTGGAAATACACTCACCCCCAGAAGATGTCTCTCCTAGGTGACTCTAAAGCCAGTCAAGGTGAGGATGAAGAGTAGCTATCACAAGCCTGTCTCCTGTCATCTGGACACTCAACATATCACTTTAAATTGTCACACTCCGGGGCTGGAGAGGTGGCTCAGGGGTTAAGCCTCTGCCTTGCAGGCAGAAGGTCCTGAGTTCGGATCCTAGACCCCACGTATAGACGCCAGGCGGAAGCGGGGGCAGCCTGCGTTTCTGGTCCTGGTAGGGCGGAGCCTGTGAATCTGGGGCAGAATAAACAAGGAAGTGGAGGCGTCCATGGTGGTTGCCGAATTCGTCCATGATTCTACACACATGTACACATATACACGCACACACACACATACATGTGCACAATTGAATAAATAAAAAATTAAAAAAATTTGTCACACTCCATGTCTGCTCCCCTCCAAAGACACCTCATCATGGAACATGCATTTGGTTCATTTCCAGGGGTTCCCTCAGGGCTTAAGAGTTCTAACAGACAGCTAAAGTCTGCCCTGAAGCTGTGTGTAATCTTTGGACTGTGATTTTCTATTTTAAAAAGTTATATATTTTTCATATAGATTGGCATGGAGTCAATATTCCCATTCCAAAAGAGAGATGGAATAGCAAAGAAATGTCAGCCCAAAGCTAGACCCATCAGGGTACAGCCTGGAGTTCCATGTCTGTCGTCTAGGACTCGTGGTGGTATCCGGGCTCCAGTGGGCCTGGGTACTGTTACCCCTCAGTGCTGCCATCTGCAGCACATGAAGCCTCTATCTTAGGCCAGCACTGACTGTTTCTTCAACTTTTCTCTGCAGAGATGTTAGTTCTTGCATCATTCTGGGGTCCCCATTGCAATGTGGGCTTTATAGCATCATGCCAAGGCCTTTCAGAGCCTTTTTTGCAATGACTCCAATCCTGCCACGCATTGCCTGGATTCAGAAGCTTTCTGGAATCTTCATGATCCTGCAACTCTTGCATTTTGCAAACCTGTAAAACCAGCACCAGAGCGACAATATTGCCAAGTTTTGTTTTTGGCTTGAGATGTAGCTTAGTGTCCTTCCATATCTGTGGTGGCTTCTGTCAGCCTTAGTGTCTACATGCAAGATAACAGTTCTCTAGCTGTTGTTTTTCAGCATGTTCACTTCATGTTCTCCTAGCCTCCAAGTTGGGGCCCTGCCCGGATGTTCATCCTCACCTCTGCAAGAACCTATGCTTAATATATGATTTTAATGGAGATGCCAAGCCTTGTGATGCTCTAAAGGCAAGATCTACTGGAAAGGTAAGGCAGTAAGTTGTTGATTTGATTGTTATTAACCTGTTGTGTAATGGACTAGTTACACAATCACATTTTTCATTCCAAGACGGTGTTAATGAAAAGCCTGGGTGGATCTCTCTTGTCTCTCGCTTTCTTTCCTGTGGTTGTGGTCCACTGGCTGCAGTTATGAAGTGCTAGGTCTCTGAGTAGCCATGTGAAGCCCAGTCTTCTCTTGCCCTTTGATCTATTGTCCTATAGGAAGAATGTTGCTTGCATAAGAAATTAAGCTCATTGAGTAAAGTCATTGGGATGTGGGGGTTTACATGTTACTGCATCGTAACACAGTCTACCCTAACTAATGTAACAGCTCATGTATTATGAACATTTACTACATGCTAGGACCTTTGTATATATTGTCATTTGCTTTTGTGTATTTTATTAGTTATTTATTTATCCATTCATCTTTTCTTCCCATAATTATGTGGTTAATGGGGGAAGGCCAACTCAAGAATACAGTGACTCTTAAAAACAGAGTAAGCTGGGCTGGAGAGATGGCTCAGGGGTTAAGACTGTGTCTCACAAACAGAAGGTCCTGAGTTCGGATCCCAAGTCCCACACAAAAATGACAGGAGGAAATGGTGGCAGCTCTGCCTTGGTGGACAGAGCCTGGGAAATCCCAGAGTGAAGCAAAGAGGCGGTAGAAGCAATCCAGGATGATTCCTGAAGTCACCTTTAGTCCTCCACAGGATATACCATCCCCTGTCTCACACACACACACACACACACACACACACACACACATAAATAAGATCTTTTTAAAATAGCATAAGTTTTATTTCAGGATAAAGTAATGCCACTGGCATCCAGTGGCAGAACCACCATCTCAGTTACTCTTTACAGCACTGTACAGAGTAGATATGATCATTGTCCTCATTTTACAGTTGGGGGGAACTGACATATGGAAAAAATAAATAACTTGCCTGAAGTCACTTAGAAAAATTGTGGGGGTTTTTTGTTAGTTTTATTTTTTTAACTGAATCCTGGCAGTATGATTCCAGAGCCCAGGCTTCTAATCAACATACCACACCTTTAAAAAATATTCTTCTTTGCAGATTAAATTGTTTCAGTAATAAAGGTAAAATAGAAGATTCACTGACATTAAGAAGTCTCTCCCCACATTTACCAGTGTTTTGAGATAAAGCCTGTTTGAAGAGATTCTATCCTGACCTGCTTCTCTTTGTCTCCTAATGAGCGCTAATGGAATGATTCTGCAAGCCGGTCTGCTCTGTGGAGTCTGTCTGCTATTCTGACAGCTAATTTTAAAATGTATGGATCTCTCTACTTCAGACCTAAGGCCATATTGATTCTGGAATATGCACCACTAATTGCCGAGTGCCCGCTGCTAGGAAGTAAGAAAAAAAATTAAGCTCG
The DNA here is from genome assembly GCA_023101885.1 of Typhlomys cinereus. Lineage (NCBI taxonomy): Eukaryota > Metazoa > Chordata > Mammalia > Rodentia > Platacanthomyidae > Typhlomys > Typhlomys cinereus. The sequence continues at coordinate 150,692 of JALPQD010000257.1, read as the reverse complement.
CATGTCAATATTTGTTACTAACCTTGACAAATAAACACTTTAAGCAATGGTGACTTTTTCCTCCTTTAAAGCTTTAATTACTGGCTGGCACATGCTACAATCATTTTGTTCTTGTGAGCGGCTAATAGTCTGTAATCCATTCTAATTACATTCTTCGCTTATCAAGATTAGATTTCCAAACAAGGACAGAACAAAATTTAACTTCTGCCTCTTCTCTCCTCCTCTCTCCTATTCCATGCCTCAAACACGTTCTGGGATTTCAAAACATCTTAAAAAATAAAATTTGCTCTTTAAGTTTAAGGCCAACAAAACCAAAAAAACATTCAAAAGCAGCGTCTGAACTTTTTCCAAGCCGTCCATTGGTGGGAAGGGCTGGACGCGCTTGCTTCCTCCATCAATCTTAGACTTGTGGAGAACTTTGAGAGGATGAAGGTAGAGGAGGGAATTGCTAGGGAAGAGGAAAATGTTCTTTTTTGGACTTAGTGACGAGTGCAAGGTGATTCATATCTATTACTCTCCCATGAAAGCGTGTAAGATCCTAAACAGGGGTGGGCTCTCAGATTGCTCTGTTCCTAGTTGGGGGCATTCACAAAGGGTCGGCCGAGCTCTTGTTTTATAGTCACTTCTGACCGTCATTTTCATTTTCGAGATGTAGATTCACTAGAAGGCTAATTGTAAGGACCTATGCCTGCCATGCAGAAAGAACCTGTGGCTTTCCACTAGTCCCACGTGGAGTGGCTGTCCCTGGGAGTCTTCCCATGCAGCAATGACTCAGGGATCCAGCCTCCGGCTGCCTCCAGGTTTGACAAAACCTCAGCCAACTCAAGGCAAATGCAGAGGATCTATTGGAAGAATCCTTCCCCAAACCAACAGTGGGCAGGGGATGTGCAGCGCCTGTTGGCTCCAGCATGCTGTGGGGGTATCAAGGCCTGAGGCGCTAAACAGAAGCTGTAGTTATTACAGCTTTGATGCTAGATGGCCGTTATTTTTTGAACGGTGAAGTGAGCATCAAAAATATTCTATAATGAAGAGGAAATACCTTTCAATGGTGTGTAAAGCTCTCTCTAGAGTAGTAGAGGCCACATTTGATCATGACGCCCCAGAACCATGGTTAGCCTGACTTTCCTCAAGGGCTCAGCTGCCTTTCATGACTCCAAGGTGTCCCTTTGTCAATCATCTTTGAGCCAGGATGGGACCACTTAATTTTATTTAGCTAAACTCATTCTTCTTAAAATAAGATTAAAAATGGTTTAGTGTGCATGTGCATGTATGCATCTGTGTGCCTGTATGTGTGTCTGTGTGTGCACGCGTACGTGTGTGTATATGTCTATCTGTCTATGTGTCTGTGTGTGTGTATATCTATGTGTCTCTGTGTGTATATGTGTGTGTGCATGTGTGTGTCTGTATCTGTGTGTGTCTGTGAGTACAAACATACTTGTGTAGAGCTGATGTCCTGTGTCATCTTCTGCCACTCTCCACCTTATTTTGAGTGCAGGGACTCTTACTGAACCTGAACCTCAGGTAACTAGTTAGAAAGCCCTTGAGATCCACCTCTGTCCATTTCCCCCAGCTCTGGGGTGACAGCCATGCACCCAAGATGTCCCTTTGTCTTATCCTCTCTGAGCCAAGATGGGACCACTTAATTTTATTCAACTAAATGCATTCTTTCAAAAATATGATTAAAAACTATGTTTAGTGTATATGAGTATCTATGTACCTATACGTGTGCCTATGTGTGTATGTATGTGTATATATCTACCTGTCTCTGTGTGTGTATGTGTGTGTCCCAGCTTTTTACATGGGTACTAGGGATTCAAACTCAGGTCCTTGTTCTTGCGCAGCAAACACTTCAACCGGCGAGCCATTCTTCCCAGCCCCAGAGACCCATTTTTTATGAATATACAAACCTCCCCAACTCCAATTTCCGTGTGGTTTGGCTGGACCTCTCTCCACTGCTTCGGCCTCCCTGGTTCATTCTAGGCCTAGTCAGAGTGAAAATTTTAGTATTGGACATATGACTAGCTCCACAGGCGTGCTGAGTGAAGGGCGTCTGAGTGAAGGGGACTGAGGAGATTTGGGACTGGAATAGTGCAACCATATTGCTATCACGAGCGGAGAACCTAGAGAAGCTGGGGCCACAACGGGAAGCATGAGGGTAAAGCTAACATGGCAGAAGGCAGAGATGGAAAGAAGGCGGGTCTCAATAAGAATATCTGAACCTGAAATCTTTTGTCTAAACCCAGCCCTGGGCTCTTCGTTCATGTCTCCAAAACGTTCCTTTCTCCTTAATCCAGTTTGAGTTGCTTTTCAACTGACTTTGTTCTAACTGAAGTCCAACTATTGGACTCAAAACACAGTCAATTTGAAATTTTTCTCCTTTTTATTTAACCAAAGTTAGGCATCAAATCAATCCCAGATGGTTTATTAACATCAGCCAAGTGCTTTCAAAGTAAACAGCAGTTGTTTTTTGTGTTAATTAAATCCACACAGTAAGGTTTCCCTTCTCTGCAACACCCCCAATCTCTAACACACACACACACATACATGCACACACACACAGAGGCACTCATACGTGTACACATGTGCACATGCACGTGCATACATGCAGAGAGAACTGCTTTAGTGTTCCAAATGGACTCTGACTTCTAAGGAAAGGACCTTGGACCATCTCATGCTCTCGAACGCAGCACAGAGCCAGGCAGTGGCCAAGTCTCACTAGACTTAGTCTTGTCAGTGCCTGGCTGCTACCACTCAGCCAGGAGGAAGAAAGACAGATGGGAAGATCATCTAGGGCCTCCCTGGAAATACTCAGCAGCAAGATTGGTCAACCCCAGGCCACCTTCACGAACTACCCCGCCTCCTCCCTTTGTGGACTACCCCATTGTTTCTCATTCTAGGTCCTTCTCCTTCGAATCTTTTCCTCTTCCTCTCTTCAGGCTGTGACTCGGCCACCACGTAGGATTATTACTCCTGGACCCAGCAAGCTGTCGTACTGACGTGCTGTGTCCCTCACTCATGTCAAGACCTATGACACAGCAATACCATACTGTGTGACCCAAATGTAGCAAACAAGGACACTTGCCTCTGGAAAACTGAGACTAAAAAGCAACACATATAGTAGAATGATGGATTATGAGTTCTGTGTGTGTGTGTGTGTGTGTGTGTGTGTGTGTGTGTGTGTGTGCATGCGTGCATGCATGTAGCTATGCCCATGCATGTGTGTAAAGGCCAGAGAACAACCTCAGCTATTGTTTCGCAGGTGCCATTCACCTTGATTTTTGATATGGGGTCTCTGGCTGCTGCTGAGTAGATTGGGCTGATTAACCAGTGGACGCCAGAGGTCTACCCTTCTCTGCCTCACAGCCCTAGGATACAGGCGTGTGCTACCACACCCACTTTTTTTTTTAACGGACTCTGGGAATCAAAATTTAACCCTTATATTTGCAAGACAACTCCTTTAGCAAATGAGCTGTCTCTCCAGCCTCTAGTTCAGGCTCTGTGTTCTTACCCAAGAACCTAAAAGTGTGAAACAACGACATTTATGGTGGCTCATCAGGGTGGTGCAGTCAGGGATGTGGGCAGATTCCAGTAAGATAGTTTGTCCTGAATCCATGGGATCCTCAGAGGCAAAATGTAGTCTGGAGTTGATGCTGGTAGAAACATTAGTGTAGCAATTGTCTTGAACACGTACGTACCTTATGACTTACCCATGGTCTGGGCTTCCTGCACCACTGGAGTTGAACACATAATGCGAGAGAGAGAGGAGGAGAGAGAGACACACACAAAGAGAGAGACAGAGAGAGACAGAGAGAGAGAAAGAGAGGAGAAAGAAAGGAGAGAGAGAGAGGAGAGAGTGAGAAAAGAGAAAAAGAGAGAGAGGAGAGAGAGTGAGAAGAGAGAGAAAAGGAGAGAGAGAGAAGAGAGAGAGGACTTTAACTCTGTCCCAGCTAGCAGTTTGCGGCAAACACCCTCATAATCGCCACACCCCCTGGCAGGCAGCATCAAGGAACCAGGCTTGCTGAGGTCACAGCAACACATCCTTGGCTGCGTCACAAAGGTCTCAGGGGCGTGGAGCCTGGAAAAAGAACTCAGGTTCTTTTTCCCAGCTCGGTAGCTTAGGAAGACTCGTTCAGTTTCTCTTGGTCCCAGTTTCTTCCTCTGGTAAAATAAGTGGTCATCATAATGCTTGTTCTTGTGGGCATTAAAGTACCTTTGAGTTTTGGCAAAGTTTACGTGAGTGTGGGCTGGCATTCATTTTATATAATGATGCAATAACGACATAATGTATAATTGTAGTAGTAGGAAGACATTAAAATATGACTGTTCCCAGATTTGTTCTTTACCTATAAGCTCTGTGTTTGCTTGTTTCCTGCCTATAAAGAACTGTTATTCTGTGTTAGAAAAGAGGACACTAACTCCAGAAATAAAAAGACATGTGAGAACAAGGTGGGGGGAAGGGATGAGGATATGGAGAGAGAAAACTGCAAAATACTGTGAGGGTTGTACCACACTCCTTCTCTGATATGTTCTGACAGATTTTCCAAGACAGGATTTTAGTTACATTTCAGCTACTTTGGGTGTCCCTGGCATCGAACCCAAGGCCTTCCTCCTGCTGGGCAAGCACTCTGCCACTGAGCCTCAATCCCGACCTTTCTATTTTCCCTTCATCTTGAAACAGGGCCTCACTACGCTGCACAAGCCTGTCGGCAGTCTGCTCTGTAGCCCAGGCAGACCTGCATCTGTCAGTCTTCCTACCCCCGACCTCTGAGTCTGAAATCTATGCCAGCTGTAGTCATCTACATCCCCCACCAGGTTCCAATCTTAAGTACTGCACAGTCTCCAAAACGGCAAAACTGTCTAGGGACCAAGAGTTCCAGATGTGAAAGGACATTTCAGATTCAAACCATCACAGTAGCAGACACTCATTCCCTGGGAAGAGAACGAGGCTAATCCCCAAGAATTTCAATTGCACTGCCTGAGCTGATAGACATTAGATCATCCCTTAGCGTCGACACTACTTTTGATTCAATGTCTTCCATCATTTTGGTAGACTTCAGTTCTTGGTCATTAATATTATGAGCAGGTGTTCTTTATAGTTCCCTATAGATTGGCTATTCTTGTTTAGTGAGCTACAAATATAGGTTAAGTTCTTAGCATGGACCAAATGGGTATCCAAATGCACACAGAAAACAACCACGAGGATAATAACAATAATAATAATAATAATAATTAGTGGTAAGAATGATTGGGAGATTCTGTCTCCAACAGATGGTCCAGGTTCAATCTAGAGATGGGGTGAACTGTCCCAGTCGCAGTCACTGTATTTTTTATGGAGTAAAGAGATGAGGGGGCCCTTGTACCTGACAGATCTCAAGGTACAGTTCAAATAAACACAACTTAAACTCTTCAACATTTATTTATTTACTTACTTACTTGTGTGTATGCATATATGTGGACTTACACATGCCAGCACACATGTGTGGAAGTCAGAAGTCAACTGGCAGGAGTAGGTTCTTTTCTTTCACCATACGGATTCCAGGGATCAAACACAGGACATCAGACTTGGCAGCAAGTGCCTTTACCTGCTGAGCCATATTGCTGGCCCACACATTTTAATTTTTTAAAAAACACGAACGTTGTGGGTAATGACAGAAGTTTTGAGAAGGAAAAACCCTCACAAACCTATGGTCCGCTCTCATCTCTGAGCTCCAATGTGGCTTGGGATGGCGTTTTTAAACTACCACCACCACCATGTAAAAACTAGACAAATCTTGCAGGAAGACTAAGGACCAAGGTCTAGAGGTCTTTAGATTAAAAGAGGGCACTTGGGTGGAGAGGAAAAGAAATGTCTAAGCACACCCCTTAGACTCTTCTTCCAGATATTCCTAGCTTACAGGCTCCTCTTCAACCATCAAAGATGGCCACAGCTTGCTACTTCATGAAGAGTATAGGTGATCTCATTGGTTACTTTAATCACTGTGACCAAAAAAAAACCAACAACAACAACAACAGAAAACCCTTGAGTTGCTCCTGCAAGAAGGGTTTGTTTGGGCTCCTGGTTTCAGAAGGCATGGTGGAGTGTGTGGAGGCAAGATCATGTCCTTATGTCACCACAGACAAGTAACTCCCCGTGGAACCAGAGACAGGCATTGATATGAGTCTAGAGTATAGATCCATTTTTTCCATAAAATAATGAATTTTTAAAATGGGAAAAGAGTTGGGAATGTTCGCATTTAGTAGGACCAGAGATCCTACGGATACAAGCCCGGAATATCAGCAACCGTAGGAGGAGAGGTATGCTTAGGGACTGGTGAGTCACAGAGAAGTTAGTCTTTAGAAATACAGCAAAAAAAACCCAGAGTGTCAGGAAAGATGTGTTTAGCTTTCAGGAGCTTAGACAAAAGCTCAGAAGAGAGAAAACACTTGCTTCTCTGGACTTGGCTCAGACAGCATGTGGTTTACCAGTCATATGTTAGTAGTGTATTAGTTTTCACGTTTCAGTGAGAGAGGAAGAGACTGAGAGATTACCTCTGGGAGAAAGAACACAGGCCCTCCTATCTCTTTGGCACACCTCCATGGACCGAGCTGGAGGATATAAAGACTCCACTGTGGTGTTACTAGGGAGACTAGATGTGGAGTCTAGTTCCTACCAGTATTGCCCTCACACACCGGCCCTAGTAATCTACATCCCCCAGCCATGTTCCAATACTGCACAGTCTCCAAAACAGCACAACTGTCTGAGGACCAAGAGTTTGAAATGCGAGGGGACATTTCAGATTCAAACCATCACTGTTGCAGATGCTCATTCCCTAGGAAGAGAACGAGGCTAACCCCCAAGAATTTCAATTGCACTGCCTGCGCTGATAGACATTAGATCACCCCTTAGCGTTGACACTACTTTTGTTTAAATGTCTCCCATCATTTCGGTAAATACTCCAGTTCTTGGTCATTAATACCATGAGCAGATGCTCATAGGCTCCTGGTGTCAAAGCTAGGGCATTCCCAAAGCGATATTGGGGCCCACTCTGAATTTCTGTCCTTCTCCCTTAATCAACTGCCCTTTCTGAGGTGTCTTTCCTGGTCAACGGAGCTTACAAATGCCCTGGTTGGTATTGAATTCTCACTGCCTCTGATCTGCTGTCAAATCTTCTGGGTCTGTCCGTGCAGATGTCGGCAGTCCCTCCATGCCACACTCACAGGCTCTGATCATGTCATTGGACCCTTCGAAGCCTCTTGGTCTCCAGGGACACTTTCCTCTAGCCACAGGTGCTGCTGTGGAGAATCACATCCCCCGGACTGGAAGCTGCACTGGGTCCTACTTCCCACAAACCCTCCAGCTCTCGCTCTCTCCTTCCCCCGCCCTTGTAACCACAGAGTGTCTTCAGCATGCATGCAAATTCTCACCTTATTTCTTATTCCCTTCATCTTATTTTGCTCTTTGGGGTGTGAGTGTGTGTGTGTGTGTGTGTGTGTGTGTGTGTGTATGTGTGTGTGTGTATGCACACCAGAGCTAGACGTGGAGCCTACCACCATTTTCCCACCTGACACTTTTACATGGGATGTGGGATCTGAACTCAGGTCCTTTTGTTTACAAGGCAAAGGCTTTAACTCCTGATCCATCTCCAGCCCACATTTTCTTTTTTCTATGACTATCCACTCCATAAACCCTCTATCATTTCAGCTGGGATCACTCTTTCCTCACCCTAGGACCCCAGAGCCCTGCAACTGACATTCTCTCTCGCATTTGCGCTTAGTAACTTACATAAGGAGAGACTTGTGTGGCCCCTGTTTCTAAACAAGTAGTCGTAACCTACTTCAGACGTGTGTTTTTTGGAGGAGGAAACCGGCCCAGCGAGGGGCTCATATCAACCCAGACTTGCCAAGCAGAGCCGGCTGTGACCTTGTCCAGGCAGGCTAGGAGAGAGCACTGCCACTCGGCACTGTGAGTGCGGGCGGTCCTTTGCCGTACCTCTCTTTTAGCCCCAACTGTGGCTGAAGCAGTTTTAAAAGCCACGGTTTGAGTAGATGAGACAAGCAGTCAGACACAGGTGTGTGTGGGGGGGGGCGATCCAGCAGCCCCCCCTGCTGTCTGTGTTCACAGTCTGAAGCAGCCTGAGCCAAGTCAAAGTTGCAGATGGTGGAGTTGCTTGAGCGGAGCTTCTAGTGACTGTCCTTAGACTCGGAGACGCACAGGTACTGCAATACACTGTTACTAGAAAGTAAGTGGGAAATTCAGTTGGCCCATTGGAGTAGGTACAAGTTTCTTCTGCTGGAGAAAACTGAAAGGTGTGTGTAGAGCCAAAAGAGAGGGTGTGATCTGGGAGATAACAGAAATATTCATTAATTCTCCCCAGCGTGTGAGGACTCACTCATTCAACCTTCATTTTTTCTTAAAACTGAGCTTCCCAGCAGCATTTAGGGGAACCCTTCCTGGGTATAAGTATTATACTCAGGGTATGCTGAGAACAAAAGGTCTTTCGGAAAGAAAATGAGCTTGTTTATTTCACCACTGAACAACATCAGAGTAGCTTTTTCATCAAATTTGTCCAATTTTAAGATGCTACTGTGCAAGTTAGATCTACGAGAGGAAGACTTCATAGGCAACTCCCTACTCATATGATTACACGTGCTTAGGCGTTTCCAGGAAAAACCCGCATCATAGCAATGGCACCCTGAAATCATGGATGAAGCATGTTTTATTTGCATCTGCAGTTCTGAGAGTAACAACAGGCGCAGGTCACCTTAGCAGATAAAGATTTATGAAAAGGAAAAAACATAGAGATAAGGAAGTCAAGATTCTCAAGCAAAGGGTCAAACCCCACGGGAACTGGCACAAAATCGGAAAATTGAAATGTCATCCAAAAGACAATAGAGCGCTTCAGCAATGATTTATTGCATGTGATACCAAAAGCACAGTCAACAAAAGCAAAAATAGGTAAGCTGGAAATTTAAGTTTAGAATTAGAGATCTCTAAGCATTAAAGGATACAACCAGCAGTTTGAAAAGGAGACTCACAAAATGAGAGAAAATATTTATAAATTATATACATATAGAAAATGAATTGTATGCAGAATACCTGAAGTACTCTTATAACTTGATATTTTAAAGAATGAGTGACCCAACTGGAAAAATAGGCCAAGGAGTCAAATGGATCCTCCTCAAATAAGATATACAAATGCCCAATAATCGAAGGTGCTCAGTATCATTCATCATTAGGCAAATGAGAATCGAAGCCACAGTGAGACATAATTTCATATCCAGTGCAATATAAGAGGCAAACAATGGTTTGGCAAGGTCATGGGGAAATGGGAATCCTTTCTGGTGGGAGTATAAAATGGTGATGATCATTTCTCTGATCGTCTAGTGTGTGGACTCCTTATTGGTTTGGAACACAATGTGTTCAAAATTTGCCAATCCCAACAAACTCTACCAAGTCCCAGGCCAAATAGATGGCACAGTGGATATTAATTAGTTCCTGCATGGAAAGGCAGTGACCTGAGTTTCATCCCTGGAGCACACATGGTAGGAGATGAGAGCTGGCTTCCAAAAGTTGTCCTCTGACCTCCACACGCAGTCACATGGTGTTGCACATATGCTACACACACACACACGTACACACACACACACACACACCACTTCATTCCTGAATAAACAAAATACATAAAACACTTAAAAATCCATCTGATTCCTTCCTTAAAACTCTAACAGGCTACTTTGGCATGATAGCAGGTTTCTATTTCTTTCTTTGGAACCCCTCTCACTTTGGGGAGTTTTTCTTATTTTCCTTAAAAAATCTATACTTTGGATTTGCTCATTCTTTGTATTTTTTACTCTTTTTTAATATTTTATTTTCATTTATTTTATGTGTTTGTGTGTGTGTGTGTGTTTGAGTGTGAGTGTGTGTGTATCAGAGGGTACTGTGTGTTCTTGTGGAGGACCAAAGGTGAATTTGGGAATCATCCTAGATAGCTTCTACTTCCTTGCTTGGCTCTGGGATTTCCCAGGCTCTGCCCATCAGGGCTAGAAGTGTAGCCCTCCACCGTTTCTGCCTGGTGTTTTTATGTGGAGCCTGGGATCTGAACTCAGGACCTTCTGCTTACAAGACAGAGTCTTAACCCCTGAGCTATCTCTCCAGCCCTCTTATTCTTTTTTAATGTGGCACAACAAATAAGAAAGTCACTGACTTGGGAAGAGTTGATGACTGTGATCACCTGGCACTCTAGCTCACCAAGAGTCAAGAAAGACTGCAAAAGCCAAGACAGCTTCCAAAAACCCACATCTACATAACTCAGAAATTCTATTCCCAAGCAAATACCTATTGCAACTACTCTTCTGTTGTTGTGATAAATGTGAAAATTGAGTGTGACCATTCACATTTAAACAATGACACTCTGCCCCTTGACCCTATAGGTTCATGACTATTTCATGATGCAAGCTATATTCAATCTAACATTAAATTCCCCATCATCTATGGCAATCCAACACTGTTCAAAAATCCAAAGTCCCTTCTGAGATTCAAAGCAATCTTTTAACTATTCCATCTATAAAATAAAATTAAAAAGCCAGTTACATATTCCCAGCCTACAAATGAAACAGAATGAACACTATTATTACAAAAGGGAAGAATGGGGACATACCTAGGGAAGATAAAATCAAAACAAGACCAAAAACCAGCGGGGCAAACACTGAATTTTGCAGCTCTGAGTCCAGTATCTGTACCTCTTGGTGGAATTATCTGAGTTCCAAAGCGCTTCAGTATTTGTTTGTTTGTTTGTCCCTCCAGCTTCGCTACTTACCACAAATGTCTCTCTCTCCGGCTGACTCTACTCCTGGCAGATATCTCATGGCTCTGGCCTCTCTGACGTCTTTGAATTTCCATCATAATTCATGTGTTACCGTTTCATGCAATGACCTCTCAAGGCCTCCTCACAGGTACTCTGAACCTGTCACAGACTGCTGGACCTCAAGATCTCTGAAACCTCAGAGGAGACTCAGTGACCCGCCTGCCCCCCCATCTTCGTGCCTCTAAAACCAATACTATGTGGAAGACATTGCCGTGTTCCGCTATGATTTTGGGGGGGAGGGCAGAATGTTTTTCTCAGTGGTCTACCCACTGATCATAATCCACATTCCAGCAAGTGTTCAGGCATAATCTATCAAAGGAAATCCAATGAAACAAATATTTATCTATATCTATCTCTATATACACATACACATATATAATAGGAAGGAGACTGGCAGGGAAGAAGGGTTTGTATGGGGAAAGGAAGGGAAGATGGGACAGGGGATTAAAGCCCGAAATTATCATAAACACATCATATTCATGTAGGAAACAATAAAAGAATAATTTAAAAACTAGCTTCTGTGGGAAAGAAGGGCAATAGGCGGGGAAGCCGCCGAGTGAGAAGATACTAAAAGGTTTTCCTTTGCTCTTCAGTGTGAGAAGCCATGGAGTAGCAGGGTAAAGGGAGTGCTTGGCAGAGATGAGTCTGTACACGTGCTACAGTAAGTGGGTAGATTAAGTTAAGCTAGAATCCCTCACTGGGAGAAGAGAAAACACGTACAACACTGAGCTAGATATTAACTTCCAGACACAGAGATTAAGTCGCTACAACCGTCCCCCACCAGGCTCTCTGAGAATCCACAAAGAACGGAAACAGGATCAGAACACATCTGTTCCCACCACTGTGTACAGACGGGGGTTAGCACTAAACAAAATGAATTTCTCCCAGCCTGTCACCCTCATTGCCTAATGGGATGTCTAGGGACTTGGCTGTCATCAGACAGGTCTCTGGTTTTTGACTTTGAAGTCCCAGAGATCTGTAGTGTTTTCGGAAATTGGAAAATGTAGGATTATGTTAAAGTTAGATATTTTCTATTACTAATTTCCCACCAAGGGCTTCAAGACCATATTTTATCATTTCATCAGTTTCTTCAAACTTTTCTTTAAAGTGGGTGGAGCTTGACATAGTCTCTACTCAATGCTTTGGTACGATCTACAATAAACTTCGGCCCTTTCCTCTTGGTCTCTGCCTATGATCATCATATCTTGATCCCCTTCTTCTCCAGTCAGGGCCTTTCAGCTTCACCTCTGGTCCTGGGAAGCCGGGGACACAGGGGTACAATTTGGTTTTGCCTCTTTGATCCTCTCTGGGCTGGGTCTCCACACCTCTTATTCAATAACTCTAAGTATCTTCTCTTCCTAAGGTCACCATGACTGAGATCAGATTACTTGGAATATTGAATTTATATGATTTAAAAAAACTTAAACCATCTGATGTTGTATAAGCTATGACACCAGTTCATTCTGACAGGTCTCCCTGGCGACTATCTGTCTCAGTTTCTTCACCTCCAAAATAGGCATACGATCACCTCCATCACAGGTGTTCGTGATGAGCAGGTGGGCATATGCCAAGCATTTAACACGGCACTAGAGGATGAGTTCCATATCTAGTAGCTAACGGAATAGAGAGGGGAGGCATGGTGGGCACCCCTTATTTCAATAGCTACAGAGGAAGTAAAACAAATTCTCTCTGAAGGAACTGAAATGAAAGAAGCCAACTTACACTGCAAACCTAACATCCTAACCTAACCATTAGGGATTACATCAGTGAACTATGCAACATATGTTGAGGTATAAGAGAACAACCAGGTAGGGGAGGAGGGGGGAAGGGTGGGGAGAACTCATCCCATGAGGCATTCCAATTGAGAGTCCCATGCCCTAGGGAGAATGCCAGCCTCAAGTGGGGTCATGGACCAGTAACTTCCCAAGGTCTTTCTACCATGTGCGTCTGTATAACTAATGCAGGCAGCTTTAAATGACCAACAACCACATGTTCCTTAAATATCTTATAACCACAACAGGCCAGCAAGCAAGAGCCTATTATAACTAAAACAACCACCTATGAAGACCTCCTACCCTGCCTCCTCCAGCTCAGATGCCACCGAATACCCCGAGGGAAGAGTGGGTCATGTTAGGAAAGGGGAGACAGTTCTGATGAGAAACGTTCTCTCTGAAGCTTAGTCTGCTCTAGTCTCCACACATCCATTCCAGTCCCATGGACCCCAGTTAAGGCCCTTGCCACAAGCGACCCTCCACCTCAACGTAGTCCCAGCTTTCCACTTGTTCAGAACCAGCACACGAGACCACTCAAAGCTGACTGTCCTTGCTGCCCACACTACCCAAATCAAGACAGCAAATTCAGAAGGGAAATTCAGCAGGACCTATCAGAGGTCTCCATGAGACAAACTTTCAATTCAGTATCTGCCATCAATTCTTAGTGGGGATGCCCATGGGTTACTGGGCAAAGGTGCTTCCTAGTCTAACCTTGGTCTCTTGGGACTGCCAAAAATCATAGCACGAGGGCATGTTCCTGATCACATGACTGGGAGCCTGGCCAATCAGGACTCCAAGAGGAGAACACATGACCTGAGCAGGGGCCAATCAGAGCCTTCTGTGAATTCTGTGCTACAGTTAGATACTAGTTAGATACAGGTGTGAACTTGATAGTTGAAAGGTGATCTCTGGGCACATCTGTAAGGAATTAATAATTGAGGGAAACTGCAGGCAGGTCTTCAGGAGAGTATCTTATTGATGTGGGAAGACTCAATCTTAGTCAGGGAGCCCTTTACCTGGGCGGGTGCATAAGACGGGGAGAGTTGGTTCCATTCTTTGGCATTGGTCAGTGTAGTTGACAGACTTGTTGACTGGCAAGTAAGGACGCCCCTCTTTCAGCAACCCTGAGGATATGGTGTGATCAGTTCCTTCGGCTCCTGGCGCTGAAGTGAGTCCTTCTGCCTAACTGGACTAAGAACTGTAAGCAAGTGTCACAAGAAAGAATAAAACCTCTTTGTTACCCTAAGCTGTTTGGTCAGTTGTGAATTTATTGACCACATACAGACAAACTGCAACAAAGACTGTGTTCAGGTTCTGGACAGTGGACAATCAGGGTGCTGTAAGGCCAGTGTTGCTAGAGGCCATCTTTACCCTAGTAGCCGAGCTTCCCAGAAGGAAGTCAGAGCTGAGAACTGGAAAGAAAATGTCAGGTCTGTCTCCACTACTTGTGCATCTAAAAAAAAAAACAGCTATGAATTCAAACAGCTCCATCTTGGATTTCTAAATTATATGAACTACAAAAAACTTAGATTTCTAACACTTGTAACCCAAGCAGTCTTGATTGATAGGAAGTTTCATCTGCCAAGAAACTCAAAATACCTTTTTCACAATGTCATTGCCAAACAATATCAAGACGACCCAGACCTGAGAAGCATTAGGTGAAAGGCAAATGATAAACACACTTAGGCCTTTGCTTTCTCTTTCATGCGTGCCAGCTACCTAAGATTGGAGACACTAAAAAAGAATCAGATTCTGGCCCATAGTGGGTGCAAACTAGGTCTCTTGGCATCATGTAACTGAGCTCATTTTGAAGACACAGGCTTGCCTCGATTCTTAAAGTAAAAAGCCCCCGCACATTTGTGCCAATCACTAGCCAATTAAGAGGCCCCTGAATGACAAACCACTGGATTGTCAACATACCTTGAAGACATGGAGGAAGTTTCTGACGGTTGGGATAATTGGACTGTCAGCTCCCGCCGGTCTAGTGTGCTTGTAAAGAGAGGGGTGGGGCGAAATCCAGGACTATTTTAATAAGTGGATTAGGGAGCAGGTGCCACTGGACCATCTGCTTGGCCCAGAACATGGAGACTGGGGGGGGCGGTTGAGTGTGCGTGTGTGTGCGTGTGTGTGTGTGTGTGTGTGTGTTCTGACATCTAAAGATGGCCAAGGAGAGTTATCATCAAGCATGATACAGACACAGAGCCTCTTCCATAATACATCTGCCTCTCCGGGCTTTAGCTGAGACAGAGTTTGCCCTTGGGTCTTGGGTTCAGGTCTGAATCTTCAGATGCTGGTATCAGACTCCAGCTTCCTCCCAACCCCCACCACTTCCTGGTCAGCCCCCAGAAATCCCCATGAACACCGGCTACTTTCCTCACCCCAGAGTCCAAGAGAACCCCAAGCGAAAGATACTTCTCAGCCCCCGGAGACTGAATTGAAAAGCCCTTTCTAATTCCCGGAGAACTGCACCCCTCCCACCCACATCCTCCTCTTCCCAAGTCCTTAGAGCTTTGCCGTGGAGGCTGCAAAGCTAATACTGTAAAAATGTTTATATACGCGAGGTCCCTGAAGGCAATCTACAAGACACAATAAACATGCTGAAAGCACACAGAGATAAAGAAAATGCTATTTACTGCTACCTTCTTGGAGAGCTCTGTGGGTGGTTGGAGGAAATATTTTAGCATCCTGCTTGCAACCTTTGATAGAATGAACCACCTTCCCAAGAACGTGAGGCCAGTGAGCAATAAAGCTTTTATCTTGCAGGGTGAGAGGTGAAGGCTTGTGCTGGAGGGAGATTGCTTCTCATAATTGAGGAGCAGAAGAGGCAGGCAGCAGCTCCTTTCCATCCCCCCCCCCAGCACAAAGCTTTCCCTCCCACACTGGCTACCTATTGATGCCATTAGGAATTATCATCAGCTTAGAGGCCCACCGCTCAAGTTTATTTTCTTTTATGTTCTAGAAGCCAGAGTCTTATGGAGCTAAAATCAAATGTGAATGTTGGCAGAGCGCTGTCTTCGGAGGGTCTAGGGGAGTCTCTATTTCTATCTTTTCCCAAGGTCTTTTGGGCAATACTTCCAAGCCCATGACCTTGCCTTCCATCTTTAAAACCAGCAGTATAGCATCTTCTTTCCCTCACTGTTCCCTTCTTCCTTCTTCCCTTGGACTGGGTGAAATTCCCTGTGTCTTACTCTTACAAGGATACTGGTGGTGTTTACATCTGACCTGCTGGGGACTAAAATCCCACCTCCAGTCTGTCTGTGACACATGAAATCTGAGTTCTGGAAAGCACCTACTATGGGCTCCTCC
This sequence comes from Typhlomys cinereus, assembly GCA_023101885.1. Lineage (NCBI taxonomy): Eukaryota > Metazoa > Chordata > Mammalia > Rodentia > Platacanthomyidae > Typhlomys > Typhlomys cinereus. Next base: position 134,770 of record JALPQD010000257.1, on the reverse strand, counting down.
CTTACTTCATTCATCAGGCCAGGCTAACTGATGCTAGAGATCTAAGGAGAGCTGAAGAGATGGGAGGGCCTTCTCTTTCCTTCTTCCCAGAAGCCCCTTGCTCTGACTCTTTGTCTCAGGAAACCCTAAGGAACACTGTATTTGGAGCGTCAAAGTCAAGAGAGTGAAATTTCTTCCTTTTTCTCTCTTTTCCATGCTTTCTAAACATGTTTTTCTCTCCTCCGGGCAACTTCCGGGATCTAAGCTCACATTCCCAGATTTCCTTGCCAGTCCTGCAATTTTCTTTTTAAAAATAAATGCTTGCTTAAATATATATCCTCAACACTTTCTTTCAGTTGACAGGCACCAGACCCATTTGGATAACCCCCCAGTCCCTCATTTGTGGGCAGCAACTCTTATTCTCTAATGTGTAATTAGGACCTGATAGTTTATGGCATCGTTGTTTAGCCTGTGACATACCCTAATCCAGGCTGGAAAGTTATGACATGCTTACGGATCAGAAGTGGGCACTCAACTTGGAGGTAGGAGTTCCAATTAATCCAAAACAACTTCACAATCTCTACTGAAAGTAAAACTATCTTTCCTATTATGGTCAGAAGTTTCTTCTACTGAGCCATCAATTTTGCTTTAAGAATTCATCATAGGATAGTCTTGAAAATGGATGTGCAGGGGTTTTTCTTTGTTAGCATGGTTTATTACAGTGACATTTGTAATAGCCTAATGGAGGCTGGCTGGATACACGAAAGAATGTCTCAGCATAGAATCCTGGAAGACAAGACAGACCTATGTGAGCTCATAAGGAAGAGTGCTCATGATAAGTGACTAAGGCAAGGTCTAAATAGTGCTCTCATCTCATTGGGATAAGAGACCATTGAGTCTAAGTCAAATTGGGAGTGGCTACAGCCTGAGAACACAAATTCAGGTTGCTCAGAAAGAACGCGTTGAAGTGTGGAAACTGTTGCATGAACTTTTATAGTCACAGAACAAAAGAAAGTCATAAACCAAAACAAACACACTCATGGGAAAGTCAGGCAGGGGAGTGACAGCAAAGCGGGAGAGAACTCTGTTCTAGCTTTTAGGAGTTGGTAAGAAACATCCTTAGCTTTCAAATCGGTGGAAGCTAATATCTGCCAAGTCAGCACATTCCAAAAGTTTCATCTGTCAGGTAAAATGATGTAGCTCAACACGGGAGTGGGCGATTAATAGGTCTAAAGATAACCCAAGATAATCTGAATCTATAACATTCTGAGAGAGAGAGAGAGAGAGAGAGAGAGAGAGAGAGAGAGAGAGAGAGAGAGAGAGGGAGAGAGATTTAATTGTAAAGAGCTGACAGAGCTAGCAAGATGACTCAGCAGGTAAACGTGCCTACCATGCCATCTCAATGAACTTAGTTTGATCCTTGGAACCCACATTAAAAAAAAAAAAAAGCTGAATGTGGTGGTTTGCACCTGTAATCCCAGCATTCCTATAGTGAAATGGGAGATGGAGACAGGAGAAAATACCAAAAGCTCGTGTGCTCGGTATAGCAGCAGAGACTCTGACTCAAAAACAAGTTGGGAGGTGGGGATGCTCAGTGGGTGTAACTGTTATTCTTATCTGTGGCTGAGAGAGAGCACCAAAGTCAAGCAACTTAAGGGAGAAAGGAAGATTTATTCAACTTACAGTTCCAGAGGGGAGAAACACTTTCATGGCAGAGGAGACATGGCTGGTGGCGGAAGCTGGAGGCTAAGTCACTCCCATCCAGTAGCTCAAGGCTGGAGGTCACTGGACAGTCTCTCTTTGTCTTCCTGTCTCCTGTTCTGTGATTCCTTTTATCTGGTCCACTACTGGGAGGTTCCAATGAGATCTATGGAGGTTCCAATAGGATCTAGGGCTGGTCTTTGTATTGTAAATGTATTGATCCAGATAAGATCAGGTGGTCTCAGCTGATCTTAGTTAACGGCAGATGTGTCAAGTTGACACCCAGAATTAACTATCACAGTGGGTAAAGGCACTTGTTGCCAAGCCTAACAACTTGATCCCCAAAATTGGAGCCCTAAAACTCATTTGAGAAAGAGGGAACCACCAATTCATTCAAGTTGTCCTCTGAATTCCATACATATACAGTACTACACACACACACACACACACACACACACACACACCACAAATACATACATATATAAGTTGGCAAGACCTGGATTCAGTTAATAGAGTGCCAGGTTAGCATATGTGAAGCTCTGGGTTCAATCCCTAGCACTGTGGAGCACCCTGTAATATCAGCACTGGAACAGGAAAAGAGGAGGGTGAGAAATGCAAGGTCACTCTTGGCTACACAGCAAATCTGAGGTCATCCTAGGCTACATAAAACCCTGTCTTCAAAACAAGATAAAATAATGTGATAGTTAAGCCTGGGTGTCAACTTGACACACCTGGTATTAACTAAGTTGGGCTAAGATCACACCTGGAAGGATCAACTGAGACCCCCCTGGAAGGATTATACCCGCCCTAGATCCCATTAGAATCTCCAAAGATCTCACAGGACCCTCCCAGTACTGGACCATATAAAAAGGAGCCACTAAAGAGAAGAGATGCTTATTGCAGTTATGCTAGGAATCGCTGTTCCTTCCGGCCACTGGGTTTCTTTGACCCTCTAGCCTTCCAACCCTCCAAGTCATTGACTAGACTAAAGACTCCAGGAATTCTCCAGCCTTCAACCATCACCCACTTGACTACCAAACTAAGCAGCTACTGGCAGCCATCATTGCACTACCTTGGCCATACTGTAAGCCAACTCAATACATTCCATATATATATACACATTATCTATACACACATATATATATTCATTGTGTCGATTCTGCATCTCTAGAGAACCTGACTAATACAAATAATAAGCTGAAAAATGACTAGCCTGTCTGAGGCACCCATACTTTTTAGTTTGGTCTCCCAAAATCACCCAAGAAGGAAATTGCCTCTCTTCCCTGTGGGTGTTCTTGGAGGCCACGTTGATGATTTAACTTGTTGTATTAGTCAGGGTTCTCTGAAGAAACAGAATCTATAGAACGTAAAATAACTCACAATAAAAACAGTGTCCTTCAAAGTGGCCACCCACAGCTGCCTCGTTCTTGACTGGAATGTTACAGAGACCCGAGAAGGTCTCCAGCCTTTACTTCTCTGGAGGGTCAAAGACACTGGGTTATGACATGGGTGGAGAACAGCTGGGCTCCGACGTCGGCGATGAACAGCGGACAGCAGCAAGGCCCAGAGACCAGGCTCCAAAGGCAGCGGGAACAGCAGCAACGTGGTGGAAAAGGGGAAGCTCCAAGTCAGCCAAGGGCGGAGGCAGCAGCAGCAACAAAGAAGACCACGATGCTCTAAAAGTGAACGGCACAGGCAGAGTGGACTGCACAGCAGTCGACACACGATAAAGGAAGAGCAAGTCCCTCCTCCTTGCACCTCCTATTATCCGGTCCACCAATGGAAAGTACCACCCTACTAGGGCTGGGTTCTCCACAGCAATCAATCAAGTACCTGCAGGCTTGTTCAGGGGCCATTCCAACCATTAACCTTCCACAGCTGCCCTCAAACAGTCAAGTTGACACCAAAATGTAACCGTAACACTTGTACAAACCGGGCTGGGACAGAAGGAGGGAAGACCGGAGGGGAAGGACATCAGTAGTATCCCCTCTGGTCACCGATCAAGGCCGGTCGACAAAAAGAAGGTCAGCCTGGCAGTCATGCACTTCGGGGTTTCAAATCCTGTTTGTCTGATGGTGAGCAAGTCTTGGGACCTTTCTAAGCCTGTTTTCTCACCTTGGACTAATTGAAATTCAGGACTGTGAAAGGTGAGAACAGTGGGGTGTGGCATTCTGGAAGCTCTCACGTCCTCTTCAAGTAGATGCCTTCTTGGGGGTGATCCTCACCCCACGCTTGTACTAGGTTGGTAGGTAGAAGACGAAGTCTGAGGGGTGCAAGGTACAGGATCGTGGGTCAGAATATTCAGAGCTGTGGCTGCTGTGCTACCCAGGATCTATTACGATTCTGATCTTAGTAGAACAGGGTCTCGATAGACCAGAACTCGTGAGATGTGAAGTTACTAGCCCAAGTGGCGCAGGCTTTTTAATGAACCTTACGGTGTAGCAAGAACCTCTTGAAAAACAAAAGGCTACAAGAGAGCCAGGGTCTCCTGACTCCTTTGGCCCAGCGCAGAGCAAACCAGCTCTTCCCCACTTCCAAGCTCAGGCTTGGAGCCAGCTGGGAGGGCACTCGAAAGGCAGTCACAGTGCATGAATCAACGGGTCCCAGGCGCCAGGGCAGCGAACCGCAGAGGAATCAGGCATGTGTGGCAGACCAGCTCTATGCAGGCCAGTGCATGAGCTCAGTGCCCCTGAATCCATGGGCATCCTGGGGGCACACGGTCTTATCACCACAATACATTGTCCCTGTCTTGGACAGAATGTGCAGCAAATGCCTGCTGGCCACCAAAGGAACATGGCTTCTCTTGGAAGTCCTCCTGAGTCTGGCTGCCAGTCAAGACACCTTCCCATGGATAAATTGTGTTTAGTTTCCCCAGGCTAAATTCCAAGTGAAGAATTCACTTTCTGTACAATTCGTGTTAAGGTGATGTGTCAGCCTCAGACCTGAGCCCACGTTGTGAAGAATTTATTGAAGTCATAATTTGCTCACTTGCAAATAGTCACGCTGCCCAACTCCCTAGATTCCAAGCTGGTGCTTTGTAACATCCCTGAAATCACAGTAAAGCCCAGTGATCAGGTGGTGAAAGTGGCTGCTGCTGTTTCTTTTATTCCGAAAGGCTGGGGAACAACCACAGTAATAACTTTCGTTCAGATAATTTAAATAATTCACCAACGAAATACTCCAGTTCAATGACTTTTTTTCAGTATGGAGTTGCATATCCATCACTGCGATTGCTTTTAGAACAACATTCCCCTAGAGAAAGCGCACCCCTGTGACTGTAGCCCTCCCACTTTGTCATACTTGCCTGCCCTGCACCTTTCATATTAGAAGAACCACATGACACGTGTGGGACTTACACTCAGCACCCATCAAAGTTCATCTATGTGATCAGAGATGTCAGTACTTTATTTGCTTTTTGGGTTAAAATTTTGTTGCATTAATATGTTGTGCTTCATTCATTCATCCGTAGACAGCTATTCTTACCTTTTGTCTGTTACATAAATAAAGCTGCTTTGCATATCACGCACAGGTTTCTGTGAGGTTATATGTCTGTGTTTCCTCTGGGCGTGTAGCTAGGAGCAAATTGCTAGATCACGAGATAATTTGAAAATGATCTTTAGGGCTGAGAGAGAGGTCAGGGGTTAAAGCCTTTGTCTCACAAGCAAAAGGACCTGAGTTTGGATTCTCAGATCCCATGTAGAAATACCAAATGGAAATTACTGTGGCTTGAAATTCCAGCCTTGAGAATCAGAGCCTGGGGAATTCCAGAATTAAAGCAGTAAGATGAGTAGTCCAGGATGATTCCCTAAGTCACCTTGGGGCTTCCACAAGCACATACGGTGCCCCCTTCTACACATACCCACACACGCCTGCACACTCGCACTTACACACGCAAAAACAAAACACCAGAAAACATCTTGAAGTGCCAGGCTGCTTTTCCAGTGACTGTACTATCTGCAGTCAGCCACCCGACATGCCTGCTCTCATCTAAAGTGTTCCTGCCAGCAGTACACTGTGATTCTGATTCCTTCACATCCTTGCCAGTAGCCATTGGCATTGGCTCGATAGGCATCCTACAGAGACTCGAGTATGTTTCTGCAGATCCCATTTGTACTTTCCTGAACTCAGTGACGTTAGGCATCTTTGTGGTTCCAGTGTAGCTTCTTTGGATCAGTGTCTACTCACACCCTTTGACATTTAAGGTTAGGGCACCATTAGGAGCCTGCGAGATGGCCCAGTGGGTCATCTTAGCCTCCTGTTCTATTGCTGGAATGAAGGGAGAGCGATGTTGTTGTGAAGCTCAGACAGTGAGTAGAGCCACTTGCTGCCAAACCTGACAACCCGAATTTGATCCCTGGAAATTATATGATGGTCCTCTGACCACCATGTGAATGCTCCGGCATGTGCATACACATACGTACACACAGAAGAAACGGTCATTTTGATTAATTGTAAGAGCTCTTTATATATTCTAGTTCAGGTGCCTTACTAGAGATATGACTTACACATATTTTCACCCATTTCATGAGCTGTTTTTTTCTTTTCCTGATGATGTCTTTTGATTAACAAATGCTAATCCTAATGAAGACAAACTTGTTTTTCTGTTTGCCACTCGTGACTTTAATATCAAAATGAAAAACATTACTAATCCAACAACATGACAAACTTTTTTCTTTTTCCCTATTCATGTGTACATGGGGGATACATATATGTGTATACATGTTTACATATGTGTGGAGATGCATGCACATGTATATAAGAACATTTGGAAGCCCAAGTTGATACTAGGCTCATCCTTGATCATTTTCCTATTTGTTCTTTTTGAGACAGAGCCTCTAGTCAAACCCTAGAACTCATCAATAGGGCTAGTCTGGCTAACTGGTTTCCTCTGGAGATACCTAGTCTCCACCTTCCAAGCCTGGAATGACAGGTGGGGCTGCCACACCTGCACAGCATTTTATGTGGGATCTGAGTTTACTAGACGTTTTTGCTGTGGACACAATGTGGTTTCCTGGGATTCTCTTTATAGTTTTGCCGAGGAAAGATGTTTCCAGATCATTTCACTCATTTTAGTCCCAGTCTCCAGCAAGAACACCTAAGTTATGCTGCGTTTGGAAGATCTAAGAGAAGATGAACAACACATTTCCTCAGGATCCTTGCCTCCCCCTGAGTGTCCACTGGACGATCCCCATGACTGTAGGGGGTCAGGGCCTGGCAGCCTAAGAGATGGGTTTCATAACAATCGGATCAGGGGTGTGTGCATGTGTGTGTGTGTGTGTGTGTGCGTGTGTGCGTGTGGCGGTAGAGGACCACCACCTCAGATGTTTGCCCTCTCCTCTCCACTTGGTCCGAGGCTGGGTCTCTTCTTCACTTCTTCTTCTTCCATCTCCACCTCCCACTTTCTGTAGGTAGAGAACAGCAAGAGATCCAACCACTCCTGCTACATGTCTGGCCCTTAACAGCCTCAGGCTATCAGTCTTGTGCAGTAAACGCTTTTACCTACTGTGCCATCTCCTTGGCCACAGATGAGATCCGTCGTTGCTCTTTGGGACATGAGAGCTAGAAATCGGGAGCTGCTTTTTATTCTCATCTTGAACTTTCTTATTCTCTAATTTCTACTCGTGGCTGTTTGAACCTGACCTTAGGGAATATTCAGAATTGTTTGTATGATTTTTGTAGTTTTCTTTTCCATTTCATGTATATGGGGGGCTCATATGTGTGTTGGCATGAATGTGAATGCACGTGTGTAGTGCATGTGTGTGTGTGCGTGATGGTGTGTAGACATCTGAGGCTGATATCGGGAATCATCCTCAACCACTCTTACACCTTATTGTTTTGAATCTGAGCCTCTAATTAAACACAGATCTCACCCACAGGGCCAGTCCGACCTGTCAGCTTGCTCTGGGGAGACCCAGTTTCTGTCTTCTGAGGCTGGAATGAAAGGCAAGCTGCCACGCCCAGTGGGCATTTTCCATGGAATCCACAGATCCACTTGTCTTGCTTGGCAAGTGCTTTTGCCACTGAGCCATCTCACTGACCCGCAGGTTTTTATTTTGCTTCTGCAGTTGAAGATTAAATTCTTTGAGGGCAGAGGCCAAGCTTGCAATTTTCCTTGAAGATTTCACAGAAGCAGCTGAAATGTTTGTGCCTTAGCCTAGCCCCAGGAAGCGCATTTACTGGTAATATCTACCTTTTAGTAAAACCTGTCACATGTAAGGACTTGGCCTGTCCATCGTCCCATTCTCCTTAGTGTTGGGAAGATTCTGGACAACAAGAAGGCACGGTGATACCAACGCTCAGGTAAGACAAAGCACTGAGTTCATCCGGATACCTGATTTCAGCCTTCCTGAGAGCAGCAAGCGCCGTCCGAGAGCCTCCGTCAGCCTCTCCTGCCGCGTGTGGGTCCTTCTGCACCGCATCGCCCGTCCCTCCTGATGCAAGTGGAAGACAGATACTGGCCAGGGCAGCATGGCGTGTCCTGAGTGGCCTGCCACACGCGTCTCGCAGAGTGTGAGCAACACCGTCCTCGGCTCAGCAAAGCTAAACTGAGCAGAGTCGGATGGCAAAGCCTTCAGCGCTCTTCCTCAAGCTCATTGATGAAACAAGGACAGGAAACAAACCAACAGTTGGTTCTAGACCAACCCGCCTTACATCGCAAGATCCAGGCCAGCCAGAGCTGCACAGCCAGACCCTGCTCAAAACGTAAACTAAACTAAACAGTCAAATGTAACCAGATGGTGCAGAAATTCTAAAGGAACTCTTGTGTCACTACCCCCACCCCCACCCTTACTTCCTCCCAACTTCCCCCCCAACACACACAAACACACACTCCAGCTATGGGACTATTAAAACAAGGGAGCCTGAGAAACTGGACTGTCTATTCCATGCTGGGAATAGACAGAGGGACTTCACAGAGTACAGAAAATTTTGCCAGATCTAGTGCCATCCATCCGAGGAGGAATTTGTGTCTCAGAACGAAGTTTCACACGGCCCTGACAACCTGTCAGACCACCTAGCAGGAGAGACCCGAGCCCACCAAGAGCAGGCAGACTCTCCCACGGAGCAGAACTGTGTAGATATGCATAATTCCTGCTTAGAGATGCATAAATTTAAGGCAGACTTTGACCGGTGGCTATTTTTCCTCAATATGGTCATAGCAAATAAATTAGCTATTTCTGTTTTTTACTGTTGATTTTTTTTGTATTAATTTATTAAGGGCAGATGGACGAACCATGGCGCGGACATTACTATGGGTCCAGTAACCCTTTTATTTCCATTTTCTTTGCAAGCCTGAATTGATGTACATCATTTAGTACATTCTCCAGTCACATGCCAAAGGCACCATCCATGCGGTTCCTTGTTCTTTTAATATTATTCTTAATGAAGCTTTCAGGGAACCTATCTCTGAATTGAAGTTCTCAAGTTGGATGATCCTTTGGGCTTCTTCTGTAAAGTGAGTGGACTCTCCCTTCCTTCCTCCCTCCCTCCCTCCCTCCTTCTCTCTCTCTCTCTCTCTCTTTCTCTCTCTCTCTTTCTTTTTTCTTTCATCTTTTGGAAATAGCCAGGATCACTGTGGTCCGTTTACGCCCAATTGTCACCATGCATACAGGTGAAAGCACTGTTCCCCGGTGCAGATGGGTATTATGGGATGCAGGAGCTAGATGAAGCAAGGCAGCACTAATCAGATTCGTTGGCTGAGACAACTCTGCCCAGCGCATGCTGGGTGGTTTTCTTGATGCTTTGAATGAAAATGTAGGGGTCACTCCCTGCAGGGGTTCAGCTCCCAGCGGACATCTACACACTGAGACAGCTTTTTAGAAGGTGATTCAGTGTCTAGATTTTCAGCCACTCCACCTAATGTCACAGGGTGTACAGACAAATGATCCCTGCTAGGATCATCTGCCAACATGGAAAGTTCAGGAACAGAACAAATGATTGCCCTAGATTTAAGTTGCTAAGTTGGGATGGTTTGTACACAGCAGTAAGTGGCTGAAATGGATCTTGAATATATTTTTAAAAAAACTTTATTTAGTGTGTGTGTGTGTGTGTGTGTGTGTGTGTGTGTGTGTGTGTATCAGAGAGCACTATGTGTCCCTATTTTGGAGGACCAAGGGCAACTTCAGGATGATTGCTTCTACCTCCTTTTTGCTTGGTTCTGGGATTTCCTAGGCTCAGCCCACCAGGGCTGGAAGTGCAGGGCACCACCATTTCCTCTTGACGTTTTTTTAAGTAGGACCTGGGATCCGAACTCAGGACCTTCTGCTTGTGAGGCAGAGACTTCACCACTGAACCATCTCTTTAGCCCTAATATCTTTTCTTTCTTTCTTTCTTTCTTTCTTTCTTTCTTTCTTTCTTTCTTTCTTTCTTTCTTTCTTTCTTTCTTTCTTTTCTTTCTCTTTCTTTTCTTTCTTTCTTTCTTTCTCTTCCTTCCTTCTCTTTCTCTCTCTTTCTTTCTCTCTTTCTCTCTCTCCCTCCCTCTTCCTTCCTTCCTTTCCTTCCTTCCTTCTTCCTTCCTTCCTTCCTTCCTTCCTTCCTTCCTTCCTTCCTTCCTTCCTTCCTTCCTTCCTTCTTTTTTTCTCAGTATTATCTGAGAAAAGCAAATGAACTTAGGGCAAATGAACTTCTGAACTCCTGGGAAGGTTTCTCTAGGGAGCTTTCTCGAGACAGACCTTTGAGACTTCATCTCCAAGCAGGTACCATCATAGAGCGGTAGGAAGAAATCCGCCATATCTACCCCGAGGAGGAGCACCCACCTGACAGCACTGAGCGAAACAAGCAAGATATAAGGTGACAGGCTGTGGAGTCGCTTCCCTGAAAGTCCGGAACACGCAGAACAGCCGATGGTTTTGTTCATGGGCTCTGCTGTCTGAGTTGCCAGGTCTGTGAGCAGGTGCTTACCCACTGAGCTCTCTCCTTCCTGGGATCTCTTTTTTCTCCCACATTTTATTTTTTTCCTAATCACACAAGCTCAGTAGGTCCCCCCGTTCTCTCCCTTCCCCTTGTGATCCACGCTAGACTTTAGGGAGCCATTGGCATGTCAGCCATCGTGCAGGTCAGGCAAAGTCCAATCCTGGCTGCTGCAGCCCTAACTTGTGTGGAATGTCTTGCATATCGTTGGTCCTCCCCATCTTTAGGCTCTTACAATCTTTCCACTCCCTCTTCCACCAGGTTCCAGGTGAGTAATGTAGGGTCTTTGGTGTTCTGAATTATGGTTCGTTGTTGTTTTTAGTTTTGCTTTTCCTGCACTGTCCTTGGCTGCATCCTCATTGGTATTGAAGGTCATCTCCTAATAAAAGATAAGATAAAAGGACCATTTAAACAAAGATCTTAATATAAGAGGAGACTTCAAAGTAGATGGAAGAATAGGAGTAGAACACAGCAGGGGGGAGATGGCGGTCAGTGTCCTATTTGTGGGATGGTTACCGTCTATCTGCCAGTCCCTAAATCCTCCCTGACTGGTGAGATCAAACCTGTTCAGTCCCAAGTGACCAGGAAGGGAAGTGAGAGTGAGCTGCACCAGATGTCTCACTACTTACATGTAATACTTGTCTGTGGCCTAGTTCTCTGCCGAAGCGTGAACCCCATCTCCTATTCTTTTGAGGTCTTCCTTCCCCTTCCCTCTAGTTTATAATCCATTGTGATTGCAGTGGGTATTACAGAGATTTACCTTTGAATATGTCATTAAGTGGGTTTGGAACTAGGATCCACTTATTAGGGAGTACATATGGTGTCTAACTTTCTGTGTCTGGGATACTTCACTCAATATAATTTTTTCTAATTCCATCCATTTCCCAGCAAATTTTATTAATTCCTCTTTTTTTGTCCATCCTGAGATCTTTTTAACTTTTTCTTCTTTCTCTTGAATAGCAAGAAAAAAATATGATCCTATAAATCCAGGACTTTGACAGAACAGTGTAAAACCCCTGTTTCTTTGAGAGTACATTGTGCGTTCTCTCTGAACTCGAGTCCATGAGGAGGTTCCGTATGCCCGACCACCAATGGCATATAGTTGAAGGGGCATCTGCAGCCAAGGAGGCTAGGCCCCCTGAAAATACTTCACTGTGTTCCAATTTCCTTATATGGACAAAGTTGCTAATAATAATAATACCACTCATATTTTTGAAGACAACAAAAGTGTTAATTCATGAAGCTTGCCTACATTTGGCGAGTGCTTTAATCATTAGCTCTTAGTCATCACCAACAGAATAGATTCAGAAAGCTGGAAGGAACTTGTACCAAGTCTGGATTGCCCAGTGAGCACTGCAGGAATCTCCCCCTTCCCTCTCCCCAGCAGAGCACATAGTTCAGATGGGCTCTTATCAGAAACCTGCTCTGTGCCGTCCTCTGAGAGACCTGAAATTGTCGAGATACGTAGCTGTAACAGGGCATGCATGACATAGACAGATGTCACAGACATCTCTTGCACATAGGGAATGGTTTTTCTCGACTGCTAGGGTTGGGGAGGGGGCAGATAACAATAGGGGGGATGGGAAGACCAACATTCTCTGATTAGATGTGAGTTCTCTTCTCAAACCCCCAGGTCTGTAGGGCCTGCTTGATAAAAAACTGAGGGCTGGGAGTGAGGGAATCAAAGCCACTGAAGAAGACCTTATCTTCTTCCAGTGACGTGGAGGACAGATTTGGGTTCCCGCCTTTTAGTGAGTTGGGTGACCTTGGGCGAATTACTTCTAGTCTAACTCAACTACTGCTATCAGCCAAAGATCCACAAGGCTTTTGTTTCGTGTTTTGTTTTGTTTTGTTTTGTTTGTGGAAGGGTGTCAGCCTCCTCCCTCCATCCCCTCACAGTAAGGATACCGAGGATGTTGCTAGATGATTCTCCTTCTCTCAGCATCCCTGACTGGAACTCGAGTGTGAGGAGAGTTTGATTCTTGGATTTACTGACCCCAGGACACCATGCTCCATGGTACCTGGAGGACCACGGGCGTCTGACAGCTCAGGATGCCCCTTGCTGCCCACCTTCCTGTACTTATGTCTGGCTGGCATCCTCCAGAGGAGTCGCTCGCTCCACAGCCTGGAGTCTGAGGCTGGACATGGCGATGGTGGCCAAGGAGAAGGACTCCAATCCGGTGATGTTCGTTCGTTTGCTTTTTCTTTTTACTTGTTCACGAGATCAAGGCGACCAGAGCGCTGTAACCACAAAGACTCCAGCTAGCAGCTAGGCCGTGGCCTGTGACATCAGGATGCCGCCTGGTGCAGCTGTCCCTCCCTGGAGACTCCAGGGGCGTCCTCTGCACCCAAGGCAGCTCCGGGCAGGGGCTGCGGGGAGGGGACATCGCCATGCTCCGCCCACCCGGCATGGGGAGGAGGAGACCCTTCAATGGCTCTGTAGGGGGCGGTGCAAGGAAAACCAACTGGGGACAGGAAGAGATGCCCTGCCTTCCCCTACTGCCCTCAGTGCAGGAGTTCAGGCCTCGCCCACCCTTCCCGGCTCATCCGCGTGGGTGAAACGAGCGGGCGGAGCCGAGGTGCTTTGATGTCACGTGGCCACACGGTGGCGCTGCCGCACTGCCCTTAGGCGGAGGCTGCGGGGCTTGGGCTGCCCACGGGGATCAGGCTGGCGGGATTTGGGGGTACTCAGCAGGGCCCTCTAAGGCTACATTGAGGGCCAGTCCCAGAAAAGAGGTCAGGAGGCAGGAAAGGTCGGTCCTCACTCATGCCTGGGGACACATTTACTACCTGAACTCCTTAGAGGTCTTGCAAACAAACTGTCCTCTTTTACTAACGGGTAAACTGAGGCTCAGACAATTAGGACTCCTGGGTTTAGCATAAGCTGAGAAAACCACCACAGCCTTGCAAAGTCACAGTGAACCCATTTTGCAAAGGCGCACACAGAAGGCTAAGTTGACATGGCAGATTTGAGCTAAACTGATCAGTGAGGACACTGAACCCAGGCTGTGAACTTCCCACCCAAAGCCTCCTGCTTGCACAGTTTTCAGTCCCCTTTTGGATTTGGGGCAGTGACCACAGGAAGCGTTGCATGCGTCTACAGAACAAAATGACTGCTACTGGGTCAGTAGCAGTGCAATGTATTATTTTACTTTTATCATACATTATGTCTCTTTTTCAACCTCTTTCTTTCACTTCTTGGTATCATCTTCTACAATGATCTCACTATTCAGTCACAGATCCTTAGTCACAGCTTCAAAAACACCATCATAGCTGCTGGATGGGCTCTTCGAGTTGTGAAGTCAGTGGACAGCTGTCTACATAAAGGGCCCCAAATGGAGAGCAAGTCAGGGTGCAAGGAGACTGTGGTGTCTCCAGCAGCCATGTGGACTGTTGCTAAGCTTCTGACTCGGTGTGTATGGGGTTGGGGCTGAGCCTGTCCCACACTTAGAATCTCTTCCATAACCATCAAGTCCGTCACAAGCAAAGCTGTTTTGTGACCACGATCTACCATTTATACAGATTCTTATTAATGAGTAGGTCTAAAAACTAGATTCTATTTCGGTGAAGTTGCTACGCTCTGTCCTTGAATGTTTCACTAGAACTTTACAAAGGGGTTTCCAGGCAGGCACAGCACCCAGTAGGGAGTTCACTTGCCTTATGGCAAGACTGACACGCGTTATTGAGTCCTGGATGTCATTTTGCCTTCTGCCATCCATTGTACTGCAGTTCACCTGCGTGGTTGCTGATAAATCACCATCAAATGACTTAAGGGAACAAGGGGCTTATTCTCTTTATTATTATTATTATTATTATTTCTGCTCATACAAACTTAACAGGTACACTTGTCCCCTCCCTCCCTCCACCTCCCCCGACCCCCCTGCTCCCCCCTCCCTTCCCCGTCCCTCTCCATCCCCCAGTGTCTCCCCCTCAATCCCCGGAGCATCCTTTACTGTGCATGCCAAACTCTCTTCTGGGTCCTTCTCTCCGATGAGGTGCAAGAACCCAGTGGCATTTCCCAGAACCCTTTCCTGTGTCCCCCTTAAGCTTAGGAACACTACTGTGACTGCCAGTCCCTAGCCTCCAGGATCCTAGTGCCTTTAGTCCATGCTAGACTTTGTGGGGTCAATAATGTTTTGGACATAGCGCAGGTCATGCAAAGTCCCTATTATGATTGCTTCGGCCCTAACTTGTGTGGAGTATCTTGCATATCATTACTCTTCCCATCCTTGCGCTCTTACAATCTTACCGCCCCCTCTTCCGCAAATTTCCCTGAGCTTCGGGATGGGGAGATATTAGGCTGGCCCAGTTCCAAGTGGTTGATATAGAGTCTCTGATGTTCTGAATTATGGTTTGTTGATTTTTTTTTTCAGTTTTGTTGCTCCTGCAATGCCCTTGGCTCCATCCTGATGGGTATTGGATGTCACCTCTTGCAGTCCTTGATGGTGGCCAATTTTCTCTGCTGTAACATGGTCCCCTCTCTCTGTTTCTGGTGGGGTCCTAAGGGGCTTATTCTCTTATGATAGATCAGTTACAGTTCCTCATCCAACTTTACAGGAGAGCTCACACCAACACCAGGGCCGAGGGAACTGGCCACACCATCTCCATATAACGACTGAGAAAGGGACAATCCTTACTTGCCAGACCAGCATGTCTGGCCAAGTTTACATAAGGATGCTAACTTTCTCAACCAGCTCTCTGTATTTTATTTCAGGGTCTAGTCCCACCCACCATGGGCTGGGCTTTCCCCATCATCTAGACAATCTCCTGCAGATTTGACTGGGATTAACTCAACCACAAATTCTCTACAAATGTGCCCAGAATTCAAATCCTCAACTATCAAGTTGACACCTGTGCCTAACTATGACACAGGGTGATGGAGTTTGAGCCAATGGGAGGTGGGCAGAAGGGTACAGGCAACTCCCAAGTGAGACATCGCAGCTCGGACAAGAAAAGCTCATGGGTATCCTTTCCTTTCCTTCAAGTAGGAAAGTGGGAACGCCTGGAACTCAGCTGTGATCCTAAAGACAAGGACAGTGATGCTCAGGACGAGAGAGCATCCAAGGAGGAGCCTGGACCCCTGAATTATGCACTGCATGGAGCAGAGTTGCCGGCTAAACCAGATCTGTCCCAAGAGAAGGCTGTCCAAGCGAAAAATGAAAAGTCACCATATTTGAAGGAGAAGGTTATGCTAATTGACTTTCCCTTATGGAGACAAATGCCAGCAGTAATCAATGTAGAAAGAGGAAATTTCTGTTTTGACTCATAGTTTTGTAGTTCTCCATCCACACTTGGTTCTGTCACTTCTGGGTCTGTGGGAAGATGGCATATTGTGGTGAGAACATGTTGTCACCTCACAGTGGTGGGAAGGAGAGGGAGGGACTGAGGAAGGAAGAGAGGGAGGAAGGGAGGAAAGAGAGGGAAGAAGGAAGAGAAGAGAGAGAGAGAGAGAGAGAGAGAGTACTCCAATATCTTCTTCAAGGATGTCCCCTTACTGATGTTACTTCCTCCTGTCAGGCCCATTTCTTAAAGGTTTTACTACCTGCCTTGTGGGTCTTTACCATCCAAGCTAAAACAAAGTGGGGGTGGGGTTGTCTTTCTGTTACACTACCGTGCCCTGTGTAATTTAGATCCATTGGCGGCAGAGGCAACAGTATTCTGGTTGCAGAATCAACAAACTCTTGCGTCTGATCAAGGTAACATATATTCCCTTAAGGGGAGAGGTCAGAGGAGGGAAGAAGAGGACCCAGGTACTAACCCCAGAACATTAGAGTCTGAGGGTGCTTTTCTGTAAGCACAGAGGTGTACCCAAATACATTTTTTATCACCCACATACAAAAAATAGTTTCAGTCATCCTTAGAAAATAAACTCTCTGGGGAGGTCTTAGAAAGCAACCTCAAGGTTTATAGTCTTCATACACACACACACACACATACACACAATATATACACCCACCACATATACACACACAACACACACACACTAAATACGCACACACACTAAATATACACACACCACATATACACATGCACACCACATATACACACACCACACACATGTACCATACACATATACACATGCCACACACACCACACATATATCCTACCACACACACCATACACATACACATACATACCACTTATATGAACATCATACACACACATATGCACACACCACACACATATACACACACAACATATACACTTACAGACCACACACAATCATGCACATGCATACACCCACATGCACATGTATACCACACATAATACATATACACACCACATACACACACACGTATACACACGCTCAAATGCACATGCAATATGCATTTACACATATCACATACGCATCATACATATACACACAGTACAAACACACATCACATATATCCACGCATCACATATATACACACTACAAACACACATCACATCTACGCACACACCACACATATATACACACACTACAAACACATCCAACATGTCCATACACACTTAGGCCACACATACCACACATACACACTAAATATACACACCACACACACGCACACACACACAGATCCCACCACCCTACTCCCACTTTGTGTTTTGCTCTGGCGCTTCTTTCGGGGCAAACCTATATTCCAAGGAGTTCTGTTGAACAGAAACAGACACAAATACACAAACGAGCACAGAAAAGCATCTCTGGCGGTCTCTGCTGCCTGGCAAGCTCTCACCGTAGCTGGGTCCCCTCTCCAGCCGCACACGGGCACTGGGCACTCCTTCGCGGAAGCCTCTGAGCAGCTCCGCCAGGCAGCACCATTGCCGTGGCTACCAGGCCGCTGGGGACCTGCCTTTGCCCACCTTGCTTCCTCCGAATCTTCCACTGACCTGCACCATCTCTCCTGCCCTCCAGACCCAGCCGCTCGGTGTTCCCTGAATGCCCTGGCTGCTGCCTGGGGCTGGAGGGCATCTCCCTTGGCATTGCCCAGCGGCTGCTCAAGCCGTCCCCGTCCATAGCCCCCCGTCCCTGTCCCTCGCTTGTCCTAATATTTAAAGCTCATCTCCAGAGTTTTAGCTGTACTTGTGTCCCCCTCCCCCCCCTCACTCTCTCTGCTTCGGGCTGGAACACGCACGGAGCCGGGGTGGACCCACAGACTGAGCGCTGCATGCTTGTCAAATGGCTCAGCGAATGGGTGAGACCTGCAGCTCACCTAGCAAGGTTAGACTCTGACTAAGGAATCGTTTGGAACCTGGGGAACAGACGGCTCCGGGTCAGGCCATGCGCTTAGCAGGTAGCGGCCCGGGCGATCTGCCTGCAGCAACAAGCCAGAAGGAAAACCCAACAGCTTGCAGGGGACAAGAAAGGAAGGCTGGCGAAGCGACAGGCGCCGCAGGGCCTCGGCAGAAGGTGTGTGGCAGCCCAGGCACCCTCTGACGTCCATTTGCCCCTCCGCCGAGGGAGGAGGTCGGCGCTGAGGTGGCTTCCAGGTGTCTGCACACACGTGTCAGCCAGCTGCAGGGCTGCCATCGCCCTCCGCAAGTCGGTCCTTCAAAGAACGTGCAGCAGAGCCCCCGACTGGAAGCTCCATTCACTTCTACCCACCTTTCATGGGGTACAATGAGCTGCATGATCCGGCAAACACAAGGGGCCAGGAAGTACAACCCTGAACACAGCACTAATGACTGCTTAGAAAGAAAACGGCTAAGATGTAGGGTATGGAGAAGGGGGATGCAACCCTGGCTGGAGTTCCATTTCCTCTTCCTGCAAATGTCCTGCCTCTGCACCTACCAAACCCCAGCAAGCTGTTAAAGATCCCTCTGCTCCCTCAAATTCACCCCTGCTAAGTAGAGCCAGGGAGCTCTCTCCACTCCCTTTCCTTTTGGCTCGGACTCATGACACCTAACTACATACTTCCTGCTGGTCTCCCAGAATGTATTGCTGCTGCCATCTCTCCGTGTCACCAACAAGTCCTTTGAGTTCGTAGTCAACCCCAACGTCACTGTGCTCTCTACTGCATGGGGGTGGGTCTACAATGCGCCATGTCTACTGGGTCCCCCTAAGGTGCTCCACTCTGTGGAGGAAAGTCGATACACACACATTAAAAAAAAGAAGATTGCAAAGAAGAGATGTAAGGATGAAAGCCCTCCTTTGTCTGCGGAGGCATCTAACGAGTGTTTACAGCTCCTGCTCTTGAAAACCCAGGTCTGGCAGCTCATCCCATGGGAAAACAACAATCTGAGAGATGAGTGGTGGGGACAGAAAGAGAGGCTTTAGAAGAGCCAGCGAATGGGGAAGGGGGGGGGCCTGCAGACATAGGACAGAAACAATGATGGACAGAGACAGGACAATAAAGGGGGGAGGGTGACAATGGAGATCTTCCAGGAACTAGGGGTGCCACCTGCTCATATTCTTTTTGTGCTCTGTTATTTCTGGTCCTGGTGGCTGGAGGGATTTTTAATGTCAAAGGAAGAGAGAGACTAGGCAGGACTAGGTCAAGTTAACCCTGTACTATAGTTTTGGACGAAGCCTCCGTCAGGGGATCAACGTGTCCACATGCAGAGTAGACTCTGACCTAGCAGCTAAGGGAACAAAGACACAACACAATGAGAGAGAGAGACAGAGAGACAGAGAGACAGACAGAGAGACAGAGAGAGGGAGAGCGATGGCCAGTCTTTCAACTTGTTCCAGTCATCCATGGGATATCCCCAAGCCCAAGGATGTCAGTGATTTCTGCAAGGTGGACTCCAAGCCCCTGAAAAGCAATCTAGACAACGATTATCATCACCGCTGCCAATACGGCAGAGGTGTTATCTGTAGAGAACGAGTGTGTAGGAGACTGACAATTGTACTGCCCAGCTGAGCAGACTCCCAGAGTCACAATTGTAAGTCAACCCAGAGGTAATAATGCTAGAGGGTAATGTAGGATTTCCCTTGGTAACATCGGGACCCACAAAAGAATGGCCTCTATAGTCACTTTATGGCATCGTTATCATCTCGGTTTAAATCATCGCTGCCAAGAGGTGACTCTGCCCCGCGATCCTCTGCAAGGGCAGTGGAAGCTTCTCGTCACGGTGACTATGAACACTGGAAACATAACTACTGAGGTTGGAGAGCTGGATGTGTTTCTGTTTAGCTTTCTATGGATGTTTGAGGCAGGGTGTTATAATTACCTGTCTTTTGCTGCGAGACATTTTTTTTTATCCAAACAGCTTAAAAAGGAAAAGGTTACTTATTTGGCTTGTAATTCCAAAGGGGATATCGTCCGTTTATGGCGGGAATCTCATAGCAGAAGAACTCACTAGAGGCAGAAGCAGGAGGCCTGTCCAGGTCACTGCAGCCCTTAGAAAGCAGAGAGAGCAAGAGCAAACCAAGAGGAAGCAGAGGCAGGCTACCAAACTTCAAGACTGGACCCCTATGATCTTCTCCCAGCAAGGCTCTACTCAAAGGTACCTCAGCCTCCCAAACATTAACTCCAGGTAACGATTCAAACACATGAGCCCATTGTGAGAAGGGGGGAAGAGGACGACTCACATTTCAGTCATGACACGGCACCTCACTATATATCCCAGATTGACCCGGAATTTACGGTGTTCTTGCCTCAGCCTCCCTTGGCTAGGATAGCAGGCAAGTCCCACCATGCTTGGCCAAAGCACTGGATTTGTAATTGAGTTGAGACATTATGTAAATGCACAACACGCCAAAGATCGTGTACAAAGAAGGTGATAGATATACCCTGTGAACGTTTCTTTTCCTATTAACATTTTCAAATCAAAGTATTTCTGATACATTGTATTAGGTAGATTTCTCAAAGATAACTGTAGCAACTCTTTGGACTCTTACAAAATGTGGTTACCAGAAGTTTTAAGCCAACCTGGGGATGACAGATTCCCATGTACAGCTCTACAAAGTTTCATGTGGGATTTGGGTAAGATTAGCTGCCTTCCACTTTTTACCAACAAAATCACATATTAGAGAATCTGACGAAATCTTTTTTGGGGAAAATTCTCACGGTTAGCATTCAAGTCAAGCGCACTCCATTTTGTTTCTCTCTATTGGTCTTTTTGCTTTTCTTCCAAACTGATGACTGCGAATAAAAATTTAAAACATCTGAATCTTGTGCTGTGTACGAGTGGCTCTGTGTGTGAATGCTGCGCACTGAAGCTACACAAATATGATATGTAGAGGATACTGCCTCAGGTCAACCAATGTCTCGTTCTCGTTGTGTTTGTTAACAACCTTTATCTCTTAGTGCTATAAACTCCACTTGAAACTGAAAAAAAATTAAAAACATCTGTATAAAATGGTTCCCTCCTAAGGATGGAACCCAGGGGCCTCAAGCATGCTAAGTGTGTGTTCTGTCATTGAAAAACCAACACTTCTTGGCCTGAAAGTATTTCTTTCTCCCATACATTCATCTCCAGATCTAAATAAGCTACCAATTGCTGCTTTCTATTTTATACACACACACACACACACACACACCTCTACAGGGATCAACATTTTCCCATGTGTAAAACAACATGCCTGATTGCTAGATTAAGCAACGGAAATTAATTATTACAGTAATTACCAGACCATTAAATGTTTGTATGCTAGACCTGACATCACCGTCCTGGGAGCTACCTTCAGCTTTTGAATGCATTAGCTTTGACAAGGCGGCCAGAGCAACACGCTTTGAAGATGCTTTCCCAGACTAGTCTGGGGCCGGTATTTGCTGTTGCTGGTAAAGGACTGAACATCTCGTGTCACAGAGGAAAAGATGCCGGGTCTCCGCATCCATCTTTCCAGGCCCAAAGGAGTCTTCAGGTGGTCGTTCAGTGGTGTGTAGATGTGATTGTTGCATATGTACGTTAAGTTGATGTATGTCGACTTGATGGTTTTGGACTGAGTTTTAGGAACATCTGTGAAGAACTGATAGTTAAAGTCTTAAGCAAGCCGACAGGTGACTGTCTAATTGATGGGGGAGGACCAATGGTAGGTGGGACCATTCGCTGGGCAGGTGGATAAATGGAGGGAGTTGGTCAGTGATTTGGCATTTTTCAGCAAGCCTTGGAAAACTTGTAGTCTGGCAAGTGAGGTTGGCGCCTCTCTCAGCAATCACGGATATGGTGTGGGCTATATACCCTCAGCTCCTGCCAAGCTGGATTAAGAACTTTAACCATACGATCCTAAGCCCGAATAAAGTCCCTTGTTTCCCCTAAGTCATTTGGTCATGAATTCATCGGCAACATGCAGATGAACTGGTACAGTGGACATGGGCCCAGGTGGACAATGGTCAACTAGAAGGTAGCTGGTAGGAAGGAGGATCCAAACTCACACTCACCACAGGAAGGCGGTAGTTGCCAGAGAGAGGCGGAGCCACGCCAGGGAAGCAGCAGGCAGTCTCCCCACTTGAGTCCTCATGAGCTAATACCTTTGCTTTTCTCTCTTTACCAGATTTTAGACATAAAGGCACCCAGGCTCCGCACCTACCTTCCTTCCCTGAGACCAAGTGTATACAGGTTAGAAACGGATTTTCTTCCTTTTTTTTTTTTTTTTTTTTTTTTACTATTTGAATTGTTTTAATGTTTCTTCACAAATGGTGAAAAATACTAAAGTACAGACAAGGAATAATCCTAATGTTGTAGTCAACATTATAAATATTATAAATTTAAAACATTTTTTGTTTAAAAAATAAATCTGGTAGTCAATGCACCTCTGGGGGGTTTCTACACCTAGTAGGGCCGGTCTTTGCGTTCCTGACGGTCCTCGCCTTTGTCCGTTTTTCCAGGTCCTCCACGTCCGCCTCTTCTTCCTCCCATTTGTTCCGTCAAAGGTCCAGGGGGGCGCCCTGGACCACCTCGTCTTCCTCCACCAAAACCACCTCGGTCCATGCCACGGCCACCTCGGAAGCCACCTCTGTCTCCACCACGGCCACCTCTGAACATTCCACCAGGACCTCCGCGGCCCACGAGGCCACCTCTTCCTCCCCGCATGCCACCAGGGCCGCCTCTTCCACGATCGCCACGCGGAGGTGGGAAGCGTGGCGGGAGGAAGCCCTCGGGCTTAGAGGCCTTAGACTGGTTCCATTCTGTTCTCCAGGCGAAATTCTGGTTTCCTCAACCCGGATTGGGACACTGCCAGTCTCCAGCTCCGTGCTGGACATTTCCTCCTCCACATGGATTCCCTCGGGAACCCCGAGGTCTCCTAGGGGGGAAGCCTCCTCTGTCCTCTCCACGGCCTCCCATGCGACCCATGGGTCCTCCAGGACCTCCTGGGCCACCTGGACCTCCGCGGAGTGATGGTGGCGTTCCTCTGCCCTCACGGGGTGGCATGCACCACGCAGGCTGTTTGTTGGCGGCTTCTTTCGAGCAAGGGAAACTTTCAGTTTGCTTCCTTGCAAGTCTTTCCCATCAAACCACTCCACAGCAGCCTTGGCAGTTGGTGGATCTTCATAGGACATCGTGGCATCGCCTTTGGGCTTTCCTGAGAAACGGATTTTCTTTCAGGACTGTATCCCCGCAGGGGCTGAAAATTTCAAAAGGCAGCTTGTACCCTGCAAGTGCTGGGGGGGAGGGGGATAAGTCCCCCGGGAGACCTCTTTCTTGCCTGTCCTGCGATTCGCTGTAGCTGTCTACAAGGTGGATCCTGATGGTGCCAGAAGCAGATTCAGGGGACGCCACACATTTCAGTCTCTTGTTCTCTTTGCAGACTGAGGACGGCTGGAGCTCAAAGCATGGCAGGGGGAGAGGAGGGGAGATGGGGGTGTCTGTAAAACTTTTTTCCCTTGTTTTTCACGCTCTCCCTCCGCCCCCCAATTAACCCATTACTTCAGGACAACTGGGGTCACCAAGTGATTATCCCCGTCACGATCCCACTGCTCTTGCCTTAAAACCGTCAGTTCGGCTCAGAGAACGAGCAGGTCTGTGTCAGGAAGGATTAAAGGCATCTGCTTCCCTCAAATCCCAGCCCAGCGAGTCTGGGTGTCTGAAAGGCTGGTGAATTAATTTCCTCCAGAACTTCCTTTCTGTAGGTCAAGGTCAAAACTGCTTCCACCTTCTGCAGATCCACAGTCTTCCCAGCCAAAACAGACTCTCAAAGGCCACTTTCAGAGTCTCTGCAAAGGCAGCCTGGTTCTCTTGAGTTCTCTGTGAATTAATAATAGCAGCAACATCTGGTGCTTTGTTTTCAGATTCTGTGCTAAACATTTGACAATATCATTTTATTTCGCTCTCACCTATTAATGCGCGTGTCTGTGTGCGTGCGTATCAGAGGGCACCGTGTACGTATCAGAGGACCAGTGGTGACGATGGGAATCATCTTGGATTGCCCTGCCTCCTTTTAGCTTAGCTTAGGGTTTTCCAGTCTCCGCCTTCCAGGGTTGGAAGTGAAGGCTGCCATCATTTCTGCCTGGTGTTTTTATGCGTGACCTGGGATGTGAACTCAGGCCCTTCTGCTTGTGAGGCAGAGGCTTAACCCTGAGCCATCTCTCCAGCCCTTCTCCAGCCCTCACCTATCGTTTCTTGAGTGACTATGGACCTGACGAGTCCTTCCCTCGGGAAACTCCCACTCCATTCCACACCCATGGGGATATTCAAGGCAGAGACTTGGGGCCCGAGCCACAGTCCCCTGCCCACTTGTGCTTGCAGCTGCTGTGTAGAGGAACATCTTCATGGTCTCGGGCTGAGAAAGTTACTGGACCACAAAAGAGCCAGATTTTGTGTTTCCCATTCTGCTGCCCTCGTTAAATTACCAAGAATTCAAATGGACAGTAGAAAGGAACTTTATTCACTGTGGCCGTACTGGGGAGAGAGCATCCAGCGTCTGAGTCTGTCTCGGCCACAGGTTGCAAAGAGACAAGTTGAAAAGAAAGCGGGAGATGGAGAGCCGCCGTGTCCCGCAAGATTTTCCTAACTGTGTGGACTTTCTTTTGAGAGACAAACTCCTCCTCTTCTGGCTGGGATTATTTGCTCTCTGCAGTGTGAGCGTCCAGGGGGGATTTCCCTGATAGGCCTTTGACAGCCAGAGTGATGGGGGAAGGTTGGGGGGTCACCTCCTGACTTTCTGTTTTTCTGGTCTGGTTACAGGAAGGTTCTAGGATCCCTTTCCACTGACATGCGTGGGCATTTGCTTGAAGGGTGAAGGCGGAGGTGGGCAACAGATGCCAGCCTTCCAAGGCACAGTCTAGACTGTTCTTCCAAGATTCCCCACCGGGGGTGAGGCACCCCCCTCGGCTGGCAGGGCTGAACAGCTCCACCTCAGATGCGTTGTTCTTTCTGTGTCTGAATCTTACTGCTTCCCTCCTACTTCCGGATCACATCCTCAATAAATCACCTTCAGTTCCATCCTTGCCTCCTGAGAGCTCTCTTTTAGGATGCCAAACTGGGGCTGGAGAGATGGTTCAGGGGCTAAGCCTCTGCTTTGCAAGCAGAAGGACCTGAGTTCAAATCCCCGGTCCTATGTAAAAACACCAGCTTAAAATGGTGGCGGCTTACATTTCTGGCCCTGGAAGGCAGAGCCTGGGAAACTCCACAGCAAAGCAAAAAGGAGGTAGAGCAATCCAGGATGATTCACAAGCACACACAGTGCTCCGCCCCCCCCCAACTCACAGACAGATACACACACAGGGAAAGGATGTCAAACTGGATTTGTGACCCCAGCAGCACGGACACAGAGGCAATTGCCTTGAAGTGTCACAGCTGTATGTGACACAGCCAAGGTGTCCATGGGCTCTAAAGCCTGATCACACACACCCATCAAGCTTTGCCCTTCCCTCAAAGAATCAGAATGTGTACTGATGAGGGGCAGTTCCAATGGCTGGGAAGGTCCGCCATATTTACCCATGAGACTTTGCTGCAGCCGTCCTTCATGTCGCTGATGACTACAGGACCACACAACTCAGGGGACCGAAGAGTTTATTCTTGCTTACCTTTCTTTGTTACGCTTCATCAGCGCGGCGCGAGGATTCATACCATGCCACGTCCACAGAAAGAGTTGAGAAATGTGGAAAGTCCTAAACCAGCTCTGACCGGCTCATCCACCTGCCGAGGGAGGGACCTGCCCACTTCGGGCTGGGCCTTCCCACCTCAACTAGACAATCACTCACAGGCTTCATCAGGGTTTGCCTTAAATGAAAAGGCTCCTTACGCGTGTGCCGAAAGCTCAGGCTTTGATTGTCAAATTAGCACCTACAAGTACCAGCCACAGACTTTATTCATGCATTTCTTCCCCATGAGCAAACACTTATTCATCAGCATCTGAGGGCAGATACGACAGAACACACTCGAGTGACTCCAAGGGGACAGACCTGGTCCTTGTTCACAGCTGCTGCCTACAACTGAGCAGTACCCTGTAGGGACTTGCAGGCTGATCTGGAAACGCGAGGGGCTTCTCTCCCCGTGAGCAGTGCCCTGGAATGACGTGTCCACACAGCAGTCTCTGAGACCCGGATTCTTCACATCCATCAGCCTACCTGTAGATGGAAGAATGGAGTCCACGCCCCTGATGTGGTCCTAGGAGAAACCAACAGATGACACACTCTGGAAGTGTGGTAGTGTGCGTCTGTGTGTGTACATTCATGCGTGTGCAGATGCACATATGTGTGCATGCAAGAAGAGGCCAGAACCTCTTGGCCTCTTGGAGTGTTGCTTCTCAGGGGCTATCCACTTGGTTTGTTGTTTTATTTTTAAGTCGTATTGTAGGGCTGGAGAGATGGCTCAGGGGTTAAGACTCTGCCTCCCAAGTAGAAGGTCCTAAGTTCAGATCCGAAGTCCCACTTAAAAACATCAGGTGGGAACAGTGGTGGTCTGAACTTCTGACCTTGGTGGGTGGAACCTGGGAAAATCCCAGACCAAAGCAAAAAGGAGGTAGAAGCAATCCAGGATGATTCCTTAAGTCACCCTTGGCCCTCCACAGGGACACACAGTGCCCTCTGACACATACCCATGCACGCACATACACACATTGTATTTTCTTAATTTTAAAAATTCATTTATTTATTTTAGTGATTATACATGAATATAGTGACTTTATAATATTTTAAACCCTTGGTCCCAAATCCATCCCTCCTCCTCCTCCTTTTCTCCTTATAATCCTTCTTGTACCCTGCTGGACTCTCTCCTATTTTAAATCTTTTCATTTGCGTGGCCCACTGTGTTTCATCTAGTCTGTCTGTGATGACATGTGCCTGACCTGATTCATGCTCCAGCAAGCATTCCAGATGAGCAGGTGTACATACCATTGAGGAAAGCGTCCTCCTCCACTTCCCCATCAGCATCAGTCCTTAGCTTCTCTCAGAGACGTGTGGCGCTCCTCGAGAGCTTTCTGATGTTATGGTGAGATACTAGTTCCTGTGCAATTCTTATGTAACTATATGTATCTGCCATGGAATCTTACATATCATGACTTATGTCCAGGAGATAATGCCTGGCCCACCACCGAAGGGTTGGGGAGGGGGGAAAACACACATATGGAGGTCAAAGGACAACTTTGTAGAGTTGGTTCTTTCTTTCCACCTTTACCTGGTTTCTAGGAATTGAACTAAGGGCTCCAGGCTTGAGCGGCTAGAAGCGCCTTTAAGTGCTAAGTCATCTTACTGGATCCGCCCTATTTTTTTTTTTTTTTTGAAACAGGATCTCTCATTGGTCTCGAGCTTGCCAATTAGGTTAGGCTGGCCAGTGAACCCCTGAGACCTCCTAGTCTCCTCCCCAGTGCTGAGATCCAGGTATATATCACCACACCTGGCTTTTTACGCGACTTCTGCAGCTCTAATTCAGGGTCACCCATGAGCCGTCTCCCAGGCCCCGTGAACGGCAGCTCGGACCTGTCTCTAGAGTTAGTCTTTGGAGACCCTGCTGGGCGTACTCCTCTGCTGAGTCGTTCCAAGTCTCTTCCCACGGAAGCAGCTGGCAGCATCTGCCTGCTCTGCCGGACCAGATCCCACAGAGCCAAAACCAATATCATTCTCCTTTTTTCCTGGTGTTGCAAGTGACCCACAAGGACATCATTTATATGGACAATTAGGCAAAAAGTCTTCAGGGTTATATATATGAAACTGCTAGACTCGTCTGCTTTGTTCGATTTCAGACGGTCCCATGGAAGCCAGCGTGCGGCTTGTCAATTAGGTGGCTGCGGCACGCAGCCGCAGAGGCGCGGAAATGTGACCTATTTTTACACGATTTTCCCAGCAACATGAATGGCGACCTGGAATTTTATTTCCCCCCTCCCCATCTATTCAGTTCTCACTTAGATTTTGTTCTTCCCAAAATTACATTTGGGGAAATGGAATTCTGGACACTTATCCTGGTAGTCTTGGAAAGGCAAAAGTACAGATTCCCCAGAAAGAAAGCCGCACTTCTGAACTAGCCTTTCTGTCCCTCTGCTGAGCCAGTCTGCCCTTCTCTCCGCCCTCTGCCTCCTTGGGTGGAACCTCACTATTTCACTCCTGCACTGTGGTTGGCAAAGGATGGAAACCTACTTGAATTTCTAGTTTCTTCTACTCCTCCATTCATCCATCCATGTCCCCCCATTTATAAATTTCTTCAATAAATACTAAGCATTTATTTCAGGCTAAGGATTGTGTGGGGGCCATAGAGAGTTCTTAAAGCAGGCGGCAAATAAGAAATTCCAAGATCTCCTCTCTCAAGCCTTCCAGACTAGCAGGGAATAGCTGTTGTACAAGTAATTAGTTACAAGGATGGGGAGATGGCCCAAGGAGTTAAAGCCTTTGTCTTACAAGCAAAGGGACCTGCATTCAGATCCCCGAATACGGCAGCTTGTTTTGCAAATTCCAGCCCTGGAAGGTGGAGCCTGGGAAACCCCAGATCAAAGCAATAAGGAGGAAGAGTAATCTAGGGTGTTTCCCAATGTCACCCTTGGGCCTCCACAAGCACACACATTCAAGAGCCCTCTTAGCCACATAAAACACACACACACAAGTGTGTAAAAAATAATAATTGGGGATGGGATTTGAGACTAAGGGATGAAAACATTTATAAATGTCACTATATTCATGCATACATTAGAAAAAAGAGAATGAAAAAATAATAATTCGTTACAATGGCGATTGGTGAGTCCTCAAGGAGGTGACACACAAGCCTAGATGCTGTGAGCAAAGCAAAGAAGCAGAGGAGGAGGAGGGAGAGGTTCGGGAGGGAAGGGTCACGTGAGGGTCTGGGGCGGAAGGACCAATCATTCCGAGGGGCTAGTGAGGCAAAGGGAAGAGGAGGTGGGCAGGGATGAGACGGAGAGGAAGCTGTGACCCTCCACTCAGGACTTGGATGGGGGAGGGGAAGCCACGAGTGGGGGTTGTGGGGTTGGAGTCCTTTGTGTTCAAAAAGATCTCGCCGCTGACTCCTGTCTGGAGAGGGGGCTTCAGAGCAGAGGGGGGACAGAAGGGAGAGGCAGGAGGGAAGACACTGGGACGACTGCCAAGAGGCAGTGGAGCCGGGAGTGGTGGGCATGCAGAGGCAGGAGAATAACTGCACGCTGAGGGTACACGCTGGGCTACACAGTGGATTCTAGAATCTAGTCTAGAATCTAGCAGTCTAGATATGCGCCCCTCCTCCACCCGAAGAGGCCACGTACCCCTCCATCTGCAGGAAGAGGTGACCATGGCAGGAACAGATGGGGTGTTGACGGTGAGAAGCCGAGAGGTTCTAGGAATTACCTGGAAAGGGCCCACAGAGCCCGCTTGGTGCTTCGCAGCCACCCGTGGAAGCCCTCGGAATATGGTGCACTGTCTTGATGCGAAGCCAGACTCCCAGGGAACCCCTGCTGACGGCTGCGTGAGGGTTCACCAGGAGGTAGGCAGCTCCGCTTCCGCTCTCGTCCCTCTCCCCGTATCTTTTTTTTTTTAATTATTAGTTATTATTTATTCAACTGTGTGCATGTGCGTGTGTATGTGCGTGCGCGTATGTGTCTGTGTGTGTGTGTGTGTGTCTGTGTATGTGTATGTGTAGAACCACGGACGAATTCGCGAACCACCATGGACGCCTTCACCTCCTTCTGCCCCGGGATTCACAGGCTCCGCCCTACCAGGACCAGAAGCGCAGGCCGCCCCCACTTCCGCCTGGCGTCTATACATGGGATCTGGGATCCGAACTCAGGACCTTCCACCTGCAAGGCGGAGGCTTAACCCCTGAGCCACCTCTCCGGCCCCCTCTCCCCGTATCTTGTGAGACTGGGTGTGCCAACAATGCCCCTGTTCTCTCACTGCCCTTTGGACAGCGCCCCTCCCTTTCTCCACATGCCCACAACACCTGCCCAGTGCTCCGTATAAATCACATCCACTGGGTACCAGGATCGACCCATTGCTCTGGAACTTCAGGACTAGTGAGACTGGGATCCTTTCTCGCTTCATCCCGTCCTTCCACATCAGCCACCTGGTCAGACTCCAGACTCTGCAAGGTAATGAGGACAATGGCAAGAATGTGTTTCCCTGGACCTTAAGTTAAGTGGGAGCTTTGGAAAAAGCTCAGTTCCTGGATACGACGATACCACTGAAGATGCCGTGGCGTGGCTTTCTTATATATAACGCACTCTCTCGTCCCCCTACCTAGTGAGCTTGCATCTCAATGCCCAGCAGTTCTCACTCACAATAGACTTCACTGATCAATTATGATGCTTTTCTCCAAACCAAACTTTCAGGAACACTGCCCACTCTTGGGGTTTTAGCTACTTTTCTGTTGCTGCAATAAAACGACCTGACAAAAGAAATCTGAAAGAAAGGGTTTATTTGGGCTTCTAGCTCCAGGGCGATAGAGTCTATTATGGTAGGGAAGGCACAGTGGTGTGAGGACCAGACCCTCCTCAGGCCTCCCTGCAACACCAGAATGGAGTCTTAACATCAGTCCAGCTGGGTCTGCAGATCACTAGCCAGGAGTCCTACCTCACCACGCCCTGCAGCGAATCGGATCCATCTGGAGAAAGCAGGCACCAGCAGAGCCCCCCCTCTCCCTCTCTCAGCAAGGCACGAGAACTGATAAAGTGCTAACGTGTGATTGGTACGTCACACAGAGATAAGACAGAAAGGAGGGGAAGGACAAGATCACCAGGATGCAAGGAAAACTTGCCATTCTACATGTGTCAACTGAACCAGGGGTTCAGCTTGACATCAGAGAACTGAGCCTTTGGCACATCCACGATGAATGATTTAGTTAAGGCAAGCCCGTGTGAGATCATCCAGTGGATGAGGGAAGACCCCGCTCACGGCGGGTGGGCCATTCCCTGTGCAGGCGGTCAAGGTGCAGAGAGCTGGCTCTGTAGTTTGGCAGACTGGCATACAAGCCACTCTACCACTCTGTCACCTTTTCTGGTGGATATGGTATGAGTGGGTCCCCCTGACTCCTGATTTTGGGGTGAACTCTCCAGTCATAACGGACTGTAGCCAGAAGACGTAAGCCAAGTATAAGCCCTTGTTTCTCTAGTGGGAAGACGAGACCAACCGGTCAACCTCCCACCTTTGTCTGATGTTGGGGTACCATTGTTCCCGGCTGCATCTGTACCGAGAGTGTGCGCAAATTAACCACAAACGACATTAGCAAAATAAGTAATGTTGGATTCCCAGAGCATCTCTGTTTAGGTCTGTATCGACCATGGCAGAGGGTCATCTTCTACCTTACAGTGAATTTAGGGCATAGTGACTGCTTGCTTGCACACTGGCAAAGAGAGAAGAGAGTGTGAGTGTGTGCGGTACCCTGACCTAGACCTTAAGGAATGAGGCTACCTCCATTCCCTTCAACCCGGCACAATTGGGAATGTTGGTGCTCCTGTGTCCACTAGAGGGGGCAAGCAGGCTTGTTTTCTGGGGTGGCCTAAGAAATCCTGAGAAGGGGTAAAGAAAGAGATGGGCTGTCAGAAGTCTCTCTCTCTCTCTCTCTCTCTCTCTCTCTCTCTCTCTGTCATACAATGGCTTTCTGGAATAGGATCTAAAAAAGAAAGAACATCCTCATTAAATTGCTTGACGCAGTTCTGTTTTTTTTGAAGGGCCGGGGCTAAAGGGCAGGTTACATAAGGCGCAAGAGCGCAGGGCTGGTCCTGGGCTCTGCCGGGGGAAGTAACACCTGGAGCTGCGTGCAGAGGCGCTCTCTCAAGCTGGTGGAGACCCCCCCCAACTAAACTGAGACCACTGTTTCACCCAGATAGGTTAGTGCCTCCCTCTGGCTGCAGCCAGGGGAACACACCCTCTTTGCAGACCTTTCCCTCTGGCTTCTGCAAAAATGGGGTTGTGTTCTTGTCCTGGCGCTTGCAAGAGCTCATTTCACCAAACAGACTTGTGCACCTCCTTTTCCCCTGGGGTGGCTGCAAGCCAGGCCCAGAAGCCCAGAGCCTGCCGCTCCAACCTCTCTCTCCAGAACCTTCCACCGCGACCTCATCCCAGGCTTGAGAACTGCCGAGCGGTGACTGGACTTTCTCAGCCTATCTAGGGGGAAATGGGTTGAGGAAATCAGCACAGGATTTTATGGCCAAATATTTCTTTCCCTGGGAGGTCAGCACATTCAAAGCACTGAGTGGAGATTGGAGTCGGGCCAGCCATAGCCATCCTAATGAACACTAATAGAGAACGGCGATTATTGTTGACTTCAGAATGCAAACAAGAACTTTAGACAGGGGTCCCTATCAACCGGAAGGGGCCGGGCACCGATGCCGAGCCCTGTTTTGCCGTTGCTTAGCAACGGGAAATGAACGGTTCCTGCCTCTTAGCACTGGTGGTACAGTTAGACAATGAGCTATATTGGACTGAATAGGTATAAAATTAGTTTCTTCTTTCTCTCTTGGAGAAGGCTACTGGCAGCGGAGAGAATGTCTTGGATGGGGATGTAGCAGAAGATGGGGTGGCTTCCAACTACAGATAAATTTGATTGAACTTTTACTGAGAGCTTCCTTCCTCAACTACTATTATGCCGGGTCCCATGACCAGCACACTTACTTCGCAATCCTAATAGGTACCAGAGGGGGATCAGCAAGAATTAAATCAGGTTGTGTCAAGAGGGGATCTTGGAAAAGCCGAAAGCCAAGTCGAGTTTATTGTGAACCTAATCCTTTATATATCATGAAACGGGGGTGATGTCTATACACTGCTCAGATGATGTCAATAGTGGCAGACAAACTACCTGTGCAAGGTCAACAGTAGGTGGGACCAACACAACACCAGTGATACAACCCTGCCAATCCTTAGACATGTTACTCTGCTGTAATGTTCCTAAAGTCATTGTGGGGAAAGAACAGGCTGCTGATAGGCCAGGAAGTTGGTGATACAATTATAATGATAAAGCTCTGTACCTGTCCTTTAGATGTGCTAATCACTGTCTAGACGGCTTCCAAAGAACAGGAAGGAATATGTAAAAACACCTCTGCTTTTGATCCCAACTTGAGACAGGACAAGATCCATCCCTGCCCCTTATGGGAAAGTCAACAGGAGTCAGCCTATGACTATGCTGGCATAGGCTGGCATAGGCACACAGCCATGCTGGCAGAGGAGGCACACTGCAACTGAGACTTCGAGGAATGCCCTTGGCATCCCTCTTCAAGAAATGGAGATCTTGAGGTTGAGTGTCCCCCTACACTATTAGAGTACTCCAAGTACAGACCCCACAATAAGGGTGAGGAGAGAGCAGTCTTAGAAATAACATGTGGGGGTGCCTCTGAAAATCCAGTAGTCATGATAAATAATAATTTAACGTGATAATAAATGTAGAAATCTTCAGAGTCTAGTGTGAAGTCATTGGTAATTGCCATTCGTTAGATTAAACTATATGTGTTGATTTTGTAGGTCCAAAGTGATGGGAAAAAAATCAAAATTGGTACTAAAAAATGAATAAATATAAACATTTGTGTAAAATCGGATTGATACCTTCAGTATTTCCCACTTTGGTCTCAAGGCCCAATGTGGCATCCCATGGCATGTGAGCTGGTTTTTTTGTGTCTCACACACTCACAGAAGAAGCGTTCGGAACGGCCCTGCCTTCTGCAGGTTGGTGATGGGGGTAAGAGGTCTTGTAGGTTGGGCTAAAGAGTTCCTTGATTTGGGGGAAGTGTCTCTGCAGAGGTAATGGCTTTGGTGAGAAGAACCTACAGAGCTTCCAGAACAGGGATGTGGAGGGACCAAAGAGCCTGACCTGAGGCTTTGCTGATACCTGTCGTCGGCTGGAAATGGTCCAATGCTTTGTCCCTAAAACAGCAGGCTGTGCCTCCAGCTGCAGCGTATAGCAAAAACCATCCGCCCTCTTATCCTTAAACAGTCTCTCACCATACAGCCCAGACTGACCTCAATGCCAGCCTTCTATGTGCTAGGGCTACAGGTGTGTGTCGCCACGCACCGCTCCCCAGCTTCCTTTTCTTGGTGGCATTCATACTAATGCACAGATGGAGAAACTCAGCTGGAACGACAGGACTTGCCAGTCCCAAGCCAGGTTTTGCTTATGAAACCAACACCTGTGATTCAATCCAACGCATGCTGAGAACGCATTTAATCTAACACATGCTGAAGAATGGGTCCCCAAAACATCGACCTCCTAAACTACTAGACCCTATGACTGTGGCCTTACGCTGCAGGAGCAGCAGCAGGACTTTACCATTGCCAGTAGGCTGAGGTTGAGAGGAAGGGGTGGTCGTAGACCTCTCAGTGAGTCCCAGTCGGTGATGGTGGTCTGAGTAGAGGGAGGAAGTACTATCATGGAAGCAGAAGACTGATGACACTGCGCTATCGGCTTTAAAAATGGAAGAGGAGGGTCACAAGTCAAGAATCCCTGGTGGCCTCTCTGAGCCAGAAGAAGCCAGAAGCAGATTCTTCTGGGGCCTTCCAGAAAGACTGCAGCTAACACCTTGACTTTAGCCAAGTGAAACTGGTGATAAGAATTCTGACTTCTGGAATGGCAAGATGATCAGTCTATAATATCGTTAAAGATTTACTTCCACTTATGTGTGTGTGTGTGTGTGTGTGTGTGTGTGTGTGTGTGTGTGTATCTGTCTGTCTGTCTGTCTATGCATGTGTATGAGCAGGTGCATGCATCCTTCCTACACACTGAGGCCAGCAGAGGGCGTAGGAGTCCTCCTCCAACACTCGCCCTGCTCCTTTGAGGCAGGGTCTCTCCCCGAAAGGGGGGGCTCACATCTCTGTGAGGCTGAAAGCAAGCCCCAGCAATCGTCCTGTCTCCGACCCACTCCACTAGAAGCAGGATTACAGGCATTTTTCAGGGGTCCCTGGGTTGCTATGTGGACGCTGAGACAGAGCAAGCACGCTTAAACCCTGACTTACCACTCCAGCTCTAAATCTATGTATACTGAAAACTCCTAGTCAACTTGAAAATATAAATAAGGAAATAAAAGGTGCAAGGATTGAAACCAAAGGAGCAAAACAGACATTAACTAAATGCGACATGATTAGTCTTGTAGAAGAATCCTAATAAACTACAAATACATTGTACGGACTAATAAGGGTTTAGTAAAGTTGAGGAATAAAAGAACACTATTCCAAAGCAAACAACTTCATACATATACGGACATATATATCTCAAAGTTAAAATGTAATTTAAGATGCACCATTTCCAAGCGTAATGTCATCCAGTCGGTACAGAGATCGGGGCAGGACCATCTGAAAGCAGACCTAACAGAGAATGAGCAAATCTTTCCTGGAAAAAAATGAGGGAATCTGTCAAGAAGCACACGTAAATGGCCTATGGATTCAGTGAAGTTCCAGTCGACATTCCAGTTTTTTTCCTTCGTGGAGAAAGTTTCTAAAGTCAACATTTAAAAAAGCGCAGGGCCGGGGCTGGAGAGGTGGCTCAGGGGTTACGCCTCTGCCTTGCAGGCAGAAGGTCCTGAGTTCGGATCTTAGACCCCAGGTATAGACGTCAGGCGGAAGCGGGGGCGGCCTGCGTTTCTGGTCCTGGTAGGGCGGAGCCTGTGAATCCCGGGGCAGAGTAAACAAGGAGGAGGTGGAGGCGTCCATGGTGGTTCCCGAATTCATCCGTGATTCTACACACACACACACACACACATACACACTCGCACACATGCATACACGCACAATTGAATAAAATAATAAATAATTAAAAAAAAAAAAAAAGCGCAGGGCCAAGCTGGGAAGGCGGGTTGGTGGGTAAAGTCTTTGCCGTAACACACATCAGGACTTGATTTTTCGGTCCCCAGAACCCGCGTGCTGCAGTCAATTTTCTTTTTGCTGTGAGACAGCGCTCAGGTTCCAGTGACCTAGAGGAGAAAGGGGTATTTATTTGGCTCACGGTTCCAGAGGGGCTGTATTCCATCAGCGTGGGGAGCACTTAGCTGGGGGACAGACGCAGGAGGTGGTTCAGGTCACCGCAGCCATCGCGAAGCAGAGAAAACAGGAGAATGAGACGAAGCAGGGCCCGCCACCAGACCTCAAGAGCCACCCCCTGCGATGTACTTTCCTCCTGCGGGTGTCTACCTCTCAAAGGTGCCAAAACCTTCCCAAAAGATGAACACCAGCTTAGGATTCAAACACACGAGCCCGTAGGTGCAAGTCATAGTCAACCCATGACAACATACACAACTGGATAGAATAACATACATATGTAATCTCAGTGCAAGAGGGAGATGGGAGAGTCCCCCCAAAACTCCCAAGCCAGCTAGCCTGGCATATGAGGTGGTAAAGCCAACCACACAAAGAGAGCCTCATCTCAAACAAGGGGGAAGATGAGGATCAATGCCAGACACTGTCCTCTGAATGCTTCCCACCCCCTTCTGCACATGCAAAGATTAGAAAAAGAGAGAAAGAAAGAGAAGGACCACAAGGAGCCAGCACACGAGGCGTGGAGACCTGCCTGTTAGATGACAGATTCGTCACAGTAATTAAGATGACGTGGTGTTTCCATAGCTCAAGATCCACATCAGTGTAATAAGGAACCTAGAAACAGATGCATTATATAGAAGCCCTGATTTAGTCCATCACTTACATCATAGGTCATGGGGAAGGGGGAGGAGAAAGAATACATCAGCCAATCAAAAGGGAAAGGGACAGAACAAATTTGAATTTATGAAAGACAAAAAAGAGCAAAAGATAAAAATTAGAAAATTTAGAAAATATGAGACGGAGGTTTTTAACTTGTATTTCACAAACTTCCAATGAGCTTGTGGATATAATTCAGTAGGCTTATGGAAGGGGAAAGAAATGCCTCCACTCATTCAAAATAGATAATGTGAAGAGGAGGGAATGGTATTGGGGATTAAGGTGTAAAACTATCACAAATTCACCATATTCCTATATAAACACTGAAAGAATAAAAAAATCCAGAAAAAGATTCAATTATTTTAAAATTTCTTTAATCTTTGACAGCTTCATACACATAGTCAATGAATTTAAGTCATTTTCACCCCATCGTACCTGATCCCATCCTCCTCCTCTCCCAGTGAAACCTGTCTTGTTCCTAACCGTCTCCTGCCAACCGTTGTGCCTTTCGTGCGGGTGATTCACTGAGCTTAACAAAGGCCGTGTGCATTGGCACGTACCTGTGCACTCGCTGGACTGTGTGCCGTGTATCAGTGGGTACGCCATTGAAGAAAGGGCTTCGCCTTCTCACAGCCAACATTAACCACCAACACGCCCTCAGGGAGCGGTGGGGCTCAGGAGGTCTTGCCCCTTCCATGGCGAAGTGCTGACAGGCTCAGTCTCGTGTTGACACAGTGACTTCATGGGTACAATGGCCCAGTCATGCCTAGACTGTTGGGCATCCTTCCTACCCGCTCTCTAGCCCCACATGCTTTTTACTTCTTCCCTGATGTTCCCTGAGCCGGGGGAGGGGGCAGGGCAGTTGATACACACAGCCTGCTTAGTGACAAGCACAGATATTCCATATGAACAAAGGTGCCAGGCTCTAGTAGGTTTTGTGCACGTGACGGGCATGCGAGCATGGAAGGAAGCGTGTCTCTTTCCCTGCTCTTCCTAAGGACAGGGCGTGGATAGTTCCTTTGGCTCTTGATATTGGTACGGATTCACCCGTCGTGTTGATGAACTGTAACAATGGTAAGTTGAAATAAACTCCTTGTTCTTCTAAGTTGTTTGGTCATGTGACTACATCAACGCCGGGAAGAGAACCCCGGACAACAGGTGTCAGAAGAAAGCACATCGTGTGATCATGTTATAGGAAACCCGAACGAATCCACGGAGCCTCGTTCCTGCTTTGCAGGTGAGGGTCTCCACTGTAACAACAAGAAAGACATTTGAAAACAATGAAAAAAAAAAAAACCTGCTCATCCTAGATGCTCATCCTAACAGAAGACACAGGGCACACAGCTACCCCCCCCCAAAAAAAAATGGAGCTACGGAGATGAATGACAAACTAGAGCAGAAACATCTACTGGAGTCAGGGCTGGACTCACTGCAACAGTTACCGCAGAGAAGAACACCACTTACTAAAAAGAAAAAGAAAAACAGCTTAATGAGACAGAGCACAAGTCACAAAGCGTGGAGCATACGCAATAGGGAGGCCGGAACTATTAGAAAAGGAACTTAAAGCAACTGTCCGTGACTGATATCTTTTTTAATTATTATTTTATTTTTCTAGTTTTACAAGCATATTGAGTAGTCATCCCTGCTTCTTTCTAGCCCCCTCCCTCCCATCTCCTTTCCTTCCCTTCATCAATCCATCCCTCTCCCTCCCATCCTCCTGTCTGTCTGCTTCTATAGACCCCAGGGTTCCCTCTGGCTTGTGTGACTGATATCTTAAGAACCCTGATGGAAAAGTAGACAATTCAAAGACACGAGGAACATGAGCAGAGCAGTGGAAATCCTCAGAAAGAGCCAGAAAGAGCCGCTGAGATAAAAACCATGTAGCGCATATGAGGATGCCTTTGATGCCCTTGTGTAGACTACACAAGACTGAAGAGGGGATTTCTGAGCTCAGGAGGGGTCGGGCCTCATATCCATGGTTTAGTATCTATGGATGCAACCAACTGAGGATTGCAACTGGACTGAATATGCAAAGACTTTTTCCTTGTCATTCTTTGCTATGGAAGGCAGTGCAACAGCAGTCCGCGTGGCTTTCGCTCTTCCGGTCACCACGTGACATCTAAAAAGGGCTTAAAGTATGCTGGTGTTGTGCGCACAGCTTACAACACAAGCCATGTGTGTGTGCAAGCCTCCGTATGTGTGAATGGACCTAGAACCAGTGGTCTGTGTAACAAAAGATGATGGGAAGTCAACAGACTCTTAAAACCAAACATGAAAAAGAACAAGACTTAAGGAAAAAATTCCCACAAAGTAGATTATTCAAGAACCGTGGGATAATGACCAAAGGTATAATAAGAACTAGAAATCCTACACAAAGTAGGATGAACGCCACCACAACACAAAGGAAGCAACCAAACGCAACAACAAAAAAAACCCCTGCTATATCTAAGCATATCCCTTTCCAATCTGAAAAAAAAAAATCAAAGATAAGAAAAAAAATTCTGAAAGAAGATAGGGAAAAACATTTATTTCACCAGAACTTTTCAGGCTATATGGGGACTGATCAAACAGCCTACTCTTAAATAACACGGGACTCAAAAAAGAAGTTGCAAAAGAAATTAAAACAGTCACGGCCATGAAAAGAGAAACACAATTTACCAAAATGCATTAGAAGTAGCAAAAGAGGTGCTTAAAGGGAGCTTTCTAGCACTAAATGGAATATTAGAAAAGAAGAAAGTCTGCAATCAACTTATGCTTCTACCTCTGGCAACTAGAAAAAGAGCAGATTAGATCCACAGTAAGTGGAAGAAAATTAATAGAAATTAGAGCAGAAATCAAGAAATCAATGGAGAAAACAAATGACCCCACAAGCTAGTTATTTGAAAAGATTGATGAATTTATCAACCTCTGGCCAGCTTAAGGAAAAAGAAGAGACAATTTGCTATTATCAGAAATGTGAGAGAACATCACTACAGATCCCACAGACACTAAGATGGAAGGGCAATACCATAAGGCATTCCATAACAACAAATTTGACAACCTAAGCAAAATTGATTAATTCCTTAAATGATACAATCTGTCAAAATTACATGAAAAAATAATAGCTTTTAAATAGACTTATACCTGATAACAAATCAAATGAACAGGTAATAATATTTCAAAACAGAAATCATAACCAAGTTGTACTAGTTCTTTTTTTAATTTTTTTATTCAATTGTGCATGTGTGCACGTGTGTGTGTGTGTGTGTGTGTGTGTGTGTGTGTGTGTAGAACCACGGGCGAATTCAGGAACCACCATGGACCGCCTCCACCTCCTCCTTGTTTACTCTACCCCGGGATTCATAGGCTCCCCCCTACCAGGACCAGGACCAGAAATGCAGGCCGCCCCCGCTTTCGCCTGGTGTCTATATGTGGGGTCTAGGATCTGAACTCAGGACCTTCCACCTGCTAGGTAGCTGAGCCACCTCTCCAGCCCCAAGTTGTACCAGTTCTTATCATCTCTTTCAAGATAGAAATAGAAAAACTACTTCCTAACTCATTATAGAACTCTAGTATTACTTTCATGACTAAACAAGACAGACATGAAAGAAAAAGAAAGAAAGAGAGAAAAGAGAGAAAGAGAAAAGAAAGAAAATGTATCTACCACTGGCTCTCATGCATGTGGGTGCACAATCTTTCCAATACTGACAAGTATAGTCTTGTAGTATGTTTTTAAAAAACATGCCATAACAAAGTAGAACTTATCCTGGGTCTGTAAGGCTGGTTCACTGCATTCGATCACAATAACAAACAAAAGAAAAGTCACATGACCACATTCATAGCTGCAGAAAAGCATTTGACAAAATCTAACTTTACTCAACATACAAAGAAAATCATAATAAATTAAGAATAGAGATATTTCTCTACTTGGTGAGAAAATCCACCCCCAAACTACAGCTTGCATCATTCACAATGGTGGGAATCTAGAAACTTCCTGCCAAGACCAAAGATGTTCACATTCATCACTCCTTAACATCAAACCAGAGATCATGCTGATGCAATGAGACTGGGAAAGAAAATAAAAAGCATATAGCTAGGAAGGAAGACATAAGCATCTGTATATCCATAAATGATTTTATTGTCCATGTAGAAAATTCAGAAGAATTAGTAAGCAAAGAAGCCCTTCCTGGAATTAATAAGCCATTACAGCAATGTTGCAGGACACAAGGTTAATCTATAAAAATAATTGCTTTCCTACATACCAGCAATAAGAAAGTGGAATTTGAAATGAAAAAAAAAGTGACGCCAGGTTCATTAACACTTCCAAAATGAAATATGTGGGTATAAATCTAACAAAATACCTACAAGGTCTTTCTGAGGAAAACTACAGAATCCTGGTGAATGGAATTGAAAAACAACTAAATAAATGGATGTATAGTCCATGTGATGGATAGTGAGATTCACTGTTGCTAAGATGCTACTTACTCCCAACCGTGTGTTCAGCGCAATTCCAATCGAATGTACAGCAGGTTATTTATAGATATCAACAAGTTGTTCTGACATGTGTCCTATGCACATTAAGTGTATGTGCAGGGCACATGCAATGTACACATGGAGGCCAAAGGTTGAGACTGGCTCTCCTGTTGCTTTCTATCTTATTTTTGAGACAGGGTCTATCACTGAGACTGCATCTCACAGGTTTGGCTAGGCTGGCTGGCCAGCGGAATTCAGGGATCTGCCTGTCTCTGCAGTTCTGGGCTTGCAAACCACCCACACCTCACTTCTGTGAGATTCAGGGATCCGCATTGCAGGTCTTCGCGCTTGCACAGTAGGCACTTTACCCACCGGGCCATCTCCCCTCCTGGCAACAAGCTATTCCAGGCTGCTGAAGAGACTCTCTGTGGGAAGATGCTTGTGCTGCACGTAGAGTTCTAGAACCCACAAAACGAGCCAGGCAGTGTGGTGGCTCTGTAACTCAGCACGTGCGCGGTAGAGACAGATAATCCCTAGCTAGCCCAGCAGATTGGCTCCCTCGGTTCACTCAGAAGACCTGGGCTTAATAATACAGAAAGTGGAAAGTGACCAAAGATGCCAACTATCAACTTCAGGCCTCACATGCACCCACATACATGTGTACATATATATGAACATATGAACACGCATGAATGTACCCACATACACATGCAAACAAAACAAAGCAAAAAAAAAAAGTCATATATCACCATGGAAGGAGAATGGTCTCAAGAGGTCCCATACTTCCCTGAGAGGCTTATGAGGGTTAGTGCTAACTGGGGGTGCTTTCCTCAGTAGTATACCCGTGGATGTCTGGGTCGCGTTCCAGCACGTTCAGAGGCACATGCCATCAAAGGCAACCCAGATGAAACTCAATGGGCCCCGCACGCAAGAAGATGTGAAAACAGGAGGGAGACGGGCAGGGATGAAGAAGGGTTGTAATGGGACAAGGATTGGGGATTATTAAGGTGCAAAAAATATCATAAATTCGCTATATCCATGTATAAAACTCTAAAAGAATTTTAAACTTTTTTTTACTTTTATTTATTCAGTCATTCATTGTGTGTGTGTGTGTGTGCGCGTGCGCGCGTGTATCAGAGGGCACTGTGTGTCCCTGTGGAGGACCAAGGGTGACTTTGGGAATCATCCTGGATTGCTTCTACCTCCTCCTTCTTGCTTGGCTCTGGGATTTCCCAGGCTCTGTCCACCAGGGCTGGAAGTGCAGGCCACTGCTGTTTCTACCTGGCGTTTTTTACATGGAATCTGGGATCTGAACTCAGGATCTTCTGCTGGCAAGGCAGTCTTAATCCCTGAGCCATCTCTCCAGCCCCATCTAAAAGAATTTTAAAAAGACTTAAAAATGAAAATTAAAAAGACCCCCCCCCAAAAAAACTTCAAATTATCCTAAAAGTTAACATGGAGAGACAGAGGACCAGAAGAGCTAACATGATAGTGAAATTTGTGAAGAACAAAGTTGGAAGTTCTGACATTGCCTGGGCTCAGATTTATGAAGCTACAGTGACTAAGACAGTGATCTCGGTCAACCAAATAGGTAAGGTCAGTGGAGCAGAAAAGAAAGTCCCAAAATGGTCCACTTCAATATACTCCCTAATTTTTTGACAGAGGAGCAGAGACAACACAGTGGAGAAAGAATGCTTCTTGCACTAAATGAGTCTTTTTCAAAACATTTCATCTATTCATGAGAGAGAGCAAGGATGAGAGAGAGCATGTGTGTGTGTGTGTGTGTGAGAGAGAGAGAGAGAGAGAGATGCACACATGCGTGACATGGTGCATGGGTGGAGGTCAAAGGACAACGTATCTTCTAGTTTCCAAGGATCAAACTCAGGTCACTGGTTTTCCAAGCACGCGCTGAACTGTCTCACTAGCTCTCATCAAATGATTCTTAAATATCTATATGCAAATATGAATCTAAACACAGACCTTATTATATCCTTCACCAAAAAACTGACTTGAAATGTATCACAGATTCAACCACTAAAAAAGAAGAAATTATGAATTTCTAAGACAGATAAAATCCAAACGGTCTTTGGTTTGGTAACTTAAGAGGAGAATCAAAGGCATACTCCATGAAAGAAAGAACTGTTACGTTTGACCTCATTAAACTAAAACTTTTCTGTGGGAGTGACTATCAAGGGAATGAAGAGTTGCCCACTGAAAG
Organism: Typhlomys cinereus; assembly: GCA_023101885.1. Lineage (NCBI taxonomy): Eukaryota > Metazoa > Chordata > Mammalia > Rodentia > Platacanthomyidae > Typhlomys > Typhlomys cinereus. The sequence continues at coordinate 91,627 of JALPQD010000257.1, read as the reverse complement.
AAAATATTTGCAAAAGACATGTCTGATAAAGGACTGCCAAGCTAATCTACAAGGAAAATTTAAATCCAAATACAGGACTACAAAGGACCCAATTAAACATGGGCCAAATAATTAACAGATACTTCACAAAAAAAAAGAAATTAAGATGGCAAAGACTATCTGGGAAATGAACGCAGATTAAACCAGCAATGTGATGCTACATACCTATCAAAGTGGCCTGAATTTAGAACTCAGAGGATACAAATGTGTGGGTGGATGTGAAGCCCCAAGATTGCTAGTTCACGTTGATGGGGATGGCAGCTTGGGGGTTAATTTAAAAAACTAAGCGACACTCTAATAATCAACTACTTAGTGTTTATACTGAGGCATTGAACATCTTGATCCACACGAGACCATACATGCATGTTTATGACAACTTTTTCATAAAGGACAAACTTTAGAAGCAACCAAAGTATCTTTCAGTAGGCAAATGGATTGGCAGTGCAGGCAGACAACAAATATACTAGGAATTGCTCCAAAGAAATAAGCCACAAGCGGGGGCGGCATGCGCTCTGGCCCTTGTAGGGCGGAGCCTTGATCCGGGGCAGAAGGAGGGTGGAGGTGTCCCTGGTGGTTCCCGAATTGTCCGTGGTTTCACACACACACACACACACAGACGCGCGCGCACAATACACACAACATATGACACAGTTGAATAAATAATCATAAAAAAAAAAAAAAAAAAAAACAGTGAAAGAAGCTCATCTACAGCTGGAAAGATGTCGTAGTTAAAGCACTTGCTATACAAGCAAAAGGACACACGCGCGCGCACACACACACACACACACACACACACACACACACACACACACAGCTGTCTTGTACATGCCTGCACACACATACACAAAGACATAAATCCTTTCTCCCCTGCTGGACTGGCCTGCCCTTGTGGACAAGGGTGTGAACTCTCTGTTCAGTCCATAGATCTCATCAGCATAGCTCACACCTGGCACATTGGGCTGCTTAATAAATATTTGTTGAACAAATGCTTTGCTTCATCCAAGCTCCCCACCTAAAGAGGCGGGTGGTCGACATCTGTTTGCATACGAGCAGCCGAGGCCCAGGGAAGCTTGGGTGATCTACAGGAACCAGCCATCTGGTGATCCTTCCTAGATCAGGCAGGGCACTGCCAAGGGTCTTGGCAGCCATGGGCTGCATCCCCAGATTCCTTCGAGAAGCCGTTCCCCAAAGCATCCCTTCAGAGCTTTGCAGCGGAGTCTGTTAACCTGAAGTCACAAGGCAGAGTCTCCCGATGCTCACTCACTTCTCCTAGGAGACATCTCGGAACAGAAGGGCACCCCTTGGACTGCCAGGAGCCCGGGGACAGCGTGGGGGGAGCTATGGACGACGTCATCTATCCTCGTGGCAACTTCATGAGGCGATGGAGCCGGATGATCTACTGCAGAAGCGGAGCTTCATTAAATATCATTATTTAAAGGGAAATTGGAAACATGACCCAGAGCCTTGGATACAAGATACTAAAAAAAAAAAAAAATCCAATTAAACATCCAGCCACATTTTCCCTTTGCATTAGCCTAGATATCCAAGTCTTTCATCCCAGAGAAACTTTCAATCAATCCCAAGCATACTGCACTCACTAATAGGCCATTGTATTTTCGGTCACCATTATTTTAACTTTCTGTTGCTGTAATAGAATACCTAAGACCGAATAGCTTATAAAAGGAAGAGGGTCACTGAATAGCAAATTCTGCAGGTTTGAGACTATGGCACTGGTCTGTGTGTGGCTTCTGGTGAGGGTCTGTCTCTTGGTGAGTGGAAAGGGAAGTGGGAGTATGAAGAGAGATCTCCTGGCAAGGGAGAAAGCAAGAGAGAGCTGAGGCGGCTGAACCCCCTCGGTAACGTCGCTCTTGTAATAACTGACCCACTCTATTAACACTCTCGTGATAGAGCCGTCCCCCGTGAGCCACAATTCCACCCTCGTTTTGTGGGATCCAGTCACAGCAATGCGCCCCCTTTCTCAGGAGATTCTGGGGAGACCAAATGTTCTTTATTCATAGAGGATGGGACCATGCATTGACATCACACCCACCTTGTGATAATGCTAACAAAAGGAATAATATGAATAATGCCAGATAACGTAGGTGAAGCCACCCACTTGATATCCAGGTCGTCGTTCATATAACTACCCCATGCAGAAATGCCTACAGCTTCTATTTCCTTCCCCTCTTCCTATTCTGTCTTTTCCCCTCCCTATAACACGAATCATTACTTGACCCCATATTTGTGTGTGTGTGTGTGTGCGCACGCATGTGTGTATGCATGTGTGTGTGTGAATATTTATGTGTGCTTGTGCTGCACGGGAGTGTACGTGTGTGAAGGCACGTGTACAAGAGGACACTTGAGCGTGTGTCCCTGTGGAGACTCAAGGGTGACAGGCGACATCAGGAATCATCCTGGATTATTCTACTCCTTATTGCTTTGCTCTGGGGTTTCCCAGGCTCCCTCCAGACCAGAATTACAGGCTACGTCCATATCCACCCTGCATGTATTTTATGAGGAATCTGGGGATCTGAATTCAACTCCTTTTGCCTGCAAAGCGAAGGCTTTAACCCCTGAGCCGTCTCCCCAGCCCCTTGGCCCCATATTTTTGTAACTTATTTTTTTAATGTCAGGATCTCCTATAGCAATGTCAGCCTCGCAGGACCCCCAAGGTCAGAATCAAATCTGTCCCGTTGCAGCTGTGAACCTTGGGGTATCTTCTGGTGCCAATGTCTCCCAGTTATCAGAGAGTCCTTGGCTTTGTGGACCAAGGAACTCGGTGCTCAGACCTGCATGTCCCTCGGAGATGACTCAGCCACCATGCAGCCTGCTGGTCAGTTACGTGGCATCGACTTCTCTGCTTCGACTTAGCGATGACGACACTGCATTCGTTTCTCAGGGCTGCCGCAAGTCACTATTTGCTCTCTTAAAACACGTGCTTTCCTAGAGCCTGGAGCCAGGACTCTGTGACAGTCAGTTGCAATGTCCACTTGACGCTTCTGAGCTGGACTTCTGGACACGCCCTGCGAGGCGTCGATTAGCTAAGACAGTCCTCTGGAAACTGTCTTAACTGAATGATTGGCGTGGAGAGGAACAGTCCACAGCACTGGGTGATGGACAGAGACAGACTGGTTGACACTGGTGAAGCTGTCAGCTAGCAAGTTGCAGCAATCCATGTCCCTCTGCTCTTTTTTAAAAACAAAACAAAACTGATTTCTATTGTTTTAGAATTCCACACGAGTGAAATGGTGTGTCATTTTCACCCCTTTCCTTTCCCTTCCTTTCCCATCACAAGCCTGCTTCTTCCCTCCCTGTCTCCTACCTAACTCCACGTCTTTCTGTATGTGTGGCCACTGAGTTCATCTGGGTCGCCCTTAACGCACATGCCTGGCCCGGGAGCACGGATCTTGTGCCAGCGGGGGTGCCACAAAGGAAAGTGGGGTTCTTTCCCCTCAGCATCAGCCCTCCGTGGTCTCTCCGGGACATGAGGGGCCTCTTGAGATCGGCCCCCTTTCCATGGTGAACTGAGAGGACAAATCGTGTGCAGGTCTTTTGGAAGCACACCTAGCTGTTGAGTTCATGACATGAGTTTGGGGGTACAGGTCACCCCAGCATAGATGCTAAGGTGGGAAGAGAAACTCTCCCAAGGCCGCAGACTAAAGGCACAGCCTGTTCTGCTCCAAGGAGTCCATTACCTCCGTCCCTGCTGCTCAGTTGTCTCCATTTGTAGAATTGAATCAGAGTTTTATTACCTTCAAATTGCTGGGCACAAGCATCCTAACAGCATTTCAGGGTCCAGGGCCCTGGAAATCTTATTTGGGCTGGTCCAGGCTCTCCAGGGATCAACGCGGTTCACACTCTTCTCCAGGTCCGAGAGCGAACTCACTGGCTAAGTAGCTCCCTGTCCACAACATCCCCTAACCACGCCTGAGAACCCCAGCATCTCACTCAGACTCACAAATGGGAACAGAACCTCTGGGATAGTCAGTCCTGGGTGTCAACTTGACACACCTGGCAGTCACTAAGATCACCTGAGACCACACCTGGCAAGATCAGCCTGACCACCTGAAGAGGTTATCTGGATAATGCAAAGACCAGCCCTAGATCCCACCGGAACCTCCCCAGATCCCACTGGACCTGCCCAGTAGCAGCCCAGATAAAAAGAGTCACAGACCGGAAGACTAGAGAGAGGAGAGGTTCTCCCGGAATCCAGTCATGTGGTGGGGGTGACGTAGCCTATCTCCAGCTTTGGCCAGCCAGCCATGCAGCTTCCGCCGTGAAAGACTGAGTCTCCCCTCCGGAACCCTAAGGTGAATAAATCTCCCTTTCTCCCTTAAGTTATTTGACTTTGGGTGCTCTCTCATAGCAATAGTTAAGAGTAACCGTTGCAGCCTCCTTCCCAATATATTAACAATCCACAGGCAAGGGGGAAGTGTGTTCTGAGGCACAAGTTACAAAGGCGACCAGCAGTAACAAAGTCGAGAATGTACCCATTTACCAGCTAACCTCCTGTGGCGGCCCAGTTCCTCACTCCTTGGCCTAAAAATCCAAGTCCCATTTTGTTGTTGAAACACTTTGTCAATGTGTGTGTGTGTGTGTGTGTGTGTGTGTGTGTGTGTGTGTGTGTGTGTGTGTGTGTGCTTGTATGTGTGTGTATCTTCTGTCTCCAGACAGAATTTGTACACACAAATTCTATACAATCTAACTTTCCTTCCTCTAGGATCGGCGCTATTTTTTACTACTTGAAAGATGCTTTGGAACCATGGTAGTTTCCCCCCAGGTGGCTGCTAATCTCTTGACCAGCTAAGCCAAGCCAGCAGAGGGTTTTAATCAGCTTGCCGCTGGCTGGTCCTCAGGCAGCCGCACCTGCTTCTCACCAGGCCTTTGCAATCATTTCCTTGTGCCTGGAACTCTCTCTGCCTGTGGATGATTTATGCTGGTTTCTCTTAACTCCTTCAGGTCGGCTCAGAGGTCGCCTGAGCAGACCGTCTCCCCCATTCCATTGAGAAAGTATATTCAGGGGCCGGCAAGATGGCTCAGGAATAAAGGAGTCTGTGCACAAACCTGGCTACCTGAGTTCAATTCCCTAGAGCCCAGATGGTGGGAGGAGAGAACCGACTTCTGAAAGTTATCTTCTGACCTCAACACAAGTACCGTGGCGCGTGCGCACACATGTATTTTAAACTTTATTTTTATCATTTATTGCAATGGGATCATATGTGTATTTTAACCTCCCGTTCATATAATATAGCTATAGTAACTGATACATGTGATAACATGTAGTCATAAAAATAATAAAGCAGCATTGTATGTATTCAGTAGGAAGATATTCAGCACATACTGTTGAATTTTTAAAAGGCGCGAAGATGGAGACTGATTCAGGGGTTAAATCCTCTGTCTTGCAAACAGAAGGACCTGAGTTCAAATCCCATGTGGGAAACCACATAGAAAAACCAAAAGAAGATAGAACAATACAGAATGATGATTCCCCAAGTTACCCTTGGGCTTCAACAGGCACACAAAGTGTCCTCTGATACAAACAGATATACACATACACACATACACACACAAGCTGCAAAATATTACTACATTAACTTTGCACAGACATATGAGAGAATTATGTAGATATGTGCATACACAGATAGATGTGATTTCTTAGAAAGTTTCCCAGATACCGTCACTCACAAGTATCTTTAGAGATTGCCATAGAGGGGCTGTAAAGAGCTGAGCGCTTTTACTCACTACTCCAAACCTACATTATCTTAGTGTCTTTGTTTTTGTTGCTCGTTTGCTTTTTTAAAAAAAAAAATTATTTATTTATTCTGTGTGTCCCTGTGGAGAACCAAGGGTGACTTCAGGAATCATCCTGGATTGCTTCTACCTCCTTCTTGCTTCGCTCCGGGATTTCCCAGGCTCCACCCACCAGAGCTGGAAGTGCAGGCCTCTGCCATTTCTGCCTGGTGTTTTTACGTGGGACCTGAGATTTGAACTCAGGACCTTCTGCTCTCAAGGCAGAGTCTTAACTCCTGAGCTATGTCTCCAGCCCTGTTTGTTTGCTTTGAATTTAAGCTCTTCAGAAGAAAGAAAGCGTGTCCCCATGTCTACCACCAGCCATGATCCCTGTACCCTCCTCTTCTTCAATGCCATCTGACCCTCCACCACTGATGTGGCTTCCGTCTGCCCCCAGCAAATGACTGCTCTGTCGGGCTTTGCTGCTACGGTGCTCCTAGTGGGTCAAGCACAGTTGGCATAAACCAAGTGCTTGGTAGACGCGTGAGTCTTTAACAAAGTCTTTAAAACTTGAGCAGTCAGATTTAAGAGTTAAATTCTGATTTCTTGGCCCATGGTCCCAAGAGAAGCAAAGCATTTTTTTCTGTGTCACTAACTCCGGTCCCTTTGCCCATATCACCCTCAAGGTTTTATGCAGTGGGCTCACTCAGCCGAAGAAGCAGCTCTGCTACAGACCTTTGCAGGGATTCCCAGCTTTTTCTGTACGACGTGTTTCCACCTTGCACGGCACAGAACATTAAATTTCTTTGCAGAAAAACTTGCACATTTAAAGCATTTTGCATGTGATGGAGGAAGGATGGTGAACGCTCCCCCTGCCCCCCAGCTCTCTGCTGCCTTCCTTCCTAATGCAGTTGCCTCATAGTAAATGTTTGCTGAATGAATGAATGGCATATATTATCATTTCTTGGCTTACTAAATGTATTCCTGTCCTCAGGCTGTTGCAACAAATCATCATAGATTTGGTGCCGTGCAGCACAGAGAATGTTCCCTGATGGTTTTGCAGGCCCAGTGTCCAGACCTAATACTTCTGGGCTGAAACGAAGTTGCTGGCAGGGATGAGCTCCCTCTGGGACTCTCAGGGAGAAGCTAGGACTTGTGTCTCAACTGCTGCGAGGGAGGGGGGAGGGGTAGTCCTGGAATTCCTCGGCTCAATAGCACCTCACTCCTGGTACCTTTTCTCTCTCTTACCCAGGATCACAGCCAGCACTTTATAGCAAAAGACAGGTTAATTAGAGAAAAACTTGACAGATCCGTTGAATCATAGTTTCACATGCCCGCAAGCCTTCAGAACGAACCGGTCCCCCCAAACAGGGTTCAATGAACAGTATATATACTTCAGTTCAAGGAGACTAGAACCTCTGGTAGAAACGTGCCGTGACAATGAGGTGGTGATGCATAAAGCTCAATGGCGGGCCTTGAAGGTCTTGCTTAATTTGATTCGTCCAGATGGGACATGATCCTTCTAGAATGAGGGTCTAGAACCTTCTCTCAGACAAGAATTTCTTTCTGGACAGGTCCCAGATAGAAAGGTGGCAGCGAGGGAAAGACGAGAGCTGCTATTCTGGTGTGGATGGTTTTGGGGGACAGGATGGTTCTACTGTCTAGAGCCCACCATGGGGCAAGTCTGTGGCTCACTCTGAAGGAAAAGCAAGGGGCGAGAGAAGGTCAGAGACACCTTGATTCTACGGCTGCTAGAGGCTTCCAATGTCCTTTGGTCCAAAATCCTCTTGTGGATTTTGTACTCATTGGGGTACTGTTTCCCGAGCCCCGACATTCCAAGACCCACCTTGCAGGCCATGCTTCCTCCTCTTGCACAATTAATTCCCCATCTGCAAAATCCTTCCAGAGTAACCCACTATTTATCTTTCGATGTGGGGGCATCTTCCAATCACTCTGTTCCCTACCTGAGCCCCTTCATCCTTTTCCTCCCCCTTCATGTGTACCCTTCATTCTGCTGGACATTTCTCTTTTCACTCAATATGCACAGACACAACTCTATGTGACTCTTCAGAATGTGACTAGGGCTCAGCCACCCTAGCCATCCGAGAAATGCCAACAACTGCGTCAAAACTACACTGACACTCTACGTACCCCTTTACTGATGACTTTAAAGCCACCTAATGTACCATACCTGCCACACCAGCTAGAGAGACGAGGTGGCATGAATGAAACCCACACGCTGTTCAGCGATCTTTGCTGTGTTTTGAATCTGAGTGTCACCAGAATATGGAAAGCTGACTCCGCCCACCTCCACCCACCCAGAGAGACTCTCTCTCCCTCTCCCTTGATGGCTTTTGGCTTGAAGACACAGGACGAATTGCAGCTCAGGAGGCTCGTTTAAGTGATTCTCTGACCACTGTGTGCCAACGTGTTACATAGTTAGATACCGGTGTCAACTTGAAGGTTGAGGGTTCAAACTATTCTGGACACATTTGTAAAGAATCAGTGGTTGAGTTAGGTCCTGGGCAAGTCTACAGAAAATGGTTTGATTTATGGGGAGGTCCAGCCCCTGATGGGTGTGGCTAATCCCTAGACAGTCAGACAAGATAGTGGCAGCTGGGTAAGGAAATAGGCATTCTTTGGTACAAATGGCCAGACATGGTGATCTGGCAAGCAGAGCTTGTTCCTCTCTTATAAGTCCTGCGATGATGTGAATAGTCCATTTCCTTGGCCCCTGTTATTGGTCTCCTGCTAAGCTAGAAGAAGAAGAACTATAACTGGAAAAATCATAAGAGAAAATAAGACCCCTTGTTCCCTTCAGCTGTTTGGTCATGAATTTATCGAACTAACTGGAACACGATGGGAGGGTGGCAGCGAGCTGCCGCGGTGTTCTGTAGAAGTTAACAGCGTGTGTGTTGCTGACATCTGTGCCCCCACACCGTAGGGGTATATATATTGCTCTGCCTGCGATCTGCTCTGCTACTGGAGCCTACTGGAGCGAAGCTGTATGCAAACCGGTGCCCCTGACCACGGGTCCCCAGGCTTTTCTGCAAAGGGCGGCTGGGATTCCATTAGGAGCACTCCCACACTTGGCATGTTAATTGAAATAACAAAGATAACATCATCAATCCAGGAGGGTCACCAGTCCTTTTCGCCCTCTTGGCAAGTTAATGTGGCCTAATATTTGTTTAAAGTCCACCTATTCCTTTCAATGAATGTATTAAGGCACTTTATCCAGCAGAGTTTTGACAAGAGTCCTACATCCCTAATTCCTTAAGGCAATAAATTAGATAATCTATTTTTTTTTTTAAAGTATTCCTTTTCTGTCCTACAAGTTGACCAACTTTTCCCAAGGCAGACTGGCTGCAGGAGATTCTGTCCTGAGTCTCTCAGAGCCTAGAGCAAGAGAGACACGCTTGCAACCAGGGTAGGATGTGAGCGGAGACTTTTCCCCTGTGCTTGGAATCCTGCTTTCAAAGTTGTCAAAAGAGGACTCGGTAATGCCCTGGTTTGAATGTGAGTCGCTCCCCACATACTCATGGTTGCATCCTTAGCTGGTGTTAATGTCTGGGAAGGTAGTGGCAGGAAGGCAGGCTTTGAGGTGTGGCGATCCCGCCCTGCTTCCTTCCGGTTTGCTCTGGCTCTCTCTACCTCCATCCACAATAACGGCTGGGATCTGAACCATGCCCGGCTTCTGCCACCCGCCATCCTTGTTCTGCCATAATGGGCCTGTATCTCCTCTCTGAAACCAAAAGCCCGATCAGCCTCCCTTCTTTCTTAAGCTGTGTGTGAGCGCTGTCTCACAGCGCCGGCAAGAACTGTAATTACGACAGCAGGTAAAGGCGCTTGCTGCTGATCCTGACGACGGGAGTGTGATCTTAGAACCCACATGCTGGAAGGAGAGAACCCACGTCTGCACACATTGACCTCTGACCACTGCATGCGTACTGTGGCCTGCGCGCATGCACACACACACACACACACACACACACACACACACACACACCATAAATATAAAGAAAATTAATGTAAAGAGACAAATAAATGTACAGAATAGTTTAAAAGTTGACAGAAAGGCCACATTCCAACAGATTCCATCTTAGATATCCTACTTGGCTTAATTTGGAATTGTATAATCAGGTAACACATGTAAAGAGAAATTCTGTGTGGGGAGGAGTTAAAGAGACTATTTTTATTTTATCAGAAAAGGGCTAAATAAAGAAGGAACAGAGCAAAAGCAGGCTGAGCATTTCGAAGTTGCTTTGCCTGGACTGGGGAGACGGCCTCATGCATCAGGCGCCTGCTGAGTCCAGGTTCCCAGCACCCATACGAAAAGCCCAGAGCCACAGTGTCTGTCTGTGATCCCAGCACGGGAGGCAGAGACGGGAGATCCCAGGGCTCCTGCGCAGCCGGCTAGTGCGATCCGTGAGCTCTTTCTTCAGTGACGGGCCTTCTCTCAAATGTAAGCTGGAAGACAATCGAGGAAGATACCTGACATCAGCCTTTGGCTTCACACACACACACACACACACATACACACACCATACACACACACATATACACACCACACACACACATATACACACACCACACACACATACACACACATACACACACATATACACACCACACACACATACATACACACAGACACACACACATACACACACAGACACATGCACACACATACACACACACATACACCCACCACACACACATATACACGCACATACACCACACACATATACCTACACACACATATACACACCACATACACACACATACACACACATATACACTTACACACATACACACCACACACACGTACACACCCACCACTACCATACCATACCACACACATACACACACACCACACACACACCACACACACACCACACACACACACACACACACACACATACACACACACACACACACCACTACCATACCATACCACACACATACACACACACCACACACACACACACACACACACACACACACACACACAAAAAGCGTGACAGAACAGGAGAAAAATAATAACATCAAGCTGTGGTAGGTTCTATTGCTAGTGTTTATTTGCTATTTGATAAGATGCACTGGGAGCCACACGGGCTTTATGCTGACACTGACCTGTTTGGGGAAATTGGCTGTTATCTCTCCCCGCTGATTTCTCGGACAGGTTAAGCTCAGTTTGAGTTTGAGGCTGTGGGAATTTAGCGTGAACACTTCCATTTTGATTTTTATTCTGCTCTGGGTAAGGTTTAGCCAATGGACTTGGCTAGTCCAATGACTGATCCTCTGTAACTTTTATTTGAAAGGCTATGGCTGAGGCAGGAGGAGGTCCAAAGCATGTAATAGTCAAAGACAACTGCGAACCCCTGCGGGATTTCTAGAAATTTGACAGGTGTCATTCTATGGGTGTTAAGTCCTCTCCTCTAACATACCAACACTGGAAATCCGAGAGTGTTCTTGGAAGCAGAGGGGTCCAGGCAGACGTGGCATACAACAAATGGTTCTGTCCCTCTCCCACACAAAAAAAGTTGTCCATATACAAATTCTTGGCATCTGTAAATTCATAGCCTTACCAGGAAATAGAGATTTTTGTAGCTGATATCCAGGTTAAGAAGTTTAAAATCAAGAGATTATTCTGGTTAACCTATTTGGAGACCATTTCCTGTGTTGTGAAGAAAAGGAAAATGGACAGAGACACAGCATTGCTGGCTTCCAAGAAAGATCTAAGTAGAGGGTCCATCATCAAGAAAGATAGGCAGGTTCTAGAAGGTTCTGGAAAGGTAAAGAAATGACGTATCCTTCAGGCTTCTACAAGGAGGACAGCCCCTGCTCCCACACCTTGCCTTTAGCCCAGCGAGCCCTCCTCAAAGTCCTTCTCTCCCCTTAATTTCCTTGTCTTTCTATTCTGTTTCATTGGTAAACACAAAGGAAGGTCAAGCCTGAGAAATTCTAGGGGTTGTTTCCAGGTAGGCCACCAGACATGCCCACATGCTCCCCAGATTTGAACCTTTTAGGGGTTCATCGTGTGGGTATAAATGACACACCATTGGCCATTGGCTTATGAACTTAAACTTCAGCTGCTCTCCCTTCAGAAGTTCTAGAGATTGGAACCAAAAGTCCTGTCCCTCCGATGGTGTGGCTGGCTGTTCCCCTGGCAACCAGCTCGTCCTGAAGCTATCTATCCGAAGCCTCTGGCCATCAGTCAACTTGCCTGCTGAACCTGGGGTAACAGCCTGCCTTGGGGAGACGGTCCATCTTTAAGAGATCAAGTTAAAAAATATCACATGAACAGTAAAAAGTAGAAAAAGGAGATTTATTCAGTGTGGCCACAGAGGGAAGTGCCACCAAGTCTGTCTTTGGGGGCCTGAGGTGAGGGCTAGGTTTTAAGCGGACGCAGCAGCTCTGCACAGCTAGGCAGTTCTGGCCAAGGTGTGGTTTCACCCACCCCTGTCTAAACTCCAGTGGCTCCCATGGGTGACTTGACAAATTGTTAGCACTTTCTGAAATGCCATCTCCCTCTGGCCAGCACTAGGCCTTTCTATGCCCCTCACACAATCCCTGGGGGAGCTTCCAATGGCTAGAGTGTCTGATGTCAGAGGTCCAGAAGCCAGAGTGAGGGGGCACAGGCATTTCTCTCTGCTTGTCTGGTTACCAACTCATAAGTATATAAAGACCCTCTTAGCACTTCAGAGATTCTAAAGACTGTGTAGGACCCATATACCAGGGAAATAGCCTGACGCTTCATATGCAGTTTAACTTTTAGTATCGCTCCGTGCCTGTGCACCTCCACATACCATATGTTAAAACGACTATGTTCCGGTCCCTTTAAAAAAGATGGCAATAGCCTTGACCTCAGACCCAAGCCTCTGTCTGCCACAGTGACTCAGGAGGGTGTGGTGGACAGCTGGTGGCTCAACTCACACCTGCACATCCATCTGCCACCAGACACGATGTCGCATTGATGTACTAAGGCTGGACACACTAAATGAGACTGTCCATCTTCAGTAGATCAATTTAAAAAAGTCATATGAACAGTAAAAAGAAGAAAAAGGAGATTATTCAGTGTGGCCACAGAGGAAAGTGCTGCAAGTCTGTCTTTGGGGGCCTGAGGTGAGGGCTAGGTTTTAATGGAAGGCAGCAGCTATACACAGCTAGGCAGTTCTGGCCAAGGTGTGGTTTCTCCCACCCCTGTCTAAACTCCAGTGTCTCCCACGAGTGACTTGACCAATTGTTAGCACTTTCTGAAATGTCATTGTCCCCTCTGGCAGGTGATTTTTATTTGCTCCTTTAGTATTTTAGATACAGATTTTGGCAATGAACAGATAGTTTTTTAAAGTTTGGGGTTTGAGGCAGTATATATGGTTCAGTGGTTAAAACCCTTGCCATGCAAGCAAGCCAAGAGATCTGAGTTCAGGTGTCTGGATCCCATTTAAAATTCTGGGTGAATGTGGTGGCCCATTTAGTAACTCTAGCCCTGGAAGGCAGAACCTGGGAATCCCCACAGCAAGCTGTCTAGTCAGACAATATATTCTCCATGGCATGCTCTGGGTTTAACTGGAGACCCAGGTTCACAATAATAAGGTAGAAGTATGATCAAGGATGATTTCCAACATCACGCGTGGGCCATCACAGGTATACAATACACACTCAAGTGCTCTCATGCACACACACTCGCGCACACACACATACACCCACCCATTTGCAAACACACATATACATATGCATATACCCCATACACACACACATGAAAGAAAAAATAGAAATAAAAAATAATGTACTGGCATGTCACCGACTTAATTCTTATATTACAGTGGGAATGCAAGTTGACAATTTAGCAATACCGTAAAATTAAATGAGATAAAACGTCTATTTGCAGTCTTGCTTCCCAAGACTGTGTCCTAAGCAAATCTCACCAGCCTTCTACAACATGATCATATTTCTGACATTGTTTGTTACATTTGCCTGATTGAAAGAGTTTTGGAAGATGATTTATATCCTAGGTCCATACAGATGTTCTGGAGTTCTGGGCACAATGGTAAAGAATTACTAGTTGAGTTAAGCCCAAGCAAACCTGCAGGAGATTGTCTAATGGATGGAGAAGGCCCAGTCCATGGTGGATGAGTATAGTTCCCCAGGGAGGTGGATAAAAGGGACAGATCTGACTAAGTAAGCTGGCATCCTTCAGCATACCTGGACAAACATGCTGTCTGGCAAGTGAGTTTGCTCCTCTCTCAGGAATTTTGTGGATATGGTGTGGCCAGTTCCCTCTGGCCCTGGTATTGGTATAGACTCCTGTCCAGCTGAATTAAGAGCTCTAACTGCACAATTGTAAGTCAAGAATAAAACCCCTTATTCCCTCTTAAACTGTTTGGTTGTGAATTTATCTGCAACTCTGCAGAGAAACTACTACAATTTATAAGAAAGAAAAAGATAGGGCGAACATTAAAATATTGTTTTTGTGTTAACAGTAATAAGTTATTTTTGTCCTGCAGGAATTTTGATAATCAAGAATATTTTTAACTCTGTTAGGTGTTTATTATTGAAAAACAACACGGACGAGCTGCACTGAACCCCCCTCAAAATTCCAAAACCACTCAGTGAGGGCAAACAGAACACAGGTGGTCAAAATGACTGTCTCAAGACTAGTGGTTGTTCAAAGCCAGCTGCACGTTAACAACCATCCCAGAGATCTTTAAAAATTCTGATGCTGAGCCCCGGCCCCAGAGAGTCTGACTTAGCTGGTCTGGAGTGGAGCTGGAGAGCAGTATTTTTAAAACACTCCCTTCCCTAGACAATTCTAATATGCAGCCAGAGCTCAAAGGCACCAGACCATAGAAATAAATTGCCACACAGCCCATAATTCATAACTGTCTTGGCCAAACGCAATGCCAGCTGAACGATCGGCACTTCGCAGCCACTGTGTTCCCAGGCACCAGCGCAACAGGTTCTCTTTCATTTTGATGGAAGTATCCCAGCCAGAAAGAAAACATGGGTGTCTAGTCTCCTCTGCAACATTGAAGCTAACAGCACAGACCTTGCAATTTCAGTGTCTATCATTTGTGGGAAGGACACACACACCAGCATATCTCTGTAACGGCCAATATTACGTGGTAGTTAAAATGAATGAACAAGACTGCAGCCACCCAAGTAAGTTTCACAGAGCCCGCAGCTGAGCAAGAAGAGTTCGTTTCAGAAAGATAAATGCGGTGTGATGCTATTTATTTCAATTTTTTAAAAAAAAAAGCTTTGAAAGACTGAAGGATGTAGAAGACAGGTAGATATAGACCATAAACAAAATAAATGGAAGACACACAGTGTTTGTCCCAGTCATTTCTTTGGGAGAGAAGAAAGGCAGTAAAAAGAGTTTTGTCTGCATGGTCAATGCGAAAGGAGCCAATGCACATGACAAAATGGCAGTTATTTCCGAGTAATGATTATGAGCGCTTTCTGCTCTCTGCCATCTCCAAGATTTTGTAAACATTTTCAAATTAAAAAGAAAACTAATGTAGTCAACGTGTAGCTAATTAATAGGATGCATAAAGCAGAAGGGTGTACCCACAGACTGGGGGGGATCAAAGCACGTGATCTACCCAGAATGCACTGCAAAACTCGAAGAGGTGAAATGTCAGAGATTTAAAAAGTGAATATTGAACAGCAGAGTCAAGAGTTCCTATTTGTGCTTTAGAGAATACCCAGACGCGGCGAGAGAAAATAATGCTATAAATGGCGATTTAGAATTTCAAAGCTAAAGAAGAAGACTCGGTTCTTCAGATGAAAAGGGCTCAGAGTACAGAATGGAAATCGGGATGTGGGCAGTGGTGAGAGGGCTTGGCAGATGCGTTGATAAAGGGATAAAGAGGAGCAGAAAAAAAATAAGGGATAAAAGGAATTAGAATTTTTTTTTAAAAATTGAGAGAGGAGACCAGTGAGACTCTCCAAAACTTCTAAAAGTTGTCCTTTGACATATGTACCTGTTCTTTCTCTCTCCCTCTTTTCCCCACCTCTCTCTAAATAAATAAATGAAAATTTAAAAATCCACTCACATTGTTTATAAGTCCTACATATAGCAGAAGGCTAAGAACAGTTTGACATAGAGAATGAAAGTTTACCGGTGTTCCTCAACTGACAACTAGGCTACGCTATGTGCTTAGAAATTACAAGTAAAAATGCTATAAATTAAAAATGTGTTTTATCTAACCTCCTGAACATCATAGCTTACCTTACCTTATATGTGCTTAGAATGCTTAATATTAGTTTGTAGTTGGGGAAAATCATCTAGCATAAAGACCATTTTATAATAAAATATTGATTATTTCATGTAAATCATTGCTTTATTTTTAAAATATTTTGTTTACTTGAGAGAGGGGAGGTATATGCACGCATGTAGTGGTCAATGGACAATGTCCAGAAATCACTTCTCTCTTTCTACCATATGGGCTTAGAGGAATCGAACTCGGACTGCCAGATTTGCACGGAGGCACCTTTACCTGCTGAGCCATCTTGCCCGTCCTCACATGCAAATTAGTGCACGGTGCATTGGAAACAAAAAACAGAATACTTGTATGGGCAACATCGTTAAGTCAAGAAACAGTAAATTGAATCATGGTAACTCAGGGAAGTCAGGAGACTACACATGAAGCAAAAATAAATCAGTCTTCCTTATTATTTAGGTGTTCCTTATGACTAAACGAAGCTAGAACTAGTGGGCCTTAAAGTGGTACAAATGAAAAGAGAGACTGGGGTGGGGGGAGGTAGATTGCCAAAGAAGAATCTAAACAAGCCCTTAAGCTTTGTTTGTTCTTCATTGACTCAAAAATCACTAACTTGGGGGGTCGCACAACTGAGCAGTCCAAATTTAGCTTCCACTAGCTTGCTGCAAGTAGCACCTTTGTGCGTAGGTTACGCCAGCCGTTGCCTAGGTTACTGTGCAGAAACGTGAAGGTGGCTGATGCTGCGAAGACTGTATGAGGGCTCATTGATATTTGATGGGTGTCTGAGTGGGATGAAAGGCGCGGCCTCACTGTCTTCCTGTCTGTGCTCAACCTTTGACTGAGACTCTATGTGGCTCTGCGTGTACGCATGCTGACTGGAGGAAATGCTTTGCCTGCGCTGGAGAGGTGGCTCAGGGATTAAGACTCTCCCACAAACGATCTGAATTCAGATCCCAGGTCCCGCCTAAAAAAAGGCTAGGCAGAAACTGCTGCGGCCTATACTTCCGGCTCTGGAAGGTAGAGTCTGGGAAACCCAAAATGAAAAAACAGGAGGTAGAAGCAATGCAGGACCACCTTCAGTTCTATCGTAAGACCTCAACTGTAAGCCAGGGTGTTCATACGAGACGATGACGCAGGAATCACACAGTTCCTGAAGTCAATCACCACTCGTTGGCCCATCGATCATTCGCTATGTTTCTGTTCAAGAACATCTTCTGAAACCATTCCCATGACTGATGGAGAATCGCCAAACTTCAGTCCACCCTAGAACTCAATAAAAGCCTGCAGCTCCCGTGCTGAGAGAGCTGTGATTACAGGCACGCGCCTGGCCATGTGGTGCCTGGGGATCCAACCTAGGGCTGCGTGCATGTTTGGCAAGCACTCTGCCAATGAACTGCATCCCCAACACCTTTGCCATAAAATAACACATTAGAAAGTAATAACATTGACTTTTCCTGCTCCTAATTTACCCATCAATAGGAACTGTGTCTAGGGAAACACAAACACTTGTTGCTATTAACTTACTTTAAAATCACAGTAAAAATAATTATCGTAAATCCAACTGTCTTGTGTTCATCTTTAAACCTATATGGTCACGCGATGCAATCTTTAATTTTTTAACAGAGGAGGAGGTCCTGCTGGCAAAAGTGGCTTGAACTACTTTTTCCTGTTAAGTTTCACAACACAATTCACAGGGTGATTAATGTGCCATTCATCAAGTCAAAGTGTCCCTCATAAGACACTTGCTTAGGGAATCCATGTTTATACTCTTCTATCGCCCTATGCTGCTTAGTCTGAAATCCTCCGAAATGCACTTCCCCTTGACTTGTATTTCTGGAGGTTTTGTCCGTTCTAGATTCTGCCCTGCTGTGGATTGGAGATTGTTGTGGAATGTGGTCTTTCAAGCATAATAGCCATGACCATTTCAATCGGCGCAGCTACGAATTCCTGCAAGAGACCCTCCAAGGTCTGACCTGTTGATGATCCCTCACGAAAGGAGGGCGCCTCCCCTCTGGGATTTGGACCATTGTGTTCCCAGCTCTCCTCCCAGTCATGTGGGAATTCCATCCAGCCTCGCAGTGGCTCAGCGAGTGTGGAACTGTATGGGAGAGAGCCATTAACTGGAGAGAGGGTCTCTCTATGCAGCTAGGGGGAAGTTGTCATCTGTGCTGGGTGGGACTTTTCAGTTAAGGGGAGGGACTGTTTGGGGGGTAGTCCCTGCTCCCTGGTAAATGCATTGGTTCACTAAGCTAGACTTGCGTGGAATTGTTCTTTTGGTCTGTCACTATTCATATGTCCCCAGGAACAGTTCATTCAACAGGGGTTGCAGTCAGTGGCTATGGCTTTGGGGGGGGTCTCCAGGCTCGTCTCCCATAAGTCCAGGAGTCGAGACCGGGAAAGAGGCAGCTGTGGGACCATGTTTCCACTTCCTTACTTAGTCTGTGTATTTTTTGTTTAATGTAAGCAGAGTAAATCTATCCATCGCAAAATCAGAGAAAATAACTTGTTGATGTGTAAACTAGGATGTTGCAAATAACCCTGTTGGTTTAATTAGAGCAGGCTGACTGCTTCGAGCCAGGAAAGGGGTGGCGGCCATGGTGGCACTGAGGGGAATTCAGGATATAGCTGGGGGTGTCTCCGGGCCAGGGGAAGGGTCCTGGAAGGGAACATGGGTGTCTGGAGCCAAGCTGGGGCACATATGGCGCATGAGTGGCGCTCAACCAAGTGGGTAGACGGCTCTCGCTGCTAATGGGAGCTCAGGGTAGAGTCGCAGGAAAGATTGAATCACAGGTGAAAAGATGAGAAAGGCATGTGGTCATGAACATAGGCAGTTTTGAATTTCTGAGTAACTGCTCATGTGAACTTCGTTCTTCCCCACAAAATGCATCAGTGTGGTAGAGACCAGGGAACGTTGGGCATGGTAAGAGGGTTTCCATCTCACCCTGCCTGACTATTGTCTTCCTTCCCATTTATATCCAGTGTGTGCTATAATGAAAGAGCCGAGGCTGCATAACTTATAAAACACAGATGATTACTTGGTTCACTATTGGGGTAGGAGGAGCATCCAGAAAATACAGCGCCAGCATGCTTGTGAGAATGATGACCCCTCCCCCTGCCCCCCTCTCCCCCCCCCGTGCACAAGGGGACAAGCATGTGCGGTGCCCTTACTTCATGACAATTTGTGTTCGTAAGAGGTAATACAGTCCCACCACATCTGACCCATCCTACAATAGAGCATGAATCCATCCATAAGGGTGGAACCCCCAACACCTTCTGCTCTACTCTGCCTCTTCAAGGTTCTACCATCTTGTGTGGATTCAGCTTGACATATCTATAGCCACCTAGAGTCAGAACCACCACGATTGCCCCTGTGATCCTTGTGCATTTTTCTGCCTAGAGTCCAAGCACATTATGAATTGCAAAGCCACGGCCCTGTGGTGCAGAGCTTTATGCCGAGACCCTGGCTCCAAGCGTGGGCCTAGATCTTTGATATCAGCTTTAGAGATGCCAGGAATATTCCAGCTAGGATAAAGTGACTTTTTCTCAACCTGCAAATATACTCCTCTTTCTGAACCAAGTGACGGGGCTCCATCTGGTCATGTGTCTGCCCAGAACAACACTTTCTACAGTAAGTGTCCCCCCCCCCCCCGCCTAATAAATAGTTTTCTGTGCAGTCCTGCATCTGTCTGCTTCTCTTCCATTTCACAGCATCTTGGATTGGACTTGTTCTTGTGCACAAGGATTGTGTTGTTCTGAATACTCGATGGTCTGGTTCTATCCTGGTAACTGGGATTCTAGCCCCTGAACCTTTGAGGGACAACCTACAACTCCTTCCATTTCAGGAAGAACACCGACACATTGACTTTAGAGCTAGACGCAATGCAGAATAGCAGCTAGGATTATGAGATCAGGATTCAGGTAGATGTTGAGTCAAGTCTGAGTTCAGACCAATGAGCATTGGGAGACATTGGAAGTATAAATGGGGGATCCCCTAGGTAAATGCATCCTATGAAAGTCACTTTGGGTCCCCTTTCGCCACACCCCCCCGCTCCGCCGGTCGGGACGCGTATGCGAGATCCAGCCGGGCTCTCACCGCGCGCTCTAGGACCCCCAGGTCAGCCCACAGGGACCCGGCTCCGACTCCCGCCATCCAGCCGGAGCCGCGCGGGGGCCGAGGGACGAGGAGGACCTCCCCCTGCGCCCGGGCCCCGCCCCAGCTGCCCTCGGGTTAAATAGCTCCACGCCGACGCGCCCATCGTCCCTTTTCACCCCACCCCGCTACGCCGGTCAGGACACGCGCGCGGTCCACCCGGGCCTCATTAAAATGACAATGCCAAAGTCAAAGTGCAAATCCATGAGAAGCAACACTCAAGTAAACAAATTTCCCACTGAAGAAATTAATCCCATAATGTTAGATTCCAACAAGAACAAACCCGCGGAAAAAGGCCAAGAAAGCCTGACCCAGGATAACGACCTTCAAAATATGATCATTACCATGTTCAATACTATGAAAGAGGAAATCCGGGAGGAATTACATAATCGAATCAATCGCTTTGAAGAGGAACACAACAGACATCTGGAGGAGTTGAGAAAAACAGTGCAAGAAACAAAAAGTGGCATAGAGCAGTTAAAACAAACTCAAGCAGAGTTTAAAACTGAGCTAAAAGACAAGTTATCTTCAACCCAGAACCCACAGAGAGTCTTATCAACAGAACTAATGAAGCAGAAAACAGAATTTCAGACCTTGAAGATAAAGTGGGAGTACTAACCAGCTCAATGGAAGAGGTTGTTAAAGCCAAAAAGATACTTGAGAGAAATATCCAAGAGATATGGGACACCCTGAAGAAGCCTAACATGCGTATTCATGGAATACCGGAGCAAGAATCTCAAAATACCACCCCTGAGGAAATTTTTCAAACGATCATCAAGGAAAACTTTCCTCATCTAAAAAAAGAGAGACCCATTCATATACAAGAGGCATTCCGCACCCCAAACAGATACGACCAAAATAGAAGCACACCGCGGCAAATAATAGTTAAAACACTCCACATTCAAGATAAAGAACTGGTGCTGAGAGCTTCAAGGGAGAAAAAACAAGTCACTTTTAAAGGCAAACCTATTAAAATAACAAATGACTTCTCAGTCGAAACAGTAAAAGCAAGAAGAGCTTGGAGAGACATACTTCAAGTATTGAATGAGCAAAAATGTCAACCCAGGCTGATTTACCCTGCAAAACTATCAGTCATGATCGAGGGAGAAAGAAAAATTTTCCAGCACAAAGACAACTTTAAGGGATACATGGCCACCAAACCAGGCCTTCAAAAACTGCTAGAAATGATACTCAAGCGTGAAGAAAAAAACAGGCATACCCAGGAGAACAGAAGGCAAATATAACACCATTAAAAGCGAAGCAATATACTTATAAAAGCTACTAAACATAATAAATGTCTGGAATTAACAATAGTTTCTCCATTATAACACTAAATGTTAATGGACTTAATTCACCGATCAAGAGACACAGATTACAAACTTGGATTAAAAATCACAATCCATCAATCTGTTGCCTGCAGGAAACCCATCTCACCACAAAAGATAGGCACGCTCTAAAAATAAAAGGCTGGTCAACAATTCTACAAGCAAATGGAAGCAGAAAACAGGCAGGGGTAGCCATTATGCTATCAGACAAAGTGGATTTCAAACCAAAAAAAATTATAAGAGACACGGATGGATACTACATTTTAGTCACAGGTACAATTCACCAGGAAGATTTCACAATACTGAACATATATGCACCCAATACGGGCCCCTCCACATTCATTAAGAAAACCCTACAGCGTCTAAAGCATGAAATCAACCCCCAAACGATAATTCTGGGGACTTCAACACCGCCCTCTCTACATGGGATAGATCAACAGGTCAAAAGCTTAACAGAGACACTTTGGAACTTAATCAAACCCTGAAAGAAATGGACCTCACAGATCTCTATCGAACTTTTCACCCACGCACCAAAGAATACACATTTTTCTCAGCAGCACACGGAACTTTCTCCAAAATAGATCACATACTGGGCCACAAAATGAATCTACACATATACAAGAAAGTTGAAATTCTAACCTGTGCCCTATCAGACCACCACGGCCTAAAGCTGGACATCCACAACACATCAAACAAGAGAAAATACACTAACTCCTGGAAACTTAACACTATGATGCTGAATGAGAACTGGATTCTGGAAGAAATTAAAAAGGAAATTCAAGATTTCCTGAAAGAGAATGATAACGAAAATACAACTTACCAAAATCTCTGGGACACAATGAAAGCTGTTCTAAGAAGTAAGTTCATAGCTCTTAATGCCCACGTCAAAAAAATGGAAACATCAGAAATAAACAACTTAACAATGCAGCTTAAAGCTTTAGAGAAACTAGAGCAATCTGATCCCAAAAGCAGTAGAAGAGAAGAGATTAGCAAAATAAGGGGAGAAATATCTGAAATCGAGACTAAGAAAACGATAGAAAAATCAACCAATCAAAAAGCTGGTTCTTTGAAAAAATCAACAAGATTGATACACCCCTAGCTAAACTAACCAAAAGCAAGAGAGAGAAAACCCAAATTAACAAAATTAGAAATGAACATGGAGTTATCACTACTGATACCCAAGAAATCCAGAGAATTATAACATCATATTTCAAAAACTTATACTCTGTGAAGTTTGACAACACAAAAGAGATGGATGAATTTCTAAGTAAACACAACTTACCTAAATTGAATCAGGAAGTTGTGAATTATTTAAATAGTCCTCTAACATATAAGGAAATTGAGGAAGTAATCTCGAATCTTCCCACCAAAAAATGTCCTGGACCAGATGGATTCAGCACAGAGTTCTACCAGACATTTAAGGAGTTAATAACACCAATACTCCTTAAACTGTTCCATCAAATAGCAAAGGAAGGAACACTACCAAATTCCTTCTATGAAGCTAATATCGTTTTAATCCCAAAACCTAATAAAGATTCACTTAAAAAGAAAACTATAGGCCGATCTCCCTGATGAACACAGACGCAAAGATTCTCAACAAAGTCTTAGCAAATCGGATTCAAAAACATATTAAAAAGATCATTCATGGGGACCAAGTAGGCTTCATCCCCGGCACACAAGGTTGGTTCAACATACGCAAATCAATAAATGTAATTCATCATGTAAACCAGTCCAAAGTCCAAGACCACATGATACTCTCGATAGATGCAGAAAAAGCTTTTGACAAGATCCAACAGCCTTTTATGATCAAAACGCTAGAGACAGTAGGAATGGAAGGAACCTTTATCAATATAATAAAAGCTGTATACAACAAGCCCACAGCAAGGATTATGCTCAATGGGGAACAATTGGAAGCATTCCCACTTCGATCAGGAACTAGACAAGGCTGTCCACTCTCACCACTTCTATTCAATATTGTACTTGAAGTCTTAGCTGAAGCCATAAGACAAGAAAGGGACATAAGAGGGATTCAAATCGGCAAGGAAGAAGTCAAGCTATCCCTATTTGCAGATGACATGATCTTATACCTGAGTGATCCCAAAAACTCCACCAGGAAGCTCCTGGAACTAATTGAGAAGTTCAGCAGGGTGGCAGGATACAAAATAAATGTGCAAAAATCAGAGGCCTTCCTATATGCCCAGAATGAAAGAAGTGAAAAAGCCTTGAGAGAAACAATACCATTTACTATAGCCCCTAAAAAAATGAAATACCTTGGTATAAACCTAATTAAGGAGGTAAAAGACCTTTACAATGAAAACTTTAAAACCCTAAAGAAAGAAATTGCAGAAGACACCAGAAGGTGGAAAGACCTCCCTTGTTCCTGGATTGGCAGAATCAACATTGTAAAAATGACCATCTTACCAAAGGCAATATACAGATTCAATGCTATACCAATCAAAATCCCAAAGCAATTCTTCAAAGAAGTTGACCAAATAATCTCAAAGTTCATATAGAGACACAAAAGACCCAGGATAGCAAAAACAATCCTGAGTAACAAAAACACAGCTGGAGGTATTACCATACCAAACCTAAGTCTATACTACAAATCCATAGTTATAAAGACAGCCTGGTACTGGCTCCAAAATAGACACACAGATCAATGGATAAGGATTGAAGACCCAGATATAAGCCCACAAAGTTACAGCCATTTGGTCTTTGACAAAGGGGCCCAAAGAATCCAATGGAAAAAGAACAGCATCTTCAACAAATGGTGCTGGCAAAACTGGATCTCCACATGCAGAAGATTAAAGCTGGACCCGTACTTGTCACCATGTACAAGACTTAATTCCAAATGGATCAAGGACCTTGATATCAGGCCAGAGACTTTAAAAACCATAGTTGAAAGGATAGGGAACTCCCTCGAGCTGATTGGGCTAGGCCAACACTTCCTAAACAGACATCCAATGGCACAATCACTGCTACCAACTCTCAACAGTTGGGATCTTGTGAAATTAAAGAGCTTCTGTTCAGATAAAGAGATTGTCACACGAGCTCAAAGGCAACCCACAGAATGGGAGAAAATCTTCACTAACCACATATCTGACAGAGCTCTACTGTCCAGAGTGCACAAAGAACTTAGAAAATTAAACTCCAAGGAAAACACTGGCCCAATTAAAAAATGGGCCCTGGAACTTCAAAGAAACTTTACCAGGGATGAAATTAAAATGTCTAACAATTATCTTTAAAAATGCTCCACTTCCTTCGCCATCAGGGAAATGCAAATCAAAACTTCCCTGAGATATCATCTCACCCCGGTCAGGATGGCAAAAATCCACAATACAAACAACGACAAATGCTGGAGAGGATGTGGAGAGAGGGGATCTCTCCTACATTGTTGGTGGGAATGCAGGCTCATACAGCCACTCTGGCGAGCCGTCTGGAGATTCTTAAAGAAATTAAAGATTGAAATGCCATATGACCCTGCTATCCCACTTTTGGGAATAACCCCCCATGCAGCAGAGGTTCGCCTCGATAGCACAAGCTCGACCATGTTCATAGCAGCACTGTTTACAATAGCAAAGTCATGGAATCAACCTAAATGTCCAACAGTTGACGAGTGGATAAGGAAACCGTGGTACATCTATACAATGGAGTACTACTCAGCCATCAAAAATGATGAATTACTGGAATTTGCTGGGAAATGGATGTCATTAGAAAGAATTATATTAAGTGAAGTATCCCAAACCCAGAAAATTAAGCGCCGTATGTACTCCCTAATAGGTGGCTCCTAGTACCAAACTCACCCAGCCCACATTGAGACACTCAAAAGTAAACCTATGAAACACAGTAATTGCAAGGATTATGAACAAGAGAGATGGGTTAGGAGGGCCACACCAGAAACAAGGAGAGAGGAGACCATGTTACAGCAGAGAAAATAGGCCTCCATCAAGGTCTGCAAGTAAGTAATTAGAAACCTGGTTAAGTTCACAGACGTTCTTTCCTGATCTCACCAGAAGGGGAGGGCATATAGTCTAGCAGATAAAAAGTAATCATTTTGCAAATGGGTGATGGACCCCTCCCTCAGGGAGGTTTCCTACTCTTATTACATCTACCCTTGAATGTGCTATTACAACAAGACTCCAGTTTAACAGCTTTCTGTCTCTGGCCAGGGGGTGACATACAGTGCCCAGCAGAATGGAGTGAAGGGAATTGCAGGAGCAGCAAAACTGCAAAAGAAAATCAACAAACCACAATCCAGAACTTCAGAGACTATATCAATCACATAGAACTAGGACAGCCTAATCTCTCCCCATCCTGGACTCAGGGACATTTGCGGAAGAGGGGGCGGTAAGATTGTAAGAGCAAAAGGATGGGAGGAGCAACGATTTGCAAGATTCTCAACAATAGTTGGGGCCAAAGCAATCATAATGGGACTTTGCATGCCCTGTGCAATGTCCAGCGCACTGTTGCCCTCATAAAGTCTAGCATCTGTTAAGGGCACCGAGACCCCTGGAGGCAAGGGATTGACAGCCATAGTAGTGATCTTATGCTTCAGGGGAACAAGAGAAAGGGCTTATGGAAATGCCACTGGGTCCTTATATGTCATCGGAGAGGAGGACCCAATGGAGAGTTAGGCGTATACAATAAAGGACTCTCTGGGAATTGGGGGGGAGGCACTGGGGGAAGGGGAGGGGGAGGAGGGGGGAGGGAGGGAACTGGTAAAAAAATTTAAAATGTATAATTAAATTTTTAATAATAAAAAAAAAGAAAGTCACTTTGAATTGGCCAATGGCAAATCTTGCATTCAGCAGAGAGAATTGTGGGGATTCTCAGGTGAACCACTGTTGCTGTTAGCCTGTATTGATGCTGATAAAATGTATGACCAGATGGCTTAAAGGAACAAAGGGATGTGTTTTCTCTTACAAAAGTCTGGTTACAGTTCTTAATCCACACCAACACCAGGGCCGGAGGACCTGGTCACACCATATCCATACATCTACAGAACTGCTAAGAGAGGGACAATCCTTACTTGCCAGACCAGCGTGTTTGGCCAAGTATACCAAAGGATGCCAACTTCCTTAGCCAGCTCCCTATCCATCTGCCCAGGGACTAGCCACACCTACCATGGGATGGGCCTCTCTCTCGATCAGTCTCCTGGAGGCTCCCTTGGGACGCAACGCAACTCCAGTTCTTCACAAATGTGCCCAGAGTGTAGAATCCTCAACAATCAAGTTGGTAGCCATCTCTAAATATGGCAAGCACGTGGACTCTGTTGTAGAGTCACCCACTGGCCTTCTGTTCCCTGGGTCCCTCTCACAGGACTGGTCAAGTTCAGCCACGTGCGATGTGCACACACACTTCCTGTTTACCTGGAGTCCCTTCCCGGAAGTTCCCATTGTTCTGGCTTGGAGTCTGCACTTTGCCGGGATCCTTTCCTCCCTCCACGGTTCCCATCTCCCTGGGTTCTAATTGTGTATGGTTGTCTCTCTGCTGGTCTGTCAGCTCCACAAGGATTGGGACCCTTTGACTTTGGACACTACCCCATGCTGAAACGACAACATATCCATCATCCTATGTGCCTGGCACATCACAGACCAGCCACGCGTGTGTGCTGAACGAACACAGGAGCGATTGAACCAACAAACTACTCTTCTGTGTCCTTCCGGATGAACAATGGATGCTTTGGCAACATCTGAGTCAGAAGCAAAGATCAAACTGTAGCCCCAAACTGGAAACCAACTCAACACCCACGAACAGTAGAGAATCCAGTGCAGCATCCCAGTTGCCTGGTAGACTCTAAAGATTGAAGGTGTCCAGAGCATTTCACATCAGCACAGAAGCATGGGATGCTAATTATCTTCAATCAAAGGTCCTCAGAGAGCATTATACGCTGGCTTTACCCTACTCCCCACGGATATGCATCAAGACCACATCTGAAATTGCCTTCCATGCTAACCTGAAAGTTCATCGCTGATCATGGAAAAGAAGGCAGAGGGGCAGGGACTGTATTTGGAGGACTTGGTCACAAGGAAACACCTATCCCAGCTCATTCAGGTTCTAAAGAGAATCACTTTTATAAGCTGTTTGCCGTCCCTGTCCATTCATTCGCCTACTAATCCTTTATGACCACTCAAAAATATTAACTT
This sequence comes from Typhlomys cinereus, assembly GCA_023101885.1. Lineage (NCBI taxonomy): Eukaryota > Metazoa > Chordata > Mammalia > Rodentia > Platacanthomyidae > Typhlomys > Typhlomys cinereus. The sequence goes on along the minus strand of JALPQD010000257.1, from coordinate 64,011 downwards.
TCTCCATCTGTCTCTTCGAGTGAGAAGGATCTATGCGTACTAGGATCTCACTGGGTTGTTGAACACTGGCACTGCTGAATCCTCCCCATGTGTGTACCTTGTTTCTTTTCCATATGACTGTGTCAGTTTATTCTAATGAATTGGCCTTCACTCTGCAGGATGAACCATCTACAGATGCTTTTTCTCAAATAAAATGTTGAGCTAAGTTATTTCAAAGGATTAATTATTTATTCATTTGGACTATTATTTATTTAAAGGACTACTTGAAATGATGCCGTCTAAATAAAATATGAATTCAGGTAAATCAAATCTATGCAGCCAGCAGTCAGCATAGTGTTTCACCTTATTGGGGGAGGGGCCGTAACAGGAAGGCATTCTGAGGGTGTTAGCCTACTCTGTTGTCTGGTTGACATGTGGTTGTCACAAACTGTCCATCTTTAGAAGCCCAGAAGGTTCCACCTGCCTTTGTTGAAGTAGGCGCTACAGAGGGGACATGACAGAGAACGTGGGGATTGGGGTACCAGCGCAAAAAGATGGGGGGAGCTGGGCATGGGGACACATCCTTATGAAGTTCAAGACTAGCCTGGAGAACAAATCAAACCCTGCCTCAAAATAAGTAAATAAATAAATAAAGGGACATCTGATTCCAAGAGATAATCCAGATGGCTTAGAATGAGAAAGAATAGTAGGAAACTCAGAGGGGACTTCAGGGGGGTAAAATGCCCATTGCTGGGGCACCCAGCAGTAGCATCCCTCATCCAGGAGATTTTAAAGGTGGAATACTTAATCTGTTACATTTCCACCCAGGCACCTCCTCTGCGTCCCCTCCATTCTCTCATAAAGTCTGCCCCGTGCACACACAGTCTGCTCGTCTGCCTGGGGTTTCTGTTGGGAATCTAGGAAGCGCCTGAACTCCATATCTGGGACCTCATGCAGGCAAACAAGAACTGATCTCTAGACAGAGACACAAAGGCCACCGTGGGATTCAGATCCTCCTGGAAATTCTCACAGCTGGAAGGGATGGCTTTGGACTTGAACGAACCCTAGTAGATTAAGAACTTGGAGCAGATCTTACTTCCATCTGAAGGGGGTAAGAGACCATGGCCCACAGCAGCATTTGAATACAGTTTGAGTACATTGAATATATTGAATACAGTTAAGTGTCTTCAAAAGGGCTCAACTCCCTACCCAGAAATTAATCTCTCACAGGTATAAGGTATTCATCTTGGCACTCTCCAAGTAAGTCTTCACGCGCTCTAAGATCTGGAAGGTTACACTCAAGCACGAACTTTAAGGGGGCACAGTTTAACTCTCACATGCATGCATGACTCAAGAAAAGGTCGTGGACCTTTCATATCTCAGTTTCTCTAAAACTCAAGATCACACTGAGGAACAAGCAGGACAAGAGGAGGGAAGGTCTCCCAAGCAGTGGTCATCACTGACACAGAGACGTTGAACAGATACCGATCCCTTCCCTCAGAGACCATCCGCAGAGATGTCCAAGACCCCAGCCCTTGTCCTTGGCTCCTGCGACAAAGGTAATTTGGGGTAACCCTAAGGATCAAATCTATTCTCCAGAAAGAAGTTTGCTGCTTAAGTCAGCTGAGGCCATAGCTTTTCTACTCCTGAAACCGACGCATGGGTGACGTGCAAAGCTGGACCTCGTCACCATGAAGACAAAGGATGTGACTGCTGTGTGGTGGGCCGCTGCTCAGGACACAGAGCGCAGCGCGGGATGAATAAAGGCACCCCCCCTTTCTTTCCTCTCCCCCTCTCTCGTCAGCTTCGATTCACAGGCTCTGTAATTCAAGTCATTAATTTTTTCCATTCAGTGCACTGCCAATTTCTGCTCATTTTGTTCCTGGAAATCCCTTGTGTGCGCCTTCTAAATTTAAAATAAATACACTGTACATAATTGGATGCTAACCACACAACACTGAGCGATGGGACTTTTTCCATTGAGTCTGCAGATGTACGAGCCTCCGCGAGGAACGGGAAAGGTCTCTGCGTGTTCCAGAGTAAATGTTAAGTGGGACAAGTGGCCCCAATGTTCTTCGGAATCAGCATTGGCCTTTAGAACATTTCCCCTGTTACGAACTTACTGGAAAGGGACCATGAAAGGTTCTTACACCAAAAATAGACATCCCCCAATTAGCCTGCTCTTTGCAAACTGTGCTCACAGGACAGAAAGGAGGGAGTCTCCACACAGCCCAAGAGTTGAAAGACCTAACTGGATCTTCCACCAGGAAGAGGGGATGTGCACGCTTCCATTGCTAATTTCAGTCTTCTCAAATATACGATTAAGAGATTAGCTTGGCTGGGTGGGTGAAGGGAAACGCATAAATCAGTGGGGTGGCCTGAATGATATACCACAGGCCTGAGCCCCCACAGGAGTAGATAAGCCAAAGTGAACCCTGGAGTCCACAGAAGCATACAGGCGGAAGGATGGGAGGGAGGGAGAGGGAATGGTGAAGAAAAGGGAGGGGATGGGAGGGAAGGGGGAGGGAGGAAAGCTGGGATGAACGCTTGGAAAAGTAGGGGAAAAAAAGAGATTGGCTTGGATCATCCCCCCAAACTATGAAATGATGCGGCTTTTGAAGAAGCACAGGACTGGTATCAGCAGCATCCCATGCTGTGAGAGACACAAACATGCCCCCAAAGAGTCCGTTTTCTCGCTCACATTCCCTAACTCTCATTACATTTGGTAAGACCAAGTGACTAGTTCTGATCAGAGACCCGCGAGAAGACACTGTGTATGTCCCTTCTAGTCTGGGGTAGTAGGAACGCCATGTGCACTTCCTAGACCCTTCATGAGGCAACAGGGGGTGCTTTGAATTCCAAAGGGTAAACGCTCAAGATGGGGAGACCTTTATACACGATCGTGCCCTGTTATCGACAAATGGAGGAGAGCCCTGCGTAGGTGAGCAAAGACAATCACTAACTTGCAAAGATGGACTTCTAAAAATAGCATATGTTCCGGCCTACCCAGGTCTCATGATAAGAAAGTTATTTCTTAGTTGGGGAGATGGCTCGGGGGTTAAAGCCTTTGCCTCACAAGCAAAAGGACCTGAGTTCAGATCACTAGATCCCATGTAAAATTGATATTGATCAGATGATACTGCAATGGCCTACAATTCCAGCCCTGGAAGGCGGAGCCTGGGAAACCCCAGAAAGAAAGAAAAGCTATTTCTTCTCGAATTCTACTTAACTCTGGTCTTGTCAAGAAGAACATTTTGTTGGTGACACGGGTCTTCAGTTGCTCTTATAATCTCAGAAGAGCGACCTTGGGCTCAGCCTTGGCCCCAGGCAGTAACATCTGATGCCTTAGCTTGCTTTGGCTGCCATTACCAGAATGCCGAAGACAGGCTTGTTCAAATAACAGAGATTCGTTATTTTCCAGTTTGGAGGGGAAAAGTCCAAGATCAAGGTGTTGTGGTTTCTTCCAAGGCCCCTCTCCTGGTTTTAGAGCTGACCATCTTCTTCCTGTCAGGCGTGGTCACTACATTTTGGCTAAACGCTGGCAATACTCAGAACTAAAGTGACCAGACTTTCTGGATTCTTGTTTTTTCCCACCGTACTGACCCCAGTACCAACTGACCTGAGACTACAGGTCACTGAACTGTCTATACTCTATTTCCCTAACAATCACTGGTCGAAAAAGGAACTTTTTAAGTTCTCTCGCCTGTGACTTATAAGGAGGGATTCCCCCTATGTCACGTGAGCCTTTCAACCCTCACCACGCTGTTTCTCCATGGCTGTTAATGTCTCTTCTACAATCCCCTCCTCCTTTCCTTTTCTGTCCCTTACCCACCTACCCTATTAGCAGGGCTGGAGCACTAGTTTTCCACCAGACAATCCCCTCACCTCAATAAAAGCCTGCTGTCACAAGTCACCACCTGTCCTTCCTCTTCAAAGACCTATGTTGAATCCAGGATCTTCTGCATCCTAATCTCTTCTTGTAAAGATAAAAGTCCACTTGGATTAAGGTTTACTCTAATGACTTCATTTCAATTCAATTACCTCTTCATAGACCCGATATTCAAATACAGCCACATTCTGAGGTACTAGGTAGTGAGGGCTTCAGTACTTAAATTTTAAAGGAACGCAATTATGCTCCTGTCCTGGTTTGAAATGTGAGTTGTCCCCCACTGGATCTTATGTTTGAATCTTTAGTTGTTTGGGAAATCATGGCACCGTTAGGAGGTGGAGGCTTGCTGGAGGAAGGCAACCGCAGAGGGTGGGCCTTGAGGCTGGTTAGCCCGCCCTGCTTCGGTGAGGGAGTCTGCTTTTGAGCTTCAAGCAGCAGCTCTCAGCCTTCTGGATGTCTGCAGTGACTTAGGACTCCTCCAGCTTCTGCCATGCTGTTTCTGCCAGGAAAGACTGTGCTTCCTCTCTGGAACCATACGCTGAATACATCTCCCTTTCTCCCCTTCAGTTGGTTGAGTCTCAGTGGTATCTCACAGCAACAGAGAAGAGCACCTGCTACAGCTCCTACACCCAGCTCAGCTTTTAGGCTTCCCTTCTTCTATTATTTGGTTTTGGAGGGGTGTCTGTTGCTTTCTACTTATTGCAAGCCATGCTAGTTTCCTGGTTTTGAGTGTGATGCAAACTTTTCATGGAATACAGATGAATGTAGATAGAAAAACAGAAGAATTAATAGTATAATGAAAAGTGGAATGGGAGATGCAAACAACTGAATTTGGGAGATACAGCCTAAGAGGCTTCTAAAGCCTAGGCCAGTTCTTCAAGGTTTTTTTTAAACTTTCTTATATAATTTTACTTTTACTCAGTGTACATCCATTTCATTGAGTAACTAGGACGCGTTGGCTGGAAATGGGATTGCAGAGCGATTTCAGCTTTCAGTGAATTCAGATTAAAGAGCTGTCAGAGCAGAGAAAGAAATCATTTGGTTCTGCCCTGGGGGGAGGGGCAGGAAATGTTTTCCCCGGGGTGTGATGGACAATACAGAGTGGACTTCTGGCCTCCATGCAAGTCTTGACGTCACAAACACCCTCTCCTCAAGTTGGACTGAGTTTGAAGTTGCCTAAGGTGCTGGGAACATGTTCCAGGAATACATGGACTTTAAGAAGAGGAGAGAAGGCTGGGGAAGTGGCTCAGGGATTAAGACTCTGCCTTGACAGCAGAAGGACCTGAGTTCGGATCCCATGTAAAAATGCCAGGCAGAAATGATGGTGGCTTCAGCTTCCGCCCTGGTGGGCAAAGCTTGGTAAATCCCAGAACAAAGCAAAAAGCAAAGCAATCCAGGATGATTCCCAAAGAGTCACCCTTGGTCCTCCACGGGGACAAACAGTGCCCTCTGATACACACACACACACACACACACACACACACACACACACAATGCATAAATAAATAGAAGAAAATCTTAAAAAGAAAAGAAGAGGGGGGACTCCGAGTCACACAGCATTGAAGGTTATGCCTCCATTGCTGTAAATTTCGACACGTCTGTGATTCCTCTTGATTAGGAACTCTGCATTTGCCCACAGTCTAATTGTCTGATGTGAAATACAGATGAGAAAAATTTCATCGTGATTGTGAAAATATATTTCTGAATTACATGTAATCACAGGGGGGAAGCTTTTCAATAAGCAAACTTCTCTAAGGAGAGCGTGTTTATTGGGAGATAATTTATTAGATATTTCCATCGCAAGTCCCTGTCTTGGTTAGTTAAGTGCAAATATCCATCAAGCTCTGGTGATTGCCAGATTGTTTGCAATGCTGTGGGTCCCGTAAGTCTTCAGACACACAAGGTGCTCTATGATGACGCTTCCACTCCAGGAGGGAGAGTGACAGTAAGTGACTCCGTAGACAAGTGAGAGAGGATCCAAGGGGAGAAAATGCTGTATCCTCCTATTTTTGTCTTTCTGTCACAAAATACCGGAGGCTGGGTAATTTATAAAGAAGTTTGTTTAACTCACAGTTTTGGAGGCCTAAGGTGGCACGTGGTAGACCCTAAGGTCTACCTTGACATTATGGTCCTATGAGGGCCTTCTGGGTATGCCACAGTGCAAGAGGAGGGACTGTCATTCAGAAAGCAAGAAAACAAAACCAGCTAGCTGTGCTATGTAACAAAAATCCATTGTCTTGAGAACTAACCCACTCTACAAGACCAGCCTCTGGTGGCTTCTTGCTGGGCTGCAAGATTGTCCCTTGGCTGTTATCACCTTGGTCCCTCTGTTACCTCTGCCTTCATGTTCTTCCCCTTTTCTCAGAGCTCTGCTCGTATTGGATAAGGGGGTCCACCCTCGTCTAAAACAGCATCTTTACTAATTATGTCTACCATGATCATATTTCCAAATGCGGTCTCATTTTGAGGTATTTAGGGGTTAGAATTTGAACATATGACTCTAGGAGGGTTACAGTGAAATCCAATAACGGACTCCTCAGGGGGAAAAAAAAACGTTTTGCCAGCTGCTGCTGTGGAAGCGTCTGTCCGTTATCTGATGAGGTGGACTGGACCCCAGGGGACAGAAGCTGAATTTGGACAGACTGTGCAGAGCCTCTCCTTTAGTGGTGGAGGTGCTGAGCTTTGAGGCCGGCCAGAAGGTGCCCTCCGTTCTTGGCGCTCATATGGGCAGGTGTTATTCTAAGCAAGATGGCACCATTCCCTATTCAGGAACTCCGGAGACGCTTCTCACTCTTAGTAAAGGTCAACTTCTTACCCTGACCTCAGAGCTTCGGGAAGAACTCACCCTGATTTCAGACTTTCTGGCCTTCAGAAATGCCAGGCAATAGACTTCTGCCAAGGAAGTCACAACACAGTCTTGATAGTTTTTTATAACCATCTGTCGCCGCCTGAGTGTGACATGCTCCTATCCCTCCTCCCCCCAAAGTCTCATAGGATTGAATACTCAATGTCTAGCGAGTAGTAGTGGCTTGGGAAGACTGCGGAACCTTTAGGAGGTGGGGCCTTGCTAGAGGGCAGGCTTTGGGGGAGGTGTGTATGTATGTATGTATCACAGAACATTGTATGTACCCATGAAAGCCCAGGATGATCGCTGAAGTCAGCGATCATCCTGGATTATTCTACCTCCTTTTGGCTTTTCCTCTGGAGTTTTACAGGCTCTGCCTTCCAAAGCTGAAAGTACAGGCCCTCACTATTTCCACCCTGGGTTTTTACATGGGATCTGGGGTCCAAACTCAGGTCCTTTTGTGATCTGGGATCTGAACTCAGATTCTTCTGCTGGCAAGGCAGAGGTTTAACCCCTGAGCCATCTCTCCAGCCCCAAAGGCCTTGAGGTTTGATAACCCAGTTCTCTCTCTCTCTCTCTCTCTTCAACTCCCCCAATAAAGCTGAGATACCTTACTACCTGCTTGCTTACTGCCTGCTATCATGTGTTCTCCCCCATGATACACTTTATTCCCTCTGGCACCAAATAATAAATCCAGAGAGTCTCAGTCACAATACTTATCTCTGATCTTGTTGCACAAGAACTGCAGATGATAGACAGCCCAACGAGTGCAACCTTGTTCCACTGAAACAGATGAAAATACAGATAATGGGCAGACTGGGCTTGGCTGGTGGTCACAGCTCACCAAGCCCTACTCGACGACAACGATCGCTGCCCTCATCTCACCCGCCAAAGGCTGAGTTGCTTGGAAATTCTCCACGTCCATCCCCGCAGGACTTCGTCTTTGTTTGAAATTTGGTAATGATGGGAACAACTAATATTTACCAATCTCTCCTAGGCACTGTGCTAGTTAATTACTTTACATGAATTCCCTTCCTTACTCCCAGCACCCCAACTGTGTAGAGGGTACTGTTTCCGACTTTATCTTCTAGAAGGTGACTGAAATGTGAGTCAGTGAACCAAGTCATTCAAAGTCACACACACAGCGGGCATCATACAGAGCCAGGGCCAAACCTGCCGGCGTGATTATCACTCCAGCGAGGGACACGAGGAAGCAATTCTCCACTGTTCCCAAAGAACTTTGTCCCTTCTCCTTCCTCTCACACTAGCTTCGGCCCCTGTGACTCTTTCCCAGGTCCCAGCATAAAAACTGCATTAAGTCAACGCCTCCTCCGATGAAGACACGCAGTCCTTTCCTCCATCAACTAACTCCTGAAAGTGATTCTGCAAATTGTTCGTTTGTCTCATTTCTAATTAATTGGAGCAAGTGTCTTTTATTCACACCATAATTTGCTAATCCCATCTGTGTTGCTATTAATATTTTTACCAGGCCGATGGAGCCGGCTGAGTGAACGTCTGAGCTTTGGGAAGCGCAGGGGGCAATGTCGTGAGTGGTGGTTAAGTGTCGCGCTCTGATTTCTCCAGCCTCCCTCATCCACCTGCCTCTCTCCATCCCCGCTGGCCCCATCCAAGGCCGGTCCTCTTTATTTCATGGCTGGATTGTGGCACAGAGCGTCCCCACGCCTCTGAGCTATTTTATTTCTCATTTCTTTTGTGCGTTCCATCTTCCTCGCGCCTCTTGTCACTCATAACGGCTGCATTGCTGGAGACCCACCAATGGCTCCCCACTGCCCCCCAAATCAGGCTCCTGGATATGGCCTCCGCCCTCGCCAAAATGGCCTGTTAGATTTATGTGGAGAAGCAGGCTATTTCTTTCAAGGCCAGTGTGACTCGGCTTCCAACAGAGCACCTCTGACTTACAGAAGGCATTTCTCATGCTGAAAGGGTTAGTATAGCCCGTAAGAATTCGTGGAAGTGGGGAAGCACATAAAATGAATGCTCCAGAGAAGGACGCAGTTCCAGCAAACTCACCAATCAGTCACCACACACACACACACACACACACACACACACACACACACACACACACACACACACCCCAGAGTGCCTTCCTTCCAGGTAGTGATAGAAGGAAAACTGAAAAGTTGACCGAGTATGTAGGAACCAGAAAAGCACTGGACCTAAATATATAGTTCTAGTAATCAGACCGACACGGCTACGATAACACACAGGCTTCCAGAATTCCTTACCTCACTTGATAGCTGATGTCATAATTAGATACAATTGAGGGTCTGAGCTCTGGGCACGTTTGTAAAGAATCAGTGGTTGAATTAGGCCTCAAGCAAGCCTGCCTGAGATCGTCTAGTTGATGGGGAGGCCCAACCCATGGTGGTGGGATTAGTCCCTGGGCAGGTGAATTAGATGGGGAAGTTGGCATCCTTCATTATACTTGGACAGACATGCTGGTTTGACAGCAGGATTGTCACTCTCTTAGAAGTCCTGTGAACATGGTGTAGCCAGTTTCCTCGACCCTTGGTGTTGGTATGTGTTCCGTCAAACTGGACAAGGAACTGTAACTGGACTATCATAGTCTAGAATAAAACAATTTGTTCCCTTAAGCCGTTTGATTGTGAATTTATCAGCAACAATGCAGAGTAATTGCAACAGTTGGTTTCTTGCCCTGGTTTAGTGGATGGGTGTTCTAAGGTTGGCACTCTTGGGTTGGTGGACTTCTTTCTTCCAGTCACTCAGAGTTCCAGCCTCCTTCCCCCCAAGGCTCCTGCAGAAGAACTCATGTTGTCACTCTCATCCTCTGGTAGGAAGGGGAGGAGTCGATGCGCAGAAAGCATACCTGCTTCTCGATGAGCCCCACCCAGAAATAATAATCCCCACTCCTGAGGTTCAATCCTATGAGAAAAAGCAAGGAAGTCTTCATGCAAAGAGGTCTTGGAAACTTGGCTCAAGCCATGGCGAGCAGGCTAAATCTAGTTAGAAAGAAAGCATTGTCTCTAAATAGAAACAAAGTGGGGTTGGAAAGATGGCTCAGTGGTTAAAGCCTTTGCCTCACAAAACAAAAGGGATGAGTTCAGATCTTCAGATCCCACGTCCAAAATGCCAGGCAGATATGGCAGCAGCCTGCACTTCTGGCCCTGGGGCAGAGCCTGGGAAACCCCAGAGCAAAGCAATAAGGAAGTAGAGCCATCCAGGGTGATTCTTGATGTTATCCTTTGGATCTCACACACGGGCAAGTACCCTGTTGTACATCTGCACATACATGTACCCCCCCACACACATGCAAACACACACACACACACACACACACACACACACACACACACACCACACAAAGGCAAAAAAAAGAGGTAGATTTCCTAACAATTGCTTTCTCGACACCATTGTGCCTGGCTGACCCCGGGCCATTCTCTCGAACCCAGCTCTTCCTCAGCACCACTATCTCTGCCCAAGCCACATTCACACTACACATGGTCCCACGTCTCACATTCCTATGGGCATCGCTTATCGCAGGAGCAGTTTTACACATGAGATGATCCCATGAATGTTTGTCTCCCCACTCGACTCTACGTTACAGAAGGTCAGGGAGCTCCATGGCTCTTCTTACTGTATTCCTCGTGTCCAGAGCAGAGGTAAACTCACAGTGCGTTCCCAATACATTAAGTATCGACTGGACAAATTGAGTAATGTCTGTTCACAGAAGAAGAGTTGGAAACTCTACTCTAGAAAAAGAAAAGTCAGTTGTGTGTGTTGGTTTCCACCTGTAATCCTGGAGCTAGGGAGCTGAAGTAGATGGGGTGCAAGTTTAAGGGCACCTCAGCTACATGAGTGAGTACTGAGCCAGACTGGGGCCGCCATGCGAGTTCCTGTATCAAAAGAAGTAAATCAATAAGTAGGTCATGAGATGGCTTACGAGGTAAAGGTACTTGATGCCAAGTGTGACCCTGAGTTCAATTCTTGTAGCTTATATAGTAAGAAGAGAAAAATAGGCTTCCCTGAGTTGTCATGACTTTCACATGCATGTGTACTATGACACTGTGTACACACACATGCACACACACACACACACAAAGTAGATGTAAAAGAAAATTCTATGAATTCTTATATTAGTCAGTTTCATAGTTAGGCACAGGCGTCAACTTGGCAGTTGAGGGTTTGAGCTCTGGGCACATTTGTAGAGAGTTAGTGGTTGAGTTAAGCCCAGAGCAAACCTGCAGGGAGATGGCCTAGCTGATGAAGAAGGCCCAGCCTATGGTGGGTGGGATTAGACCCTGGAATAAAATACAAAGAGCTGGTTGAGAGAGTTGGCATCCTTCTGTACACTTGGCCAGACATGCTGGTCTGGCAAGTAAGGATCGTCCCTCTCTCAGCCATTACGTAGAGATGGTGTGGCCAGTTTCCTTGGCCCTTGTGTTGGTGCATGCTCTCCCGTCAAGCTGGACTGAGAACTCTAACCAGACTGTCGTAAGGAAGTAAACCCCTTGTTCCCTTAAGCCATGTGATGGTCATTTATCAGCCATCATGCAGGTGAACTGCAACAGTCAGTAAGTGCTAAGTCGATGCTTAATAACAAACGTCCCCTCAGTGACTTGGAAAAGGAAATGATTATATCTCACTCAGCTTCGTGAGTTGGCCACTGTCTTCCCATCAGGTTTCAGTCAGTTCGTATCTATACCTCGTGTATCTTTTGCCTACACCTGGGCTGAAAGATCAGCCACAGATTGTGATGGGATTTTATCATCATGCCAGACAGGAGCAAACAGACACACCATCCATATCCGCACAGTAAAACACACGGTGCTCACATTCTACTGGCGAAGTGGCCCTGTAGACAGGGGAAGTCTCTGTTCTAGAAAACCTTGGCAAGACCATGGGGGGATGGAGGAATTATTTAAGCAAGAGTGGGACAATCCACTACCACCTTCCTGACCTTCTGTGTATCTACATTTAAATATTACATATCTATACATAATTCAGGCACATCATACTGTCTTCCAAAGGCAGAACATTTAAAGTTAGAAAGATCTCGAGGTGAAAGGCATTGTCGATGTATGAGCTTGGATAGATATTGAATATTTTATTAATTGCTGCAGTGACTTACAAAAAGAATTGCCGAAGGATCTTTCCATCTAGACAGCACTGGAATTCGGCCCCGGCTTTATTTATAGCTCCTCTCAAAAATAAATGGATTGTGACTTGCTAATAAGAGTAGCAGGAATAATGAAGCCGCAGCTTCCTGCCTGCAAACATTTCCATGCCCAAACCATTCTAGAAGATGCTGCTGACCTGAGAGCGCCTCCCCAGCAGTCTGGGATCCGCGCTTTGCAACTCATGGACATGAGAGGTCCTTTCATCGCTTGGCAGTTTAAGTCTTTCTTAGTAGATGCAAAAGAAAAAAAAAAAAAAAAAACAGCAACAGGTCATTCCTACCAGGAGCATTTCCTTCAACTAGCTGCATATGGCTGGTGAGTGAACAGAGCCGAGTTCTGCTCTAATGAAATGCCGAGGGCTAGGGAGATGGCCCAGTGGTTAAAGCCTTTATCTCATGAGGAAAAGGAACTGAGTGCAGATCCCCAGATCTCATATAAAACTGTCAGGCTGAAATGGCGGTGGCCTGTAATTCTGACCCTGGAAGGCAGAGCCTGGGAAACCATAGAGCAAAGCAATAAGGAGGTAGAGCAATCCGGGATGGTTCCTGATGTCATCCTTGGGTTTCCAGAGGCACACAAACTCGTGTCCTCTTGTGTACACACATACACACACACAGACAAAAATCTCTTTTTACAAACTTTTGCTGTACTCATATGTGATTGCTACCTTGAATCCTGACTTATTAACTAACTAAGGTGGGAATGGTTTACTATGACCTCATGTTGAAGCCTCTCAGGTGTCAGCATGAATTGCGAATCACAAAATCAAGAAGAAAGGACATTTTTAATGCATCTGGAAGCATTCATATTTGAAAGGGGAAGAATGTACCCGTTCAAACATTCAGGAGACTACCCAGTCACTTCTGCCAAAGGTAAGAAGTATCATGAAGTAAATTCTCCTATCCCAAGTTTTCTTTGTATTGTTTCTGACATAGTCTTCATATCTTGAATTTAAAGTTGACTTAATGAGGACAACTATAATATGAGACTCAAGGCTCCCGTTGATGACTATAGATCAAAGCAAAGAGTTTAAGCAAACCGTGGTGAGCTTAAGAAGTCTAGCATCTCTCTGTAGATGGGAAAATGCCAGACCCCAAGCTCAGGTCTATAAATGCCCCGTAAGTTCATTTCCTATCACGGAGGAACTCACATTAAACCACAAAATTCTGTCTCAATATACTGGCCAGGAAAAGTGATCACTTGGAAAATTAGGAAAATGATCACTTGGGTTATTAATCAGCTTGGTGTGTGTGTGTGTGTGTGTGTGTGTGTGTGTGTGTGTGCGTGTAGATTCTGCTGCCCCCAGCCACTACTGCTCCCCTAGGAGAGGTAGGGCCCTTACCCTGTCCATGACAGACATGATGCTCCTATAGCCCATGTTGTGCAGCTAACCACAGCTGGGCTTCTTTTGTTTTTTCTGAAACAGGGTCTCTCTGTATCCCAAGCTGACCTCAACTTTGCCTCAGCCTCTTGAGAGCCAGCATTACAGCCCCACACACCAGGTCTGGTTTGAGTTCATTATTAACCCAGCCACAGGCAGGGTTTGGAAGAGTTGTTTCTTTACGCCTTTCTGCCGTGGCCACTCCTTGTCTGTCCCAGTGTCTGCCGCTCCTTGTCCTGGGTCTTTGCTGCTCAGACACATTTCCATTGGTTGCGTTCTCACATTTGGTGTGATACCTTCAGTTCACCGGCACAGACAAACACGCGGCCTCGCTAGCCATCTTCACCGTGACCTTCCATTCACTAGCAAGGTGCGTGCCCATACGTATGCACGTGCACACAGACCAGCATGCAGATGTGCGTATGTGCACAGTCACTGGGGAACAAAACAAAAAAGGAAATCATCCGAGGGTCAGATAACACACCTACCCAGCTGATGAAGCTAATTCTAGAACTTCAAGCTGTCTTCAGAGATAATGTTTGTTAAGTGGATAAGAGAAAAAAAAACAGTGAAAGATATTGGGGCGCGTCCATCAATTATTAATTAACACGCCCTATTGGTTACAGGGACTGTTTTGAGTGGAGAACATATTGCGAGAGGAAATTCCCATCTCACCACCCTTTTCATCGGGCCTATTAAGCTAATGATTTTATTTTAACAATGGCTTTCCCCACAGCCAGTCTATCCTGGGTATAGGCTGCCAGACATGGTTACTAAACACCCAGAGACTCAGGCAATTATAGAAAATGCTATTTTTAAGTTCTCTTGTATGGTCTCCTGGGCAGTGAGCTGGCTAATAGCTTTGCAGATTCCAGAAGCTTCTTTTCTACCAGTGTGTGTCGTGATTCCTTCAGGTACCTCTGGAAGCTTGGGCCCAGGACTTAAGCAAGAGCTGGATTTAACCGGAGGAGGGGGCGAGGGGGAGGGAGTCATCCCTTGTCCAAGCACGGGGCTCTCCTAACTTCACAGGGAGGGTCTCAGGGCTGAGCGGCAGCAAAAGCCTGAAGTTAATATGATACCTGATGTCTCCAAATGCTGTTGGCGGCTTGCCAGCATACCTTCACCGGGTCCAAATGAGAGTGAGCTTTCTGAACATAAAGATGCAACTATAGGCCCGGAGAGATAGCTCAGTGGGTAAGACGCCTGCTCACAAACCAGACAACCTGAGTTCAATCCCCAGAAGCCCATATGGTACACATACGCTCTTTTGTTCTCTCTCTCTCATCTCTCATAAACAAATGTGTAAATACTTTTAAGAGCTGCATCTGTGTAAGCCAAGTGAAGATTACTAATGCCCTTGGGTGAATTATCAAAGTTGCCAAGGCCATTTGTTGGTGGTGTCACCTCCCTTTGGGGGTCTTTTCCTTCTGGATGGACCTTTCTCAAAGCCCCATTTCCCTCAAACTCCTTACACCCCCCCCTACTGTCTAAGGTGCATTCTTCCAATGTTTTTCTGTGCCTTTTTTTTTATATACATGGAATTATATTAAAGTTGCTTTACGAATCACTCTGCATTTTACTAGCATATCATTGCATAGGGATTTTAAGACAGCTTTTGGCAGGCTAGACTGAAGGGCAGCCCAGATACACAGCATTTTTAAAGAAGGGAAATGCTACTGTATCCATCTTTATAAGTTATCAGTTGCTCTCTTCTCTCTCAGACTCTTTGCATTTTGCCGCCTTGTTAGCAATCCTCAGACCAGCTGATAGTCAGACATCCAGCATTGATTGACAGATGATTGTTCTGCAAGGTGCTTGCCAAACGCTTCCATGGCCCAGGGACGTTAATGAGGACCCCGTCCCAAGTCTTCCTTGCCAAAGGACAAAACTGAATTCGTAATCTGTGACTGCTGTTCCCAAGTGAGGGGCGGACATAAGACTGCGTGCGCGCCTGTGAGGATTGGCTTCCTGTCCAGGGGTAGTCCTTGGGCAGAGTCAGTCCCTTTGGGGGGCAAGCATGGCAGCGGTTTGCAGCCGGGGGTCGCCACAGCCATGACTTGGACACTCGGAGTAGCATGAACCTCGACAGAATGCATCCTCTTTTGAGGGCTGCCTGTGTCCCTGTATGTGTGGCCCGCCCTGCTCATTCCCCGGTGGACGGGAGAGCATGCCGCGACGGCTGCCCAGAAGCAGCTTGGGAGGAAACAGTGTGGACGCCTGAATGTTGCCCACGTGGCCTCCATGATCCCCAAAGGCCGGAAACCGTCCTGGGCCTGCTGTCAGGGCAGACACGGGTCTGCATCTGTGTGAGGTTTCTGAAGTGAAAAGTCTCTTCTGTGTGAGCCAGATGAAGATGGTTGGGGGAAAACTGAGCCCTCGAAGTATCCTACGGGGAGGACTGGAGAGAAGAGCCGCCTGGGTCCTCCTGTTAGTAAGAAGGTGTATCGGCGTCTGCTTGGGTCTCATTTCTCATCGCTCCAACACATCACCTGACGGAGCAACTAGGGAAGGGGGCTTCGCTCCTGCTCAGCTCCAGGTCGCAGTCCGTCCTGGCAGGGGAATTACAGCAGCCGCCGCCGAAGGAACCAGCCGCACTGCATCCGTGCCAAGAGCAAGAGCAAAAGATGATGCAGACACGCCTGTTTGCTTGCCCCTGCCCGGCTCTCCTCGTTCCTACAGTCCAGAAGCCCTGCCCAGGGATCCATCCTGCCCACACGGGCTGGGTCTTCCCATCTCAACGAAAGCAACCAAGATACTCCCTCGCAGGCATGCCCAGAGGCCAATCTAGAGAATACTTCTGCAGTGAGTTGAGAGCTGCCTCCTACGATACTAAGCATGGTAGTGACCATGACAAAAAACCTGACGAGAAGCAACTTAAGGAAAAAAGGTGCATTCGGGGTTATAGTTGGGGAGGGGGGCGTAGCCCATCATCCTGGAAGGTACATGTGCAGCTCGGAAGACTTATCACATTCCATATGTAGCCAGGAAACAGAGTGAACAGGAAGTGGAGTCAGGGTATGAGACCAGAAGGTCTGTCTCAGTAACCCACTTCCTCCAGCGCAGCCTTCCCAAACATCACCACCAGCTGGAGATCAAAAGTTTTCGAACACATGGGCCTGTGGGGGACACTTCACGGTCAGGGCACAACGGAAAGTAGACTCCATATTTGGGGGGTGGGGTGCTGTATTAGGGTGACTAAGGCAAGTGGTAAAGGAGGCACATGGTCCCAAACCAATGAACAAGCACTGTCCTGAACAGGGAAAGCCCAGGAGATCAACGAGTCCTAGGGAGGTTCCTGCCTGGCTCCTGAAGTGGCCCCCGGCTTGCTTCGGCTCCTTGTTCTTGTGCCTTCGGGGTGGTCACTGACAGAGCCTGGCCGCTGACACTGTAATTCACACATCCTGAGCTGTGCGTGGGACACGGAAGCTCCCACGGAAATACTTGTTGAGCAAATGAGCTTCAAACAAAGAGCACAGGGCTGGGGAGATGGCTCAGGGATTAAAAGCCTTTGCCTCACAAGCTAAAGGACCTGATTTGGATGCCCAGATCCCAGGTATAAAATGATGGACAGACATGGAGGTGATCTGCAATTCTGGCCCTGGAAGGTGGAGACTGGGAAACCCCAGAGCAAAGTAATAAGGAGGTAGAACAACCCAGGTTGATTCTACAAGTCACCCTGGGGCCTCCACGGGCACACACATTCAAGTGCCCTCAGATGCACACACATGTATACACATGCGAAAAGAGTGGGGGAGGCAAGCACATTCCAGCCACTTTTGGTAAGTGGAAGCGTGGGGTGAGCAGGCTGCAGCACTGGCTGTTTCGCAGACAGAAACTGCTGCCCTGGGGAGGTTCATTGGCTCTCAGGGTCTCAGGAAAGCATCTCTTCTGGACCAGAGGATGCCCGCAGGCACCTCAGAGACAAACCACCCTCGGAAGGGTTAGGCTCCATCTCAGTTGACCTTGGGGTCTCAGGGGAAGCAGTGACCCTCACCCCACCCACATGCCCCAGTGGAGTTGAAGCGGAGCAGAGACTTTAACAGCTCACTAGTAACGGCAAACAACAGACTTTAGCATCCCATCTGGTTAAAGTTCACCCTATGAACACGTATTTGGAGAAAACCCGAAGGATGTCAGCCTCCTTGCCCCCACCTCTTCTCTGCTTGCTTGCTTTCTTTTTTTTAAAGCACATTCAGAAGAGTTTTAATGGCTGTTGAAGGGAATGATTGCTGAGGTAATCAGGGCTCTCTGTGGGGAACGCCTTCCACGGTCCATGGCCTCCCTCGTGTGGCGGGAGGGACATTTGGATATTAAAATGCCACTGAGCTACATCTGCCGGCAAGCAGCCACTAATCATCTCTTGAGGCA
Source organism: Typhlomys cinereus (assembly GCA_023101885.1). Classification (NCBI taxonomy): domain Eukaryota; kingdom Metazoa; phylum Chordata; class Mammalia; order Rodentia; family Platacanthomyidae; genus Typhlomys; species Typhlomys cinereus. Next base: position 46,387 of record JALPQD010000257.1, on the reverse strand, counting down.
GCAGGGGACGTACCCCAGGTCCTCGGCTCACCAATGTCTTCCGCAGGCAGGTTGCGGCCAGATGGCGGCACTCCGGCAAGGACAATGGAGGAGGAGGAGGAAGAGGGAGGCAAAGACGGTCTGGCGTCGGGCCAAGCAGACAGAACCATTTGCTCCCCTTCTGCCCCAGGTGAGAGCAGGCCTGCATCCTGACAGTGGGGAAGCCTGATTTTCAATCAAGCGGTACCTGGGAGGTGGCATGTGGCTTTAGGGTACAAGTCCTTTGTTAAGAAAAGCAACAAAGTTCTGAACGTCAAGCAGCTGGGGTAGGGTGGGGTATGGCCCTTAGTCCCCTGACCTTCTCTCTCTCTGCCACTTCTCTGTCCTCTTCTGAACCCCAAAAACTCATCTACCTGGCTGGCTCCCTTGTCTTCAGCTCTCTTCTGAAATTTGGCCCATGGGAGGAGCCAAGGGAGGTCAGAGGATGAGAAGAGGGTGAGGTCAGGATGTGATTCCCCAGCCCATTTCCTGTAGAAGCTCCCGCAGGTTCTGGCTTGCAATTTAGCGTGTCTCCATGTTATTGGATGACCCTCTCTCTGACAAGACCCTCAGATGACTCCCAACTGCTTACTCCCTATCACAGTTACTCTCGTGTGAGACAGTACTCAAACTCCCGCAACTTAAGTAAAGAAAGGGAGTATTGCAGTTTGCCTGCATGGGTGCTGATAAATGACCATCAGAAGGCTTAAGGGAACAAGAGGTTTATTTCCTCTTATGATTGCTGGTTACAGTTCTTAATCCAGCTTGACGGAGAGCTCACACTAACACCAAGGTCAAGGTTACTGGCCATACCATCTCTATGTAACAGCTGAGAGAGGGACGATCCTTACTTGCCAGATCAGCATGTCCGGCCCAAGTATACAGAAGAATGCCGACTTCCCCAACCAGCTCTCAGTATTTTATTCACCTGTTCAGGGCTTAGTCCCACCCACCATGGACTGGATCTTCTCCATCAGCTAGACAGTCTCTTGCAGGTTTGCTCTGGACTTCACTCAGCCACTGATTCTCTACAAATGTGCCCGGAGCTCAGACCTTCAACTGTCCAGTTGATACCTGTGCCTGACTATGACAGGGAGATTTATTTGGCTTATGGTTCCACAGGGGAGATACGTGTCTGTCTATTATGGCAAGAAAGACATGACCAGCGACAGAAGCTGAGGTGGCCCAAGTCACTGCAGACAGCATGGAGGCCAAGAGAGAAAGTTGCAAACTGTAAGAGCAGATTGCTAACACAAACAGGGCAGGGCTAACCAACCGCAAGACCACCCCCTGTGACCTGCCTCCTCCAACAAGTCTCCACCTCCCGAAGGTCCCAAGACTTTCCTAAGGATTCAAACATATGAGCCTATGGGGACTCAAACCTGGTTGCCACAGCTTCATGGCCACCTGCTGATGCAAACCACACCCAGTGCAACTTTCAAAGTTCCAGAGACTACCTCAGCAGTCCCAACACAGTCCATGAGTTCAAAACCCAAAGCCTCCTATAAAATCAAAAGACAAGTTACATACTTCCAACGTATAATGAATGGTATTAAGTAAACATTCCCATTCCAAGGGAAGAAGGGGGCATTCCCAGGAGAACTAGCAGGAAAAATTCTAAATCCTGCGACTCCAAGTCCAGCATAGGAGCTGTTGAAATTATTTCAGTTCCAATGGGCTTTGTTTCTTCCTCTCCAGCACAGTTGCCTACAGGACACTGACTTGGGTTGACTCTGCCCATCTACTCTCCTGGGTTGACGTCTTCCATGGCATAGCTTTCCTTGGCAGATGTCCCACATTGATTCTGGCATCTCTAACATCTTTACTTCTCAATGAAAACCAGGCTTTAACGCCACAACATGAAATGATCTTTCTGGGCCTAGTTGTAGGATTTCTAGTCCTACCATGCACTGTCTGGATTCAACCACTCTGAAACTTTGGAGGAAGAATCCATGACCTCCTCAACTATTGAGGTTGGTAGAGGATGGCAGACACCTCCCTTTCACATACCCTATTGCTAGCCAGATACATGCTCCTTTGTAAAAAGATCTCTTTTTTGCACTATCCTTTGACTGCCCATTTTACATGTGCCTGGTACCCAGGGATAGGGTGGTTTTTCTATGCCTTCCCCAAGACCTCCCACCAAACCTACATGTTTTACTTAAGATCTTTCTTTACAAAGAGGACTTTAACTGCCTTGCCCAAAGTCAATTACTTAGAATTGTGATTCTAAACTTGCTCATCTAGGAGCATCTCAGAGGCCATGGCATTAAGGCCTTGTGGGTAGAGATGCCCTCCATTGTTTGAAGGTTCAGTGGGTTCAAAACTACACAGCGGGAACGTGGATATCTGGGCCTGCGTCTGCCTCTGAGGGTAGATTCAACAGGCACAACTTCCGTAGTCTCTGTGCTTATTCCTAAGACATCCAAAATAGGCAAAAAGGAAGATATGCCTGCTCCCCGCAAACCAACAAGAGTCCAGCCCTTGTCATTTCCCCATCTTGGGTCTCCACTGTGCTCTGTCTTGGCTTTGCCCTTGGGCCTGGGTGATGACAAGATGTCCGTAGATTGTTCAGTCTGCATCCTTTATGGGTATGTCACCAGCCCATGTTGGAACCAATCACTGAGGCCAAGGAAACCAAACACCGATTGACTTGGGCTTCATCTGGTGCTCACATTCCCTGACTTCACATTATCATCTTCTTGCAGCTCTGTCCCAGATTCTCCTTGCTCCTCAGACACTGCAAGCACACTCTACCTCCGGACCTTTGCACTGGCTCTTCCTTGGGAACTCCCTTTGTTTCAATGTCACCTTCAATCTCTAGATTGAAAGAGACTTCACACTGATTTACTCTTCATACACACACACACTGAAACTGAATTTCTTTCTGGGGTTCTGATGTTCTGGAGTCAAAAGTCTGAAAACAGGACACATGAAGAGATTAAAGCGGGAGAGAGAGAGAGATTCTTAGACACTTGGTTCAAGAGGGGCATGAGAAGCTGCCTAAGGAGCAGAGTTGGGGTACTTATAAGGCTAGGCTGGGTTGAAGTGGCTTTCTCTATTGGTTAGTTATAGTTTCATTAAATGGACATTTTTGTCCTTTCGTGCCTGATTGGTCCATTTATGTTGGGGGTTGACTTCTGCTGACTAAGCTGTTTCTTGTTCAAGAAACCTGGGGACTTTATCTCACCTCTGCTCACTTATCCTCTTTGAAAGCAAAAGATTGGTGTTTGAGTCAGTTTCTAAAAATGATGTCACAACTCTGGTTCCCACAGGACCCTCTTAGCCTGAGTACTCTAAACTGCCTGATAGAGACTATTTTATTGACAATGCCCCAGCCCTTCTTGTTTCTCTGGGGAGTGGGGGAGCATCCAGAGCACGTTTCACCATCAGACTATAACCAAACGAAAAGGTAACTAGAAGTATGTGAGTCTCTCTCCCCTCACAGCAGTGTAGAGAATAACCAAAGCCTTCGTGGTCCTGTCCACCGCTGCTTCTCAGGGCCCGGCATGTATAACAGGCGCTTCATGAATTGCTGAAAGAATGAGGATTGGGGCCCCATGGGAGACAAGATGAGGTGGCGTTCAAGGGTAGTCAATACACAAGCCATGTTACAAAGTTCCTTCACCCTGGCTGGAATGCGATGACTCCAGATCCCCGGACTTGACCTCGGGGGTCACACTAATCCTTTTCTTAGCTCCCTGGACCCTTGATCTCCCCACCCCAATGATGTTCTTTCACCCGCCAGCCTCAACTGCCCAACTCTCCAGCAACTCCTTAGCAATGTCTGAAAGTCACACAAGAGAGATTCACGCCCCCCCCCTTTTTAACCTCAGTGATTCTGCAGATTTCTCTCCACCCTCCACCATTCCCTTCTCCCCTCCCTACCTCCCCACCTGAGTTTTTCTGCAGACTCCTCCCGTATGCTGCCCATGGTGAATCTCTCTGTGTCCTGTCTGGCTTCACAAGGTCTCTTCTGTTCTAATGTTCCCCCGCCTGAAAGCTAAACTATGGCTCCCTTGGCCACGAGGCCCTCAACGCTAATAAACGCATATTCTGCAAGTCTCTCCCTTGTGTTAGCTTCTCTTTCTCAATGGACCACCAGGTCAACCTTGCACATTGCGCGCACTCCTCTCCATGTCTCTCCCCCGGTGACCTGACGCCGAGTCCACACAGAGCGCCAGCTCTGGACAGGAATGTGACTGGCAGCTTGGCCTCCAACACAGATGACCAACTGACCCCAGCCCTCGTGGCACATAAACCAGGCCCTCTCTGGCCGCCACCTCCGAGCCACAGCTGGAGTTTTCCAAAGCGATCCTCCCCATTAATGTAGCACCTCAGAACACATACCCTGTCTCCCCCAGAGTCTCCATCCAATCAGGGTCCTCCACTACCCAACAGGGCAAAGTTGCTCTTCCTAGATCCCCCCCCCAATATCTTTGTCCCCTCCTTTCTTCCACACTACTCCCCTGTGTCCTTTTTACATGGCAATCGATAGAGGCCAGGCTCGGGATATTATCAGAGCCCGATTGCAACCTCTAACACTATAATCCACGGGACGGCAAGGAGCATTAGTACATCCCGGATAAATTAATTCACTGTATAAGTAAGCGCTTTGAAGCTGGCCGCAGCACTCGGCTTTTGAAGCTTAAGCCCTGTTTAGATTACTTGATTAAAGTGGGTCCAAAGCTTTGGCGATCAATATCTTTTGCTTAAGAGCCGTGTTGCTACAGAGGCGATTTGATTGGATCGGTGGTGCCCTGTACTGTGGATAGGTCTTTAGAATATAATGGGATACTGCAGGAGCTAAAAATGGAGGGGTGGAAGGAGGAAGGCAGGACGGTCATTCCAGCTACCAGGAATGACTTGAAAACCAGGGATGTGTATTTGCAGGGAGTGTGCAGGAAAAAATCCCTGAAAATGAGAAACTGCAGAAATACAGATAGATTCAGAGTTTTGAATGAGACCGAGAGATGACTTGGGTTAGGCCTTTGCCTTGCAAGCAAAAGGATCTGAAGTTGGATCTCAGATCCCTTGTAAAAATGCCAGACAGAAATGGTGGCGGCCTGTACTTCTGACTCTGGAAGGTGGAGCCTGGGAAACTCGAGAGCAAAGCAATGAGGAGGTTGAGCAATCCAGGATGATTCCTGATGTCACTCTTGGGTCTTTACAGGCACACACAGTGACCCATTCTAAATGCATATGTACACATATACATGCACACATATACATGAAAAAAAGAGGAGGAGGAGGAGGAGGAGGAGGAAGAAAAGCTAGAACTCATGGTGTGCACAGTACATGAGGAAAATCTGTTACCTGGATGTTTTGAAGACGGATCCCTGGATTGCAATGGAAGGGATGTGTTAGGTCCTAAAGATGTGGCCTTTTTAGGAATATAACTGGCAATCCATCAATGTCACTAGCTAATGAGGGGGCCAACCTGCTGGCTTCCCAAGGGGAAGGAGACAGCAACAGCACTAATACCAAGGGCAGTTTAGAGAACTGGAGAGGCACCTGGAAGGCTGGGAGGTGATGTACTGGTCTCCTGTGTACCGGCCACAGCACGCAGCTTGCTTGCTTTGCTTTGTTTCTGAGGCAGGTTCTCTGACAGTCCAGCCTCCCTTATGTGGTGGAAGATAACCTTGAACTTCTGAGCCCCTGCCTCCACTTCCCCAGCACTGGGATTACAGAAATGTGCCACCACGCTCAGCCTATGAAGTGCTGGGAGTCACCCCTTGGGCTCCATGCGTGCTAGGCAAAGCGCTCTGCCGCTAGGTCACGGCTCTAGGCTGGCACAAGGTCAAACCATGCAATAACACGGACTCCCCCATTTTGCCGGGTGGGGTGGTTGGAAAGGACGTGAAGGAAGAATTGTAGTCTCCCTGACTAGGTCCATTTGGCCAGTGATGGCTAGTGGCCTCCACATACACTGGTAAGTCATCTACCTCATCGCTGAGCGGATTCTAAGGCTCCTCCTGACTTGAAATCCTAAGTCTGACCTGGGAGTCAAACCACCCGCTTCAGCTTTTCCAAGCAGCCCACTGGAGAGGGGTGATCATTTACCCACAGGCAATGGGATGATGGCTCCCACCCAACTCTGGGACAGGAACAAAATGGGGCACCGGAGGGAGACCAGTCAGGGAGGCCCTTGAGTGACCTTCTAGGACACATCTCAACACCACGGACCAGCAGCACGTCCGCACAAATGGCGCAAACTCTGTGATGTCATACCAACCCAGGAAGAGTCGTGGGACAGTCCACCACCATGTGGTCACGGGAGAAAAGCCCTTCTCCAGCTATCATCACAGGCTTCTAGAATGTTCACACTTTGAACCCACCATGTGAAATCGAGGGAGTCTGTGCCTTTTCTTTATGCATTTTCGTGTGTGGGGGGTGGGGCATGAGTGGGCACGTGTGTGTGCTGATGTGCGTACGCATGTGTATGCACGACTGAGGAGGCTCATGATTGATATGCGGAATTTCCATCATACTTCCGCTTTATTCTTTTTGAGACAGGGGCGCTAATCAAACCCAATGGTCTGGCTGGCTGGGTGCGTGGCATTTCAGGCTCTGCCTTCTAAGGCTGGAAGTACCTGTGAGCCATCAGACCACCTGCCCTGTATTTTCACCTGGGATCTGGGGATCTGAACTCTGGGTCTTCTGCTTGTGCCTCAAGTACTTTAACCGCTAAGTCATCTCCCCAACCTTGTACCTGGTGTGTTTTGAGGATGAGAGGAGGGTAGGGAGCAGGACTTCCTGAAGCTGGAGAAAAGAGTTGTCCTTCCAAAGCTTTCCTTCCAAGGCAGTCTGCACGCCAGACACATCTTTCTCGCAGCTTGCGGCGGCTGACAGCGCGCGGGGGCTCCGAGCTCCAGCCCTGAAGCTGCACGAGAAATATTTTTATTTATGTCACAACACGGCAGAGCACCATATGGGCGCGAAGCGGACCCGGTCTGCAGATTCGCCTCCCCGAGGAGTGGAGCTGAAAACAGGCTTCTGAAAACAGCAGAGGACCCAGGTGGGCCTGGAGCGGCAGGCTGGTTGGGTGGGAGTCAGGAAGCAAACCCTGGTCTCCTGAGACCACCTTTCTTCTTACTCAGCGTTTTGAGGCACACTCATGTTATTTCCACCAAATTACCTAAATCCCCTCCCCAGGTTTGGAAAACCAGCCACCTTTTAGATGCTAGTAGGGGACTGGAGAGATGGCTCTGGGGTTAAGACTCTGTCTCTCAAACAGAAAGTCCTGAGTTCAGAGGGAAGGAAGGAGGGAGGGAAGAGGAGGGAGGGAAGGAAGGAAGGAGGGAAGAGGGGGAAGGAGGGAGGGAGGGATAAAGAGGAAAGAGGAGTAAGTAGGAAGGGAAGGAAGGAGGGAGGGAAGAGAGGGAAGGAGAGAAGGAAGGAAGGAAGACGGAGGAAGGAGAGGGAAGAGGGAAGGAGGGAGGAAGAGAAAAGAGGGAAGGAGGGCGGTAAGGAAGAAGGGAAGGAAGGAGGGAGGATAGAGGAAGATGAGAAGGAAGGAAGGAAGGAGGAGGGGAAGGAGGGAGGTAGGGGAAAGAAGGGAGAACGGGATAGAGGGAAGAGCAGAAGGAGGGATGAGGGAGAAGGAAGGAGTAGGGAGGGGAGGATAAGGAGGAAGGGAGGGAAGAGTGAGGGCGGAGGAAGAGGAGGGAAGGAGGAAGAAGGAAGCGAGGGGAGGGAGGGAGGAAGAGAGCATCCCGCCTTCATGCTACCTCCTTCGGTACGGCCTCCGGCCTCTCCTCTTCTTTTCTTTCTTCCTTCTTCGCCTTTTTTTTTTTTTTTGCTCGTCATTCTCTTTCCCTTCTCCTTCTCTCTCTCTTTCCTCTTCTCTTCTCTCTTTTCCCTTGCTCTTTGGAGTCAGTCGAGCGTCGTTCGTCGGTCCGAGTTAGTGATTAGTGCGGTGGGTATATAGTTGCGGGTGATGAGGGAGGTAGGGAGGTGAGGAGAGGGTAGGGTCTTTCTGCTTCTCTCAGATACTGTCACCTACTTCCGACTTTTCGTGTTGGCAGTTGACCCTCGCTGCTGCTGCTGCATGTGGTCAGCTCCCGTTGGGAGGTAGGGGTGGGGCCAGTTCGCGCGTGGTCCACTGGCACGTGTTTGTCACGGCCTGGCGCTGTTGCAGATTTCTCTGGTCATCCTCCAACTGTGTGTCCTCAGTCTTTCTGTGGTTTTAATGGTGTCCCCCCCCACACACACCCCAGGCAATTCATGCATTGGAAACTTAAAGCCCAAAGCAACACCTGGGAGGTGAGACCCAGTATGTGCAATGACTAAGTCATGAGCCAAGTTCACGAATGGATTCATGTCATCTCATGGACACAAGCTAGTCATGTCGAGAGAAGGCTTGTTAAAATTTATCATGATACAAGTCGTTTTTATCTTCCCATGAGTTCTTGCCCTTTCCCTTTCCACTAAGAGATGATGGGAAAAAACCTCACCGCCCCCACTGCCCCAGGTACATCCCTTCCCAGGTACATCCTGGCTTCCAGCATCTTAAGGGCGACCAGTCTATTATAAATCATGTAGTCTTGGGTCTCCCGTTACAGCTGTACAGGCGGAGGCAGATCATTTTTCTGGCTGGTATTTCTCTTAGAAGTACAAATGGACACAGAATAAAAAATCAGAAAGCCAGGCAGAGTCTCGACTTTCCCAGACCTCAGCTGGTTCTGCCTGTCTGAGTCTTGCACATCCTTACATGCTGGACAGGCAAGGGAGACATCGACCCAAGAGCGGCATCTACGTGCATCACCTGCAAGCTATCCAGGAGACCTGCGCTTTGTCCTCCGGCCTCCCCCACCCCCTATCTGTGTTCCTTGGTAGAGGAACTGATCTCACGAAGCCTCGGTTTCCCCTCTTTAAAATGGAACTAATATGGGACAGTGAGACTGCTTAGCAGGGAAAAGCATTTGCCACACCACCCTGGGACCTACAAGGAGGAAGGTGTCACTCACCTTGCATGTAAAGTCACTTTAAGATGGAGTTTAGAGGCACTGGAGGAGAAGAATTGAGAGTTTAAGGCCAGTTAGGTCTATCGAGTGAATTCAAAGACAGCCTGGACAATTTAGTGAGATCTGCCTCAAAAGAAAAATTAAAAAGAAGGTTCAGTGGAGGAACCTTGTCGAAGGATGCTGTAACAAAATGCCATAGGCAAGGTAAGTATAAACAGCAGAAAGTTCCTTCTCATGACTCTTAGGGCCAGATCAAGATCAAAGGCACCAGCCAGTTCCCTGTCTGGTTGGGGTCCACTTTGGGGTCTGGGTTCATGGAAACGTGCCCACAGGAGTCTACTTCCTAGTTCATATAGGGTAGCCTCTTTCCTGTGTCCTCCGTGTGGGAAGGGATAAGTCAACTCTCTTGGGTCACTTTTCCAGAACTAATCCACTCTGTGAGGAGTGCAGAATGCAAAACCGAAGCACTTCCCATAGGCCTCCACCAACCCAAGACTGTCGGCTTGAACGTGAAAGTCTTGACGTGTGAGTTTTGGCAGGAGGCATAGCATGCAGACAACAGCAAATTCCAGCAAATGAAAAATTCTTCATTCTGCCTTCCAGAGAGTAGAAAGCCGGGCACCAGATAGAAATGACTCACACAAGGTCCAATAATTTGGACAAGCAGGGCAGGAGTAGAATCCCAGATATCTTGCTTTCTCTTGAGACAGGGGTCTCATAGTCTCTATAACCAAGGATGACCTTTGACTTCTAAGAGTGGGGGATTACAGGCACATACCGTACTGCCCAGTGTATATGGCACTGGTTTTCCTACGTGCTAGGCAGGGACTCTACCAACTGAGCTATATTCCTAGCCCCCCCCCCACCTTGCAGAGCTCCTATCCACCCCTGCTAAGGTGCCCAACAAGCAAATTCCTCTTCATCGCTGCGGCTTATGTCTCGATGGCTTCCGAAAGCCCTTGGGACCCAGTCACAGCTGAAAACGACCTCTGTGTTACGGTCCCAGGATCTACAGACTTCCTGTCAGCTCCCGTCGCTCAGAGGTCATGTTGGCCACCTGTCCCCAGTAGTTCTAAGTGGTACCAAAGTATCGCTACGGGTATGTCCTTTTACTCTTCCATTTGTCACTATGATGTGACAGGGACCAGGTTGGACCCTGGGGTTGCCATAATGCGTTGGAAGAATCTCTACCTGCAGAATGCAGCCGCCTCACGAGCTCGGGTCGGGCAGCTGCTCGGGCTTCTGTTTGCGAGATTCCCAGAGACTGGATGACTTTGTCAGGGTTGTAGCATTTTTGTGAGGAGCCAAGGAAAGAGCCCCCAGCAGTGACGTTTCTGCAGAGAACACGACTTCCCAACTGGAGTCCACGACTGACAGATGAGGGCAGAACTCAACCACGAATCTCCCGGGTTGCCTCTACCCTTTGGAATCCAATAAAGTCTGAAAGACTAAATAAGTTCCAGAAGGGCTTCAAGGGGACTCACATGAGTGATACAGCCGGAATGAGTTATTATAGGGCCCTTCAAAGAGGCTCGCATTCCTAACCTTTAGAAATTGACTTCTCCAGAGGTAACTACTGTGTTCTTCTCATAAAGCATCCCTTCTTACAATGGTCAGAGACCGCATAAAGGGACAGACCCCATTTCGTTCTGTTCTCATTCAGTGTGTCTCAGGTTTCAAAGGTTTTGGTCCTTACCTCCCCCCAAGAAATAGGATCCAAGTGCCTCAGAACTTACAATCAGGAGACTGAGTCCCTCCCAGAACAGAAGGGTTGGAAGGAGAGAAAGGTCAGTTCCTGAGGTGAGTCAAACAGGCACTGAAGCTTCGGTTGGGATGAGAGAACAAAGGAGGAGGTGGTCACAGAACAAAGCCCCCCACCCCCTGGCTCACCAGCCTCACTATCACCATGGCAACATCTCCAGCTTCACTATCACCATGGTAACATCACCAGCCCTGGAAAACCAGGAAGAGGAAACTGCCACTTCCGCCATTTTCTGCTTTTCTGTCTGAGTGGCCGACTCCAGATCCAAGGGAAAGAAACAGAGCTGTCGAAGCAGCCAGCCTCGATTCTATCCTCAGGCTCCTTTGTTTCCTGAAGTGTCATCGGGTCAGGGGACATTCTTTCCCCAAATTCTCCTGCACAGTGTCTCATCAACAAAAGTCTCCCTTCTTCTTTCTTGAGCTCAGCTCTTCCCAGAGTACCTGAACTGGATAAGCCTCAAGTGCCCAGCTCACAGCCCCTTTCCCACTTCTCAGAGGTGGGCAGAGCGCCTGATACACCACGTAATTTCCTACACTGTGTCTGTGGAAAGCCAGGTCTAGACCGTGGCCTCCTGATCTCTTCTTCCTCACGGGCCACATAAATATAACCTGCCTCCCTTATCACATTCCTCCTTAAGTCTGTGCAGGATCTATCAGCTTCTACTCCACCCCTACCCTGTCTCCCTCAGGAAAGCACGCATAAGGCTAACCCAAGGCCAGCCCTAGCAGCCTGGGCTCCCCTTGACTTGGACTATGTATACGCCCTTCTCCTAATACTGCAACTAGGACCCTCACCTGCATTGAGAACATACGTCCACTTACACAGTGGGACAGGTCACTCCTCTCTTGGCAACCCCGCAGTGATTTCCCTTTGTGGTCAGTTTCCATTCGACACATCTCAGAAGGTTGGGGCCGCATTGCAGCGGAAGAGCACTTGCCTAGCATGCAGGGGCCCCAGGTTCAAACAAGTCTCCGAGCATATCCAAGAAATAGAGGCAAAACACCAATCAAAGCCTGAATTAGCTTTAGGTGCACGTGGAGTAAGACGAGTGGACCTCTCAGTCAACTCTCAGGAAAACAACTGCTACTTACCATCTTGTGCCTATGCACCACTAGACAAGTACATGGTTAAAATCAGATGCCTCGTGAAGGACATGAACATAACTCAAACCTGCCAGTCAAAATAGAGAACCCTCTATATGCCTTCATGACCAACTCCTCCCTTTGGACCCCGTAGAAGGAAGCCCCAAGTTATAAGTGATGCTCTTGGGATCTCTGGCTCAAGCAGCTCTCTGATCTCTTGTAGGTATGGCCTGCACTGCCTCTTTAAATAAAATTTCCTGCTGCCTAGCAACTTATGTGCACAAAAACCTTTTTCCATTCTTTGAATAAGAATCCCAAGAACTTGGAAGCATCTAGTCTAGACAGTCAGTTACAACCTCAGTGAGTGAAAAAGAGAAGGCAGGACCCAAAGCCTTCTCCCTCCCCACCTGAGCCCTCCTGGCGCTTCCAGTGGGACATCTGGGGAGCATTTTGGGCAGCGAAGCCCGCTGCATAGAGTGTAGCACAGAATCTCATTTCCACAGCTTCTACAAACTCTGCAACACGACAGGCCACAGTGGCTGTTTAGATTGAAATGCATAAGAAGCACTTTCAAAACATTTCAAGATTGGGGCCGGGGGTGCTTGACTAGCGCTCTTGATAAAATCCCCAATCACATATACCAGGCTTGGTGGCACATACTCATGATCCCAGCACTTGGGAGGTGGAGGCAGGAGGATCACAAGTTCAAAGCCATCCTAGGCTACACAGTGAGTTTGAGGCCAGCCTGGGATCCATGAGACGCTATCTCAAAATAAATAAATAAATAAAAGTCACCGATCCCTCTTGCTTTCAGACTTTTTCACAGAACGGTCATTTCCTCCATCCCCTTCCCGTTATCCACAGAAGGCCCAGCACAGGTGTCGGCCATGGGTCCTCTTCCCCCAAGGATGCCAAGAGTCCATGAGACACACATAGGGATTTTCGGAGGCCCCCTTGTAAGAGGAACCCCTCTCTCATTTATCTACTGTGGCCACAGCCGCCTAAGCCTGCGAGCCGGCCTTGCGGGGGAGCCGCAGTTCTCAGCTTTGGTTGCTGCAATCCCCAGGAGTACCGAGGTATCTTCTGCTCTCACTGGAGGGTCCTGTGGACAGCTGGGGTCGAGTCCACTGCTCTAGGGGTTGGAAATGACTCCAGCTCAGCAGGGGACGGCGGAGAGGAACAGAGACCAATGTCCCGGTGTCAGACAGCCACTCGCTCCCCACAACCGTAACGCTGACCCTGCCTAGAGTGAGGGAGAGTTCCAAACATAATCCTTCTATATAAAAGGATCATGTGGGTCCATCCGGTTCTCCCACCGCCCCCGCCCGCGGGTCGCAGCAGTTCGGGCGCGGGAGCCAGCGGGGCGAGCACATCTTCCTGACAGCCCGAAAGCATCGCACGCGTATGATGCCCAAGAGGAAGGTCGGCTCCGCGGATGGCGCCACGGAGGAGCCCAAGCGCAGATCGGCACGGTCGTCAGCCAATCCCGCTCCTGCCAAAGTGGAATCGAAGCCGAAAAGGCGCGGGAAAGGATAAATCTTCAGACAAAAAAGTACAAGCAAAAGGGAAGCGAGGAGCAAAGGAAAAGCAGGCTGCGGTGACCGACCCAGACACTAAAGCGGATCTGCCTGCCGAAAACGGAGAGACCAAAACCGAGGAGAGCACGGCCTCCGATGATGTGGATGAGAAAGAAGCCAAGTCTGACTAATCCCGCGCCTTGTCCGCAGTGGTCCCTGTCTCCCTTCTTGTACAATCCAGAGGAATATTTTTATCGACTATTTTGTAAATGCGAGTTTTTTAGTAGCTCTAGAAACATTTTTAAAAAGGAGGGAATCCCACCTCATCCTATTTTTTAAGTGTAAATGTTTTTTTTTTTTTAAGAGGTGAAATCATTGGCTGGTTGTTTATTTTTTGGTACAACCAGAAAATAATGGGCACTGAATCGAGGCAGCTGCGACTGTCTTGGTGTCAGTAACATTCCGTAGTGGGTTAGTTTTCTATCCTGCAATACAAAGCGTTCTGGGCGGCAGTGGGCGTCTCAGTTGTGCAGTTGTGTCCTGGGTATTTTCATCTGTCTAGTCTCGTGTTTCTGGTAGAGCTGTTCGTAAAGAAACCACTCCTTGCTAACTGCCGGTCAGAAACTGCCCTGTGTGACATTTCTCTGGTGTGTGGTGCGGTTTTCCTAGTCGTGTTGCTGTTACAAGCCAACCCCTGAGTAATATGTGTGATGAGGAGGATGAATGGGCGGAGTCGGGACCATCCGCGCTCAATGGAAAATGGTCTCCAAGGTGGAATCCGGACATCCTTGGAATAACTGATTTGTGAAACACAATGTGTGGCTTTTTAGATTTTTCAGTACATGTGTTAAGAGTTGTGTACGAATTAAAATGTCTGTGGACTGATCCTCAACCAATAAATCTCAATTATAAGTGTTTTGAAAAAAATATATATGGAAGCTTATAATAGTATTCATTGTATATCAGAGAATGTGAGTCGCTCAAAAGATCCATAACTGTAAAGAATTTCATAATATAGATCCTGTTAAACATCACTGAAAATTAAGAGAAGGAGGAGAAGTAGAAGAAAAGGAGGAGAGAGAAAGAGAAGGGATAGAGAGCGAGGTCAGGAGAGGGGAGAGGGAGAGAAAGAGGCAGAGGGGGAGAGAAAGAAGCAGAGACAGAGGGAAGGGGGAGGGAGAGGGAGGGGAAGGGGGAGGGAAAGGGAGGGGAAGGAGAGAGGGAGAGGGAGAAGAAGAAGCAGAGGGAGGTGAAGGGGAGAGGGGGAGGGAGAGGGAGAGGGAGAGGGAGAGGGAGAGGGAGAGATTCCTTAAAGTCCCATCCCTGTTGGGTCAGGCTACACCTTATGGTCTCATTCAATCTTCCAACCTCCTCATAGGATTTATTTCTAGCTCCATTCACAGAAAAAGTAAGTCCTTTCACCTCTAAGTTTTCTGGAGACAGAAAGATTCCATGCAAAGCAACTCTGCACAATTACAAATGTTGTGTGCCTGGCGCAGTTTGGTTGTTCGGTAGGCAAGCTGCCCAAAGGCCACCACCCAGGAGCCCTGGCTAATGAGACTAGACCAGCTAGGGCTGCAGCCAAAGCCTTATAATAAAAGAAGCTTCCACAGTAAGTGAGCAATCCCAGACTGGCTGAAACCTTCAGCAGCCTTAAGGGGCGCTGGGGAGGATTTATTTTCTGACCGTGAAGTGCACTGAAAACAATCTAAGTGCTTCTCGTGAGTGCAATAAAGTTCACTCCACTCTCACAATCCCCTCTAGAGCCTGCTTGCTCCTCTGCAGTCCTGCTTGCAAGGCAAATAGGTTTCATTAGGGCAGGATATTTTAACGTGTGGTCATAGCCTTCCATTAGCCGACCATCCCCTTGAGTCAGGGGAGTGGGTATATCCTCAGGTTGGTACAAGTGGAAGGATTGAGATGGGATGTGATTCTAATGTGGGTGCATTCCAGTATCAACTACTTTCTCTGTGTGTGATAAGCTTGTGTGTTTATAGATTTCTCCCTCCTCCATTGAGAACTTTTGATATTTCTGGTTTATAAAATCAATTTTCATTTATGCCACATTTTCTCTGTTTACAATCATGATTGCCTGGATGAGCTGACTTTGGAGGTATATGGTTGCGCATCCGTAGGAGATTTAATGAGAAAATCAGGTCCCACGGTGGTGGCTTGGAGCTGCATGATCCCCAGGCTTAATGGTAAACTCCGGAGTCCTGATATACCTCCAAGACCTCACTGGGAGAAGCAGACTTGGAGGGAGGTGTGAAGGATGATGGCAGCTTTCATGTTTGTTCTGGGAGACAAGTTTCTGCACATGTTCCCTCAAAAGTGCACACACATGTGCACCCATGAGTGGATGCGCATGCATATGTGTGCATGCATGTGCATGTGACTGTGCAAATATGCGCACCCATAAGTGGATGTGTATGAGTGTGTGTTTGAGTTATGTGTGCCCATGAGTTCATGTGGGCAAGCATTTGTGTGTACATATATGTATGTGCATGTGTGCATGTGCAATGCACCCGGGAATATTCGTGTGAGTACACCTGTGTGCATAAGCGTATGTGTACATGCACACATATTCCCTGTGGAGAATGAGAGATCAAGCACACAGCCCCAGTCCAACCATTTGCAAGGCTGCCCCAAAGCCAGTGGGGAGTGGCTTCTGTGAGTGCACATGCATGTGTGTGTGTGCCTGCATGCATGTGTATGGATGCATGTGTAAGTGTGTATGTATGTACATGAGCATGTGTGAATGCATGTGTGCGCATGCATGTGTTTGCATGTGTGTGTATATGCATGTACACGTATTCTCTGTGCAGAATGACAGATCAAGCACATCTGTTTGCAAGGCTGCCCCAGAACTGGTGGGCTTTCTGGGATCCTCTCAGGAAGAGCATCTGTGGTCAACCCGGCCCTTCTTCCACCTGGAGCAGAGAGTCAGGTGTCTGTGTGGGGCCAGGCCCCTCCCTCTGGAAGCACAGGTGTCCTGTGCAAGCCCACAGCCCCTAGCACATGGGTGATGTAGATGGCGGCTTTGCACAGTGTGGCTGTGCATCTGAGCCAATGTCCTTACGTGGGATGGCGAGGGCCTTGGGCCAGTGTCACCCTGTGTCCACTGTAACTTCCACAGGGCCTGGCATAGAGGACGGAGCCTATGGAAACTTTGCTCTGCATGAGGAAAGTTATGTGTGTACATATATGTATGTGTGTACATATATGTATGTGCATGTGTGCATCCTTGTTCAGCGCTTGCCATAAGTTCCTGTTGCCCTGTAGCTGTGCTGTGGAAATTTCTCAGCCCCCCTGAGCATAGGTTCTGAAATGCATTTCTGGTCAGCCTAGGAAAGGGTTGACCAGACAGTGGATGTAGCAATCAGCCTGCAGGGCAGGGGCAGCTGTTGATTCCGCTAAGTGCACAGACGCTTTGGCTAGATGGTGGCAGTGCTCCTGTGGAGGAGCCTGGTGTTGCTTCCACACTGGCATTTTCCATTTATGAGAAAGAGCACAATGACCTTGGCCGGCAGCACTGGACAGAACCCTATGGTGCGAAATCATTTTCTCATCTGTAATGACACTGGCAGAAGGACTTTTCAACACCCTCCTGTGTCAGGCTCCTGACAGCCACTTCTGGGCTTTGGAAACACTTATGCTGACAATTTCTCCCGAGGTTTATGGACTTGGCTTGACATCTATGTGTTTGTGCTACTCACGGGATTTGGGTTCATCTCTTGTTTCAAGAACCCTAAGCCTCACCACAGTCTCAGGAGACAGGTGGCGTGTACCACCAATAGTCAGAGACTCCTGGGCATGAAGTCTCAACTCTGCCAGCTTTGATTGTGTCAAAGTACTGAGCATATCTGGGCCTTAGCTCGCCAGTCCACAAAGTAAGTGTTTCTCTATGGTATTTAGATATTTACATAGCATTTGCTAGGAACTGAAGAAGAGCATTGGAAACATAACAAGAGGTAGACCAAATGTAATTTAAACTCACCAGGAGGCTATATGTTAGTGCAAGAGAGACCATGAATAAAATAAGTGAGATAACTTGAGCAGAACAGTAAGATGCAAGCAAAAATGTGATGGGAACTCTGTGTCTATGAATGCATGTGTGTGCGTGTGAGTGTGCGTATGTGTATGAGTGTACGTAAGTAGTGTTTGTGCATATAAGAGTGTGTGTGTAAATTTATGTGTGCATGCATGGATGTATATGGGAGTAGGTATGTATGAATGTGTGTGCATGAGTGTATGTGTTCATGATGTGTATGCATGAGTTGTATGTGCAGGCATTTGTATGTGCATAAATGAATTTATGCATGCATGAATGTGTGCATATGAAAATGTGTGTATACACTGGTGTGTTGCATGCAAATGTATGTGTATACATGAGTGTGCATGCATACATGAATGTGTGTGTGGATGAGTATGTATGTATACATTAGTCTTTGTGCATGAATGAGTATATGCATTCATAAGTGTGTGGTGGTGTGAGTCATGCATATATGGATGAGTATGTATATGTGTACATATGTATATGTGTGTATGGAAGGGTACATGCAGGTGTGTGTGTGTGCAGGCATGAGTATGTTATGTTTTCTCATGCTTATGTATATGTCTGTGTGCCTTTGTGTGTGAGTGCGTGTTGTGCATGCAAGTGTGAATGCATGCATGTGTGTTCATGTTTGTGTGTGGTCTGTTTGCTTTCATGCATCTGTATGTGTGTGCGTGTGTGTGTTCCCATGCCCAGGTAGGTACTCTGTAATAATATAAGCTATCATAATATTATACAGAACCAAAAGCTAATCCATGGAAAATTCTCTCAAATATTTGATCTCATCTGTGAAATAAATCTAGTAAGATTTTTGTGAGTTGAACATGATTCTAAATATTGGCCCAATATTAACTAAGATGAGTTTCACAGGTGAAAATGAAAAACAAAGTCGTCAACCCCGTGCAAGTCCAAACCCCTTAATTATCTGGAATAGAGCGCAGCTGGAGGAGAAGCGCTCTGTAATTGATCTTGCCGACTTGGTTGGATGGATGTGTCTGAGCGACACCTCCAGCTTTGTCTTTGTGGGTGTTTTCCAGACCTGGAATCTATCTAACAGACTGGATTCAGTCATGATGGACTCACCCGTGGTGCTATTGGGGGGAGTAGGGTGAAGTGTAGGAAGTGGGGCCATCTTGAAGCAAGTAGGTCAATGGGGCATGTCACGTGACGCTTTTCCTGGGGAGATGCCACACAGAGATCCATCCACTACAGATAGGAATTCGAAGCCAGACCAGTGTAATGACTATACCAAGGTTCATCTTGATGAACAATGAGTTCACTGCGGTTCCTTACAAAGTCACTGTACAGCACAGCCTTGTCTTTGGGGGGCTACTTCCTGTTTTGGGGCCCTGCTCCTAGTCTGCTGTGATGTCAGATGTTCTCCCTGCTGCAAGGGTTGGAAGCCACTCTCTGCTTCCTGCCCACCTTGAGATGAGGATTCTCTCCAGTCACGTTCTCTGCCACCATGAGGTTCTACCCAGGCACATGATGTCAAACGCCCATGAGCCGAATTAACAACTGAAAACCCTGAACTGAAACCAGCGGTGTCCTCCTGTGAAATGTCTGCTATATACTTGGCCACAGGCAAGATGACACTACCAGCATGCAAAGCAACGAGAAGAGATTACACCAAAACAATGAAGACCAAACAAACACAGAAAAATTGATCAGTGAAGATTAAGTTAGTCAGTAGTTTTCTTAATCTGTAAATGTGAGTTCCTGCTTTAACCATAGCTGATTTTGATGTGTATGCATGCATGGCATGCCATGCACATATATGTGTGTTCGTGAATATGCACGTGGGAGGCTCAAGAGGTTGATCTTTTTTATTTTTAGTTACATCAGTGATTTCGACTTTATTTTTCTTAAAGCACCCTCATCAACTCTAGAAGGACTTGGGATTTCACACCTCCAGGACTTCCTGCCTGTGACCAGGAGCTCTGTCTGCTGGCTGAACTCAGCAGATACCAAGGCTTGGGAGTCGTGCAGAGTGGGTGTGGTACAGAAGGATTGTGAGGAGAGACATTTGGGATGTGCACAGTTGAACCAGCAATGCTAAAGCAGAATATGTTCTTGGGCAAAGCCTGCCTCAAAGCCAAGTGAATGAATATACAGGAGTAGGAATAAGCCCTGTCTGCCTCTGTTTAACAGATAAAAGTGTTCATATTTAGTTGACCTTCTTATATAATGTAGAGTGCTAAAGAAAAGAGAGAGAGAGAGAGATAGAGAGAAGAAGAAAGAAAAAAGAAAGAAAGAGGAGAGGAAGAGAGGAAGGAAGGAAGAGAAAGAAAGAAGAAAGAAAGAAGAAAGGAAGGAAGGAAGAAAAGAAAGAAAGAAAGAAGAAGAAAAGAAAGAGAAAGAAAGAAAAAGGAAGGAAGGAAAGAAAGAAAGAAAAGAAAGAAAGAAAAGATGGAAAGAAGGAAAGACGGAAAGAAGGAAAGACGGAAAGAAGGAAAGAAGGAAAGAAGGAAAGACGGAAAGAAAGGAGGAAGGGAGCGAGGGAGGGGAGGAAGGGAGGAAGGAAGGAAGGAAGGAAGGAAGGGAGGGAGGGAGAGAGAGAAAGAGAGAAAGAGAGAGAGAGGAGAGAGAGAGAGAGAGAGAGAGAGAGTCTTCCCATGCCCAGGTTCACCATCCTGAGAACCTACTGGTGATTCATTTACTTTGCCCATACAGTAAACACCCGGGTGACTGGTTGCCAGCAGCCCACCTGGTCCCAGCTTTTCTGTGTCTTCGTCTTTGCTAGTTCTTGCTTCTCCCCGATGGCGGGGAGTGAGGCTGAGGGACAGACTCACCAGCAGACCTCGGAACAAGCTCTTGTTTGAGAACGTCATTTTCCCAGGGTTCTCGGGGTGGGCGGAGGCACACCTTCTACTTGTGGATTTGCAGGCCGAGGCTGCGAGGTGTGAAGCTCAATCACTGGCCACACGATTCTGTACTTTCCAGCACTTTCTCTTGTTTCAGTCTTTGGTGATGGCAGAGTGCATGGTGGGAGGAAGTGAGATGCTACCATCTTCCTTTATCATTTCTTAAATCGTCCCGTCTGCTCAAGTTTAATGGAGCAAACTTCTGAGGGGGAAAAAACCCTACGAGCCCATTTAAACTTCCATAAAGTAAATGAATTTCATCATTCCAACTTAGATGCACAATATTAGGTAGCAACTGAGGAGAATCCGGCTCCGCACACAAGCACGTTTCTTTCTGAAACTGAGTGCTAAGTGACTTTGAGGCGCTCCTTGGCTGATGGATACATGTGACCAGGGGCTTTTGTCATGAAGAGCATTATAATTAGAAAACTATTAACTTTTCTCATCCAGAATTATGGGAAAAGAACCGACTGGCAGGGACTTAGTCTTCAAAGCAATTAAAACTCAGAATTAGCTTTTTTGTTTCATAAGTGTCCTGATTAGATCTTTGCTGAATTTACATAAGTAGTATAGGGATATTTTAAATTCTTTCTTGTTCTCTCTCTCTCTTCTCTCTCTCTCTCTCTCTCTCTCTCTCAATATAAAAGGCAATTCTCACTCTGAGAAGAAAAAGAGGTAGTTGATTGTGTTCCTAATGAGCCTCCAGAGCACAAGAACATGGATTTAACTTGGGAGTGGTTTCATGAGCTTTTAGAGTCGCAACACACACATGGAAAAACCTAAACCAACAGTGTCTTCTATGTACTTTGCTGGAACATTAGCTAGGCAAGTTCAAAGTCTCCTCTGCAGGCCTCAGAAGTTAGCAGGTGATAGTCTTAGCATTTGATAGTGCTAAGCACTGCTTTAGCAGTGACCTGCTAAGCTGATAAAGTCACAGTACATTCAGAAACAGATTGGCAGTGGGTGGTCCAAAAGTGATGAAGATAACTCAATGTAATTCTGGCTCTTGGTTGTAAGTTAGGCCCGTCCACAGATGCGAGGATTGCTAATCGGTGGGTGGGAGTCTTCAACCCAGGGTGTGGCAGTTTTAGTAAAGCACATCTTCTTTTCTGACTCTAAACTTTGTAGTTCCATAGACCGGCCCCTAGGACTATGTGAGACTTGGTGTGTAGTGACCAAGGTAAGTGATGGAATCTTTAAGAGATGGGGCCCAGTGGCGGTGGGCTAGCCCAGGGGGTGGGGGCCCAGTGGAGGTGTGTTAACGCCGGGGGGTGGGGCCTCAGTGGGAGGTGGGATAACCTTGGGATGGCCACCTTGGGAGTGAGTTAGGTTTCACTGAAATGAGAGCACATTGTTTCCCAGCCCCCTGTGTTTCCAGTGGTATTTCTTCCAACTCCTTCAGCATAGCACACTGTAATGAGAACATCCCCAGACTTGCAGCTCTGAACAGTCACAACTGTGACTGACAAAACCCCATCTGCTGTGTCCTGAGAGGGGCGCTCTTGCTAGTCTTCATCGGAAGAACCTCTCTCTTTGCACAGGCTGCAGCTCCCAGGACACATCCCCGAATTGCTTTCCCAGGTGTCTTTATATATTCCCAAGACACCCACCACTCTCACGACTGCAAAATATTTACAATGTCTTTCTACACAGCCAGCGCCCCAGCGCCTCTCTTAGCCACACAAGTCTGCAGTGTGTTTATTTTGCTACCGAATTCTCTGTGCCTATCAGAATGGAGACTCATGACGAATGACTAACAAATGTGTTGAGTGATTGCATTTAGCACTGATCTTTGTGTATTTTGCACCATAGCCCCTACGCTTGGCGCCATGCTGTGCACATAGTAGCTGCTTGGAAGTGCCGCGTATGGAAGGACCCTCTATTTTCAGGATCCCCTAAACTCCTGTTCTTGCAGATCACTGGTGTGAGGGATTTGGGGGCAATTGCCCATGGAAGTGAAAAAATGCTTTAGGAGGAGGTCATGTCAGTTACAGTGATAATAACAGGGCTAAAAAGTCAGTAGGATAAAGACGCTTGCCCTGCAAGAGTAATGACTTGGATTTAATCTCCAAAGCCCACAACAAGCAGAAGCCACACCGAGATTTGAGAAGTATTTGCCTGAGTGAACACAGGGCCAGTCAGGGCAACGCCAGCCTTGAGCAGGCTGATACCTAGAATCATTGGGCAGCGGATAATGCTGAATGCACAAGCTTCAGGCTAAGGGGGGGGGGGGGACTCTTGTTTGTAAAGTAAAGGTGTGAGTGAATGACAGTGACAGTCATGAACCCTGAGCCTCTGTATGTACCTGCATGTGTGTGCACACATGTACATAGACAACAGCACAAGTGGAACATACACACATGGGCACACACCCATGTAAGTTAAACGAAAAAAACCAAGATGGGGCTAGAGAGATTGCTCAGGGGTTAAGCCTTTGCCTGGCAAACAAAAGGACCGAGTTTAGATCCCCCAAATGCATGTTAAAAATGGGGGGAGCAGATATGGTGTCCATCTGCAATTCCAGAGACTGGCAAAATCCCAGAGCAAAGCAATGAGGAGGGTAGAGCAATCCAGGATGATTCCCAAAGTCACTTTTGGGCATCCGCAGGCACACCCCTCAAGTGCCCTCTTCTATGCACACCTGCACACGTGTGTACACCCACCCACAAGCAATGTTCCCAAGCACATGCGTGCAGAATGAATGAACATGTGATGGGTAGAATAGAGGGGAGCCACAGTGAGGTACAGTAACCTACTCCAGGCTGAGGAGACACCCTGAACCCCCAGAATAGCTGAGTCAATACCTAAGCTATAACAGCCACGTTGTTCTCTGGCCTCACACAGTTTGTGTCCACAGATACACATTCACTTCACATCCCACATGTATGCACCTGGATGGACATACCAAAAATGATCATAATAGTGATCATATTGCTATTATAAATGTATCACACGGGACATTTTTCCAACCCCTAAAGGATTTTTCATGTTATATTTTAAACCAAAAAATGCATAGTTTGAAAAAAATCTAAATAATCTCAAGTTTTTGCAGTAAGTCTGCAGCCTCCATCTCTCTCCCCTCTCCATTCCAACTGTGCAAGGCCCCCCATATTTTAAACTAATTGACCCCCTGGGAGACAGCAATTTCTCCTGCTGTAACAGAGTCAGTTCTGGTCAGCGTCTGGAGAGTAATTAGGATAACCATTAGAATAACTCAAAGAACAATAACAATTAGAATAATTAGAAGAACAATAAAGATGATTTAATTTCAACGGCTGATGAAGAGTCACGAGGCCATTGCTTCTCCATCAACCGTTATTGTTTAAGAACTGGCCTATCTCTACCCAGCAGTGCTTGTGCCCCGGGAGGAAGGAGCAGCAACTGATTCTACTGGGGTAATTTAAAGGCATCCAATTACCCACAGAGCCCGTGTGTGGGTTTCCTTCATTTGCCAATAAGTCAGCTTGATTTGAGGGTCCTTTCTGGATGATGGCATTCCATCATGTCACAATGGGCTTCTTGGTGCACATTACAAATACAATCAATGGCCATTCCAGCAGAGAAGCCAGCATTCATTTGCATATATGCATATGGAATATTTGGGTACACAGCCTTGTAGTGGATGTGGCATGGTTTGTGCGCCTGGCTGGCCTCACAAATTCATTCTGTGGCAGAAAGATCAGAAGTCCATGGGCTCTGAAGAGATGGCTCAGGGGTTGAGATTCTGCCTCACAAGCAGAAGGTCCTGAGTTTGAAACCCAGGTCCCATGTAAAAATGCCAGGGGAAACAGCAGTGGCTTGCACTTCTGTCCCTGGTGGTGGAACCTGGAAAATTCCCAGAGTGAAGCCAAGAAGTAATCCAAATGATTCCTGAAGTCATTCTTTGTTCTCCATAGGGACACATGGGCCCTCTGATACACGCACAACAACACACACGTGTGCGTGTGCACACATAACACACAGTAAATTATATATATTTAAAAAGAAAAGATCAGAAGTCCCAACTCGAGGACCGGGCAACGCTTGGAGCTGCAGACATAGGAGACATTTATTCTTCTGGAGATACTCAAGACCTGCAAGTCTGTTTCAGAACCTCAGAACTTGTAGCAGGAACTTAAGGGCTTGTGCCAGCTTGAACTATGCCAGGAAGAGAGCAAGTCAATTCCTTACCCCCAAATCTGGTGAAAGTGAAGAGCACTTTATTTCCAGAATTCTTTGTTAGTATTTGGAGACGTAGTCTACCTCCCAACCCACCGGATGTGTGGGGATGAGCTTTCTTGCATTCTGCAAAATTCAAACATGAAGCTGTTGAGTTGGGATTTAACTGCCGATTCTCCGTCTTTTGTGTTTTATTCTTCCATTTTGAAGGGATGCTCAGCGGTGAGAGATCAGGGAATAGAAACACACATCTAACATCAAAGTTAACATGTCATAGGCTTGGAAATTGAAAGAATGACTGGGGATCGGAGACAAGTGTCTGATAAACAAGGAGCCGACAAAGGGCTCACAAGAAGCTTTGGGATATCAGAGCACTACAATATTGTTTAAGTCGAACAGAAGAGAGTAAACTAGACTGCAAAATCATAGATACCAGAATGCTCTGCCTGTCCAAAGAAAGAAATGGCTGTCATTGGAAGACTTTGGCACGAGTAAACCATTGGCTTGAGCGACTGTTGGTAGTGGCTACAATGGACACTTTGGGTCAGGAAGGGGGGGATTCCTCTGTACTGACAGGGGGGCATGTCTGATGTGATGATCTGATCTCTGGTGCTTCTTTGAGGTAGGTCCTGGAAAACTACTCAACAGAATCAGGGACCTAGCCAGGAAGGTGTACACACCAGCTCTTGTCTACATAATCCATGTGCTGAGATGGGAGAGCTTGAGTGGAATGGGTGTTGGCCGGTGCTCTGGGCCCAAGGTGGGGCTCCACTGGTCTCCTTTTGCCCTCTAAGAATTCATGCATGTGAAGTTAGTTACAGGTGTGTTTGACAACTGGAAGGCTGAGCCTTTAGGCACATCTGTGAAACCCGCGCAAGCCTGAGCAAGACCGTGGGAGATGATCTAATTAATGTGTGAAGACCCAACCTGTGGTGGGTGGGGCACTTCCCTGGGTGGGCAGATAAGATGAAGGGAACTGGTTCAGTATTTCGGCAGACTGGCGTCTGAGGAAGCAATGCCCCTCTCTCGGGTCCCCCTGTGGTTACGTTGGTGGGTCAGTTCTCTTGGATCCTGAGGTTGGTGTGAACTCTCCTGCCTGGCTGATGGACTGTGACATAGGATCATGAACTGGAATAAAACACTTTTCCCCCTAAGCTGTTGCTTTTATGACCCACAGATTTCAAACCAGGGCCATGTGTCGATCAGTGGAGTCCTGTGCGTTGCCCAGTAGGTGATGATGTCATCTCCCAGAGCCCTTCAATGGCCAATACTTCAGCTGCACTGGAGGTGAACAGTCTTGGAGGAAGTTGGGGGGGGGGGGCTTGCTCCTGGATAACGTCATGTTGGGGCTCACACTTTCCTTTCCAACTGAGCCGCATCCCCAGTCCCAGTGTGTGGAATCTGGAGTATTTGGCTCTTGTACATGTTGCCAATGGAAACACGACTGTCCAGCAGACACTTTGGAAGAGGGTTGTGTCAGTTTCTCTCTCAGTTGAACTCAGAGCCCAACAATCTTCCTCACAGTCATTGGCCAAAAATCTACAGTATTACTGCATGCACACAGAGATGGGAGCACATTCCTGTAGTTCAGTTCATGGCAAGCACACATGAGTGAGCAGAGAGGTAAGCCAAGCGTGCCTCCCAGCACTGGCGAGTATTTCCAGTGTTCCACATTTCCATCCTTTGATAACTAACGTTCGAATCAGAGAAGATATGTATTTCTCTCTATATAATCTATATATATAGATGATATAGATCAAGATGAGATAGATAGCTAAATAGATAGCTGTATCTAGATAGATGTATCTAGATATCTATATCTAGATAGATATCTAAATAGTCTATAGATACAGACTAAAATCGATGTAAGATCTACATGACATCGTGGATAAATGATGCGCATGGCCGGACTTGAAAAAGACAACTCCAGACACAATGGATGGTAGTTTCTTGTCTTCAGACGGAGGAAAATTGACCTCCCTGGATGTAACCATGTATCCTGCCAGGAACACGAGCTGTTCAATCAATTAAACCAGCCCTGATTGAATTCCTACTATTTGCTGGGCACTGGGCCAGCTGCTTCGATTGGAACAGGAAATTGGTGGGCTGGACTTTGTCTCTCACGGAACTCCTTTCACAGGGCCTTCAAGGTGATCTCACTGGTGGTCAAGCCCAGGGCGTGGTGGGATTCTTCCTCATAGATGAGCTCATCTGCCAAGGATGCTGAGACTATGGAAACAGGAAGACAAAATCAGGTGGGTTGAGATAAGAAGGGTTTGAAGCTTGCTGCGTCCAGAGATTAGGTTAAAGATTCAATTTATTTTACAACCCATGCGATGTGCATGTATGTGTGTGCATGTGAAGGTGCATGCAATGTTTGTGTAATGTGTGTGCATTTGTGTCAGTGTGTGATATGCATGTTGTGTGATGTGTGTGCACATGTGTAATACTCATGGCATGTGTGTGATGTGTGTGTGTCTGAACGTGTACAGGTATATGCTACAATGTGTATTTGGAGGTCAAAGAACACCCACCAATTATGGCTTCTTACCTCCCCTCTTGATGTGACTCTCTCTCTCTCTCTCTCTCTCTCTCTCTCTCTCTCTCTCTCTCCCTGTGTACACAGATTAGCCTCTGAGAGCATCTGGGGGTGTTGCTGTTTCTGTCTCTCTTTATAAATCACTGGCCACCTCCTACAGGCACCGAACTTGCTTTCACATGGATTCTGAGGATTTGAATCCAGGCCGTCACTCTTCACGTGGCAAGCGCTTACCTGCTGAGCCTCCAGCCCAATGATTAGATTTCAGACCAGATGAAGGAATGATTGGTAAAGCTTCCAACATGCCATGGCCTGTGTGCGGACATCACAGTTATTCTGACCTCGTAGTGTCCTTGTACTTTGACCTGCAGATTTCAAAATGTCACACCGTGTTCATAATCAAACAAGTTACAACAAGCAAGTAATTCAAGGCTGTGGAAAAGACAGGGTATACAGAGGACTGGTCAGCTCCAGATTCCATAGGAGCCAGGGTTGCATGCCAAATGGTTGGGACCAAGGCGGGGCTGCAGGCTCCCCCCATGGGCCTCGCCAGCATGGCTTGTGTGCCCCCGCCTTAAGGTGAGGCTATGTCGTGGTCAGGATATAGGATGTCAGGTTCTATCTAAGGTTGGCTCACAAGCTACACATTTCCAGGAACCAATAACCCATACAAAGCTGTCCCAGAAGTCAGCAAGACAGAGAAGACAGACCCCTCCTCCCCTGCGGCACCTGCATCTGTGAGCACAGAGAATTGTATACCGCCAGGTTTGTGGCAGATGCCAGGGGGTGTAAGATGAAGGAATCAGCTGGGCACCATATTGCTAGAAGGCAGCATCTGCAAGCCCCGGGGTCTCCCTGGCTGTGGATAGAGGGTCGCAGGGAGGATGGCCAGGCCTCCTCCTCCTCCAACGTCACGCTGACACCTACCATTCACCACTGTTGGAAGTGACGCTGTTGTCCCCAAATGTCTAATCAATGCTTCCTCCTCCTCCTCCTCTTCTGCCTCCTCCTTCCTTCCCCCCATGGTCTGACTTCCAGCTGACCACCTACTTTGGAATCGCTGTGATTGCTTAGCGTGCAGACGACTCTCCTGGCCCCACCCTTGTTTTTTACAAAGAAGTCCAAGTTCTCGAAAAAGCCATGGCCCATGAAATGGCTTAAAAGCAAATGTTCTAATGAAACATCTTCCTTTTGCTGTGGAGCGTGGAATTCCCAGAAGTCAGATGACTTGCTCAGGCTCAAGGTTAGTGACAGAGACAAGCCTACTGGCCAGACCCCAACTACTGCCGACGGTCTCGTTGACCTACCCCCACGCCACATCCTTTGTTTTTTTGCACCCAGCGATTTCTGCCGTGGCCTTTTGTTTAATGGACTCATCATTCAGCGTCAACTCGCCTTTGGGGCAGCTCTTAAGTGAACCCTCTAGAAACAAATAACTCCAAGTGCTGGAAGACGTCCAGGCCTGGGATCTAGGCTCCTGCGTATGTTTGCTTACAGCTGGACTGCATGCAGGAGAGACTTGTGGTCTTGGGATTCAAGGTGCCGGAAAGTTTCTGAGAACTTGGACTTAGTGGGAAAAACAAGGACACAAAGTTCTACGGGAGTCCGCAGGGGGCCAGCCGGCGACTCCCATGCCCACCTGTCATGGAACTGAAATGTGCTTTTACCAATGTCTGTGCTGTATATTAATAACATCTCTGGGCCTCTCTGCATATTAATAAAAGGAAAAGGTCCACCTTCGCCTCTGCCTCCTGGTTTCACAGAATTCTCTGGTGCAGAGCGCTGTCCGTGGTACTGGTTTTTCTCCAAGCAGATCAGGGCGCTGTCCGTGGTGGGCCTTGTCGCCTGTGCAGGGCATTGTCCGTGGTAGGTCATGTCGCCTAGGCAGGGCGCTGTCTATGTTGCACGATGTCTTTGTAGGAGAACCCTGTCCTTTCTCCTGTCACTGCCCATGCTCAAGCATGGAACCATTTCCTGCAGGGTGGCCCTCCCCCCAGGCCCTAGTATCATTCTCATTTCTAGCTCATCCATCTTCTGCTCAACCGTGAGCTCGCAGACCAACGATCCCAACACTCTAAGCTGTAGAATCTGGTGGGTGTGAACCATCTGGGTGCACAATGGTAAAGGCCATCAGATGCTTCCTGGTTCACCCCATGTGAACTGCAAGAAGGTGTTAGGTCTAACTCTTCGTTTCGGGGTTAGGTATCTGGTAAGAAGATGCAGCTGAGCTAGGATTATCTTGAGTCATGGCATGCATGCTTGAGAGAGAGAGGGAAGAGGGTGGGCCAGGGCATGCAAATGAGGCAGACGCTTACTCGTTCTAACATGTCTGTAATATGTAGGAAAGAGCCTTTCATACAAGGGAGGGCTGATGATGGCACTGAGAGGGAATCTACCAGAGAAAGAATTAACACAGGCAGCCGTGAGCACAGGTCTGCATGCGGCCCTGTCCCACGGGCTTCTCCCTGTACCCCGTGTCTTACTGACCTGGATCAGGTATTCACCAGGTCCTCAGGTCCCCAGATCACACATACCTGAGCTGCTGATGGCCTGAACAACATTCAGAATTTCACCTCGGCCATTGGGAGACCCTCTGGTTCCATGTTCCTCTTGCTCTCTGCTTTCCCATCCCATCACCTTGTCTTTACCCTCCACAGGTTTTGTGTTGCTTGAGATTTAGTTTCTTCTTCACCTGTGTTGTTCAACAACCAGTGACACAGGTGTGAAATTTGGCCTTGTGGGGCCACATCTCCTTTCCCAACCCCCACAACACTGCCTGGTCCAGTTCATAGTTGTGGAGAGAGGAAACTGGATGGTTGAATCTACGCTTCCTGAATCATCCAGTTCTTGAAGAAGTGGGTGACCATACCCCCCAAGAGTCAGTGCTTTGGACATCACAGTTGATAGGAAGCGACCCTGCCAAAAGGTATGGATGGATTTAAGTTTAAAACACAAGTATGGCTGGGGATGTGGGTTAGTGGGTAGTGTGCTTGCATAGCATGCATGAGTCCCTGAGTTCAGTCCCCAGCACTGCATAAACAGGGCATGGTGGTTCACACTTGTAATTGTGGGAACAGTGCCCACTCACGCATCCATTCACTCACTCAAACACACAGCTGCTGGCTGTGATGAAAGCAGGTTCCAGCCGTCCCCACCTCTGCCTCTATCCCCAGAGACTCGGCACGGGACAGGGAGATTGTCAGTAGCAGATCTCAATTTATTGGGGGGAGAAAAGGAACTTTTATAGACAAAGCCACCAAGGCGCGAAACGGGCATCCAATTGTATCACAAGGTCAACACATCCTACAGGTGCTAATGGTCAAGTTCAATGTCAATCAGCAAGGAGACAGGTAGATACCTGAAAGCCAATTAGGGCTCTCTGTGAAGTGATCAGGGTCATGCCCAAGACCCTTGCCTTCAGCACCATCTTTAGTCCCATGTGCTCAGCCATGCCCTGGGGCAAATTCTGGGTGGGCCCAACAGTAATCCTACCACCCATGGCGATGAAACTTGAATCAGGAGCTCAAAGTCATTCTTGTCTATGTCGTCAGTTCAAGGCTAGCCTGGGCTACATCAGATCCTGTCTCAAAACAAAACAGCAAAAACGTTTTTCCAAAAAAGTCAAGACCGTGCTAGGTCAAGGACTCTGAGCTCGGAAGCCAAATAAAGCAATCAGATAATGGACTTTAAAATTTTATGAAATTTACAAGTTTTTTTTTAGAAGTTGACTTTGCTAAGAGATGAAAAACAAACCGTTTTGGAGGAAATGTCTGTAATTGTCACATGGGACTAAGTAAGGTCTTTCATCCATTGTATTGCAAGAACTCAGCCTCGATGGGGAAAATAATAAAAATAGTCTAATTCCAAAGTGGGAGAGAGGTGTAAACAAGGCTGTCACTAAACCAGAGACAGCGATAACAAAGACATGAAAGAACATTCTTCTCCATCAGTGTTACGCAAATGCAAACTCAAGCCACAACCAAGCACTGAACACACTCCTCAGAAAGGCTAGAAGAAGAAACAATGCCTTTCTGAAGTGCTGGTGAGGAAGAAGAGAATCTAGGTGTGGAGGGGCGGCCACCATCTTGCTTGCTTTTCTGTAGCTGTGATAAAAGACCGTCCCAGTTACTCTGTATGTTGCTGATAAAATCGTAACAAAGCTTTAAGGGAACAAAGGGTTTATTTCTCTTACCATTATCTGGTTATATTTCTTAGTCCAGCTTGGCAGGAGAACTGTGCCATCACCAAACTGCTGAGAGAATTGGCCACATCATATCCATGTAACAGCTGAGTGAGGGATGATCCTCACTTGCCAGACCACATGAACTAGCTCTCTGTCTTTCATTTACTATCCACAGCCTAGTTCTACCCACCATGGGCTGGTCCTTCCTCATCTACTAGACAATCTACTGCAGGTTTACTCTGGGCTGAACTCAACTACTAATTCTCTACAAATATACCCAGAGCTCGAACCCTCAACCATCAAGTTGACATCTGTGTCTAACTATGATACTAGAGTGGGAATGTTTGGGCTCAGGAACTGAGGTCCAATCCATCATGTTGGAGAGATCAAGGCAGCAGGAACCTGAAGCTGGGGGTCACGTTTTGTCTGAGGTCAGGAATGGACAAGACAAGAACACCGTTCTCAGCTCCTTTCTACACAGCGAGAATCTGGGCCTGGAAATGGTGCCGTCCACAGAAGACAGATCTTCCCTCTTCATTCTACCAAATCAAAATCACCCCCTGGACTAGATCTCCTCCAGTTGGCAGTTGAGATTAACTATCACAGCTACTGGAAAATGGTTTGAAAATATCTCATAAAAGAAAGAAAAATCACTCTTACCAGACAGATCAGGAATTAGTGCACTGCCTGGCACCCACAGGAATGAAATCTACATGAATACCAATCCCTGAATACAACATTGGCAAGGCTGTATGTCTTCGTGCTGACAGTAAATTAAAAAATGGCTTACAGGAACAGGGTTTTATTCTAACTTAATCCAACACTAGCAGAAGATTCCACACCAACACCAGGGACAAAGGAACCCATATCATATCCACAGGAATTGCTGAGGGAGGAACAAACCTCACTTGCCAGACCAGCGTGTCTGGCCAACTACACTGAAGAACGCCAACTTCCTTAACCAGATCCCCATCTTATCTACCTGCCCAAGGACTAGTCCCACCCACCACAGACCAGGCCTCCCCATCAATCAGACGTCTCCTGCTCATTTGCTCAGAGCTCAATGCAACTACCGATTGCTCACAACTACACTCAGTGCTCCAGCTTCCAATTATCAAGTTGAAATCTCTATCAAAGAATGTCATGTACCAACCTCTTCATGTAATATTTGCCAGGCTTTTGCTTATATTGGCAAAATACCAGTTAAACCGAAATGTCCTTTCATGAGTAGATAGTTATGCATACACTTGTGCATCCATACACTGAACTCCACCCAGCATGTAAGGAAGTGACTGGACACACAGAGTAGTCTAATCGACAGGAAGGACACTACGTTTATTAGAAAATAACCAATAGGAAGAGGTTACATGATATGTGGTTCCAATGGTGTAAAATGCTTGCAATGACAGACACAAGTAAGGAGGCAGGTGCATGCTTGCCACAGGAAATAGGCAGAAGGTGACCAAGGTTGTTGAGCCTGGATACCAAGAGAGACTCAAGGCAACAGTGTTGCTTGTTTCTAAGGGCTTTGCAACAATGTTGCCTGTTTCTTAAGGGCTTTGCAACAATGTTGCCTATTTCTTAAGGGCTTTGCAACAATGTCGCCTGTTTCTAAGAACCTGTCTACAGACCTCAGTGGGGCTTCTGCAGCTTAGAACTCACATTACTTTGTGTGTTCATTGATCTATATCACTTGATTCCATACAGACTTGTGCCACCAAAATTAAAAGCAGGATGTAGAATTAAATTAAAAACAGGACACATAATTCCCCCTTGGGGAAATTTGCCCCTTTCTTAGCAATACCTGTGGAGGGGGGGGGCAGTTCCTAGGCTCTTGGTGTTGGTGTGAGCTCTCTTGCCAAGCTGGACTATAAACTATAACAGAGAATCATAAGTAAGAATAAAATCTCTTTGTTCCCTTAAGCTGTTTGGTCATGAATTTATCAGAATCTGCAGATACACTGCAGCATACTTGCACACACATATCCACAACACACTTGCACACATACATGTACACAACACACTTGCACACATGCATATATGCATATATAAACTGCTGAGTCTGTGGTGTTGGTGTTCTATCGCTCTTTCCACCAGTTGCTATTACATTTGCTTTTCCTGTGAGACATTATACCTAGACTCAAGTAACTTAGGGGAGAAAAGGAAATTTCTTTGGCTTGCAGTTCCAGGATGGGTGGGATTCAGTTCACTATGGTGGGAATCACACAGCGGAGGTGTGGCCGGAGGGGGAGCAGAGGCTGGTTCAGGTCACCACAGCCATCAGGAGGCAGAGAAAACAAGAGTAAACTGAGAGGAAGCAGGGCGGAGCTACCAAACCTCAAGGCCCGCCTCCTTGTGACATGGCTTCCTCCAACAAGGTTCCTCCTCTCAAAGATGCCACAACTTTCCCTAACATTTACTAAGGATAAACACACATGAGCCTATGGACACAGCTCTCATTCAAATCACAAGGCTTCCATACTGAATTTCCTCTAGCATCTGATTCCCCAGCTTCTTTCCTGTTCTGGATCCCCCACCCTGCAGAGACTCCCCCATGGGAATGGCTAGTTGTCAGTACTTGGCACTCATTCATAGATGCCCCTGACCCATGGTACATAGTGCTTCTGGGAGGTGTCTGATCCAGCTCAGCCGCTCACAGCCAAGAGAATGGGGGGACGCAGGCCATATCCACCAGTAAGTACTTTCTCAGACCTGTTCCCACTGCGCTTACCCAAGAGAGCTCCTTTGCTGCGACTGTTTCTCAGGACACATCCAGAAATACTAAGGTTCTGATCTTTCCAGATCCTTCCAGAACCCAGGTTGAATAAGCAGGGCCAAATAGAAAGAGAGAAATGCCCATCTCAATGCCTGCTTCTGACCTGCGCCCATTCAAATCAACTTTTGCAGCCACGTGTGAGTTTCCAACCTGAGAGGTAAAGGCAGCCCCAGCTGGGCAGCCCAGGAGAGCAAGGGGCAGTTGTCAGTCAAAGGAAGAAATTGACAGAGTTCCAGGTGACTCCATCGCAGGGGCGTGAAGGGACGTGTTTGCAAAGCCGGCAGTCCATGAATATTTATGACCCATCCCACCAAAGAGCCGCGGAGGAGCCAATTCGTCCCTCGAATTGTTCCGTTTTGTGGGCAACGAGCTCTGAATGTCAACACGGAGGACAATTACACTTACGGGAAGGATCTCCTGCTCTGGCTCACATTCCCTTACAGACCGCAAAACTGTTAGAATTCTGGGTTCTGAAACAGTCATTTTTCTGTAAAAAGCTCCCCTTGCCAGTGGACAGGTGAGCAAACGGTAAACAAGCTCATGTTTCCAGTGTGGGAAGGATCTGAGCCCCCTCCCACTTCCTCCCATGTCTTCCTTAATTCGGCTTGTTCTCGGGGATTCCAGTCTTGATCCTGAACTCCGGGGTGGGGGGGGCTCTGTGCCTCTAAGCTCCCCCAAGCCTGGGTAACGCCTGTGGTTAAGAGAGCTCAGGGCTCTTTCTTTCAAATCCCGCTCATGGGCTCTTAAGCTTCACTGTGATGAGTTTCTCAGTCACACGAGACCCTCCTTAGCAGACACTGTAGCTTCTGTAAGGACCATATTCCTGGTGCATTTGGATCCAACAAGGAAAAGACAGATGCATGGTTCTTCTCACAGAGAGCATGGTGCAGGTCAGGAAGTCTATCTTATTAAATTAGTGTCCAAAGTGGTTAGATGGGCACTGAGGGGTGGAGGTGAAACTGAAGTTATTTAATTGTAGAGTGGAATAGATGGAATCCTCAGACATCCCCCCCCCAACCCAGGACAGGATGTCATCCCACCCAGTGATGGGCAGGTCTTGAGCAGGTAAACAGGCTGCTGTGAGTGCTAGGGGTCAGGTTTCATTTCCTGCTGGGAAGTTGGGGTTCTGTAACTCTCCTCCCCCACTTCCCAGGCTCTCCCTTTCTGCCCCTTCTGAGCAGTTCAAGGTATTTTTATTTATTTATTTTTAGCGAGTCTTTCCCCAGTGAGGGGCTCACGAAGGACAGACTCCGTCCTTGCCACTAGGTGGCGCCAGGAGACCGGATTGTGGTCACGGGCGTTGGCCTCCCCTCCCCATCCCAGAAGGCTGGGCACCTGCCCCACACCCCTCTCTCCAGCTCCCTGCCACACGGGGTTTCTCAAAGCCTATGGTGAAGGACGGCTGCAGCCCATGCCCACCTCCCCACTGAACCCGGGGTTTGGTGCAGTTCTGACACCAGCACCCACTACTCAGCCCACACCACTGACCCCTCGCTACATGGACAGACATGATGTCATGGGTTATTGGTTACACAGGTTCTTCCAGCCTCATGGAGTCATTAGAAATGATGTGCTCATTGTGACGTTTATAAATGCAGGAAGGAAACAGTCTTGGTCACGGCCTCTTGGACACGGACACTGGTCATACCAGATGACCACTCCTCCGATGTCTGTTCTGTGCCTTCATGAATGTAGAGAGGTGGGTGGCCAGGGAGGCACATACATGGCAGATGGATGGCAGTTCCGATAAACACAGTAGCTATGACACAGTCCATATGTCCTTACGAAAGTGCTGATTGATAAAATAAGCAACCTGTATTCATGTGTGAGTGCGTGTGCATACGTGTGTGTGATGTGTGTGTGCATACATGCATTTGTTGTGTCTGTGTGTGCATGTACATGATGGTATATATGTGTGCACACATATAGTGGTTCCTATGTGTATACATCTGCACACGTGTGGTATGTGCATGTATATGTGTGTCCACATACATGTGTGTGTTGTGTTCATTGTGAGTGTTCATCCACATGTGTATGTGTTTGCATGTGTGTGATGTGATGGGTGTATACCTGCATTTGTGTGCTATGTATACACATGTGTGTGGTGTATGTGATGTGATATGTGGAATAGTATGAAGTGTAGCATACACATGTATGCATGCATGTATATGTGCAATATATATTGTGCATACGCATGTAAGTGGTATGCTTTGTGTATGTCTGTGCACATGTGTGTGCTGTGCATGTTATGAGTGTGCACATGTGGGTGGTGTATACATACGAGTGGTGTGCTTTGTGATATATATGTATGCCTGTGGTATGCTGTGTAGGTGAGTGCATGCGTGTGTGTGTGTGCGCGTGCGCGTGCATGTGTGTTTGGGGGGTGTATGATTTGTTTACTCACTGGTCACTGAAGGACCGCTAGGTTGATTCTAGCACTGTCTGACGTGAGCAGCCCTGGGAGGTGCAGATCTCATCTTTACTATACTTTCATTTCCTTTCGGTATGTATTCAGAAGTGGGAACGTGGATCATATGGTAGTTCTATTTTTAAATTTCTTCACAAGTCTCTATAATGCTTTCCAGAATTGCTGTATTAATTTACATCTTTCAGCCCTCACAGAGGAAGGAGAAACCTGACATTGAAGACTATATAGACCATCCAGACTCACGTCAGAGTGGAATCTTTCTCTTTTGTTTTGTAATTTGATTTACTCTTACTCTGCATGTGCGTGCCTGTTGTTTATGTGTGGGCATGTGAACCAGAGTGCATGGGTGGAGGTCAGGGGGCATCATGCCAAGGAGTCAGTTCTCTCCTCCTATTTTGATGAGAGATCCAGGAATCGAACTCAGGATGTCAGATTTGCACGGCCAACACCTTTAACCACTGAACCATTTGCCCATCAGGATGGAACTTTCAAAAGTCCAATTCCAATTCATAGACTCTAGGGAGTGCATACCCAGGGCCGAACCATCCCTCCCAGCCCCTGGAGAGTTAGTTTTGTCCTGCTTTGCAATGGCGGTCACGTGCTGGGATGGTCTGAATATGAATTTCCCACACCGGCTCCTGTGTCCGAGTACTTGATTCCTGCTGCCGGTCTGCCGTTGTGGGATCTCTGGATCAGGGAGCCTCGCTGGAGGTGGCCAGGGGGTGACTTGAGGTTCTGACGCTCGCCATCTTCTTCCTGGTCTGCTGAAATGTGAGGGGTCCTAACCACATGCTCCCACCATCAGGAATTCTACTCTGTCTCTTCTACCATGACGGATGTGGCATCTGCAACCAGGAGCCAAAGAATCTGTTTCTTCCCATGTCAGAATATTTGTCTCAGCAACATGATTAGCAGCTACTGCCCCTACTGTGGTGGTGGGGGAGAGGAGATAAGGTCCCCCAAGCCACTTCCTGGGCCAACGAAGCTTGGGGGTAAGAGACTGATACAGTTGGTGAGCAAAATTGCACCCTGGGATTTCTGCTTCCTTCAGCCCTCCCAGTCTCCCAGCTGTGGTTGTCATAGGCAAAGCTTGTCCACTCAGAGAATCCCAGCTCCTCATTCCCACTTCCAGATGCCCCACCCCCCAGGATTCTGCAAACACACACACACACACACACACACACACACACACACACACACATCCTGGGTGGAGGGAAGACAGAGTTGGGGGGTCTCAGACAAGCGTGATACACGCTCACGTCAGCCTCTCTTTCTCTCACCACACCGTGGCACAGACCCTGGATCTGGGCAGCACGTGCCGCATCTCGGCCCACCACTGTCCTACGTACCAGCCAGGGTTGATATCAGCACCTGGTTGTTCAACAACTATCCAGGATGAGCTCTGGATTATCCCCTCACTTTCCCCCCACCATGTACTACTTAGATGAAGATGTTAGCTTAACAACCGAAGGCTGAGCCTCTGAGCACATCTGCAAAGAGTCAGTAGTTAGGGCAAGCACTGAGCAGCATTTGCATGCTTGACTTTTGCAGGAAAACAGTAATCAAGCAAGAGACTGGGTGGCCAGGATGTGGATTGATGGTCATTGGTCAGATGACATAGGGACTGTCAACCTGCAGTTGGCTTCTTGCAGAGAGAGAAGACGAAATGCCAAGTATCTGCAGACCTCAGACCTAGGGGGAAGGTGTATCCAAAGAAGGGGGCTCAGTGTTTGAATCACTGGGGTACGGAGAGACTGGCAGGAAGTCTGCTTTGTATCCAAAAGCAACTAATGGGCATAAATAATGTAACCCAGTGTCTCAACGGCACAGCTCTCTTGCCGTAAGATATGCCTGACCCCATTGATTTAGGGGACCAGAAGGACTTTACTCACAATTCCATGTTACAGCAGATCAGGAGTCACAGGACTAGAGGGAACTGGCCAGGCCACATCACAGGGAGCCCAGAGGGCAAAAGTCAGTGGCGATCAGCTTCTTGGCAGCTGAGCGTGAATACTGAGCCTGCTCCTGATCTTTACTATGTGCTGGGGGATGATCATGGCGACGGGCTGGGTCTTCGCACGTCAATCATGCAATTAAGACCATCTCTCCCTGGCTTATAAAGAGGTCTTAGCAAAAATAGTTCTTAGTAGGTGTGCACGCAGGCCCACCTCCCAAGTGTTAAGTGGACAGCTGAGATCCACCATAGCCAGAAAGGATTAGCTGCCTGTCGCCGAGCCCAGGGAACAGTGTGAGGTCCGGGCCCTGAGCAGGTGACCATAGAATCTTCCCATCACAGTACTTCAACTAGCTCTTGAATAAGCTTCTACCCAGGCCTCGAGGTGCCATGAGATTTACTAAACAAGGTGCCATCCGGTTCTGTCCAGTTGGTATGCACCATCTGGTAAACACTCTCTGGCCCACATCCCCTGTACTGGGCAGGTCCAGGGACAATCGATCGTACTGGCATCAGCATCTCACGTGGAAACTCTCAGGTCCTTACAGCTGCTTTCTCAAAGCACCTTTGGATCCTGAAGCTTAAAGTGACAGTTTCAGTTATCTCCCAGGTTGAGTCTGGCTAGCTGGGACCAGGATCAAGCTGTGAGCCCGCCTGGCGGCTCAGCTGGGGTTCTCTGTGCCCCGAGTCACTCACTGCAAGATGGTAGTTGTACCTGTCTGGGGGACATGTGAGCAGGTGCCACAGACGCTGCCCCCCCATCCTCTGTCACATCTGCAGAAAACAGTAGGGATCAATCGCCGCAGGGACCCTCGACCTGCTGAGGTGCACAAGAAGGAGGGTTGGGGCTTGTCTTGGGTCACATGACTCAGAGATGGTCAACTGGGGCTGACCTACTGCATCAGACCCTCAACCCAGGTCACAGCCCCTCTGTCCTGAAGCCAAGTGCATGCAGCTGCAGAATGTGGGTGCGTGGGAAATTCACCAGAGGGTCCTTATCTGTGGCTGGAGGAAGCTGCCAACCATGTGAGTGGGAGAGACTTCAGTGAGGCCACTCCTCGGGAGTCGCTAGTGCTCCTGTACTGACCCTCACCACGCTCCTGCGGTGACCCTCACCATGCTCCTGTAGTGACCCCTCACCACACTTGTTTGCCTAACAAAGTCACTGGTTCACCAAGATGGACACGGCGTGACTGTTACTTCGTTTCGTTTTTGTCCTTTGAGCTTTTCTGGTTGATGGTCTTTCCATCTCCTTAGCCACCAGGGATTTATTCTGCAGAGAACCTTGGAGCGGCACGCACCCCTCTACTGAGCAGCTCCCCAGGAGGTGTGGGAGCTGCATGTGCTCTGGAGCGAAGCAACACATCCAGAGATGGAGAGAGATCAAGGGCCCCTCAGTCTCCAGAGCCACATGCTGGAAGCTTCTGCCACAGGACTCAGAGCCTCCCAAGACTCTGTGACTGTCCCGTCTGCTGGAATTCAGGGGCTTCTGTCTTTGCTTCTGGGAATTTCCTCTTGCACATTTCCAGTGCCCACCTCCTTTCTTGGGGTGATTCATTGGAGTGAACTGCTGTGCCATCTATGTAACGTGGAGGAAACTCTCTGATGTAGGGAATGCTGGTCTACCTCCTCCCCTCATCTACCATATTGTATTATTTGAGTCTTTATCCATGTGTAGGAGAATTATGGACGCCATTTTAAATTCCATTTCCTTGGTTCCTGGGGATAGAAAACCAAACTCATTCTCTAGTGAATGCGCCATGTGTTCACATCACCTTAAGATGGTGCATAATGGCCTCATGACTGGCTCATGCATCCATCGATCTGTCCAACAGAGGACCCCACACCAGGAAGAGAAACAGTGAACCTCAGTCCCACTTCGGTGTCATCTGTGTAGTGACGACGGAGAATGAGCAACAATTGATCGGCAAGTAAAAATCCAAAACAGCAGCTTGCGACGAGGGTCGTGAAGCGGGAAGAGGGGAATCGTGTCTGGAGGTGAGATTTCAGGGTCCAAGGAGGCAACAAAAGTAAGCTGTGAATACGGGAGAGAAAGTGGGTCCCTGTGTGCTAGAGGTTTCTTCAGGCACTCGACAACTTAGGAAGAAAGGGTTGATTTGGGCTCCTGGTGTCGGAGTATCAGCTTTGCATAGGGAGGTGATGAGGGGGCGGGGCATGGTGAAGCAAGCAGACCGTACCCTACAAGTGGGGGACCACGCCTTCCAAGGCAGAGTGGGGGACCACGCCTGCCCAGGGGCACTATGATGAAGGAGGCCACAGGGCACAGATACCCCGAATCTCTAAGAACACTTCGGTGACCCCAGGCTGCGGGAAGCCAACGCACCCACGACCTCCGATACACGAAGGCGGATTGCAGCAGGCAGCTAGTAGGCGTCACCGAGTGATGCAGCCGTAAACTCCACCCACGCGGCTCCAGCCACAGTAGCCCATGCCACAGAGTTGTTGTGGGCCCTGTCAAAAGGAGAAAAAGTTTAATTAAATCCAGCAGAGTTTATCTGAGCAATTACCAGCAAAACCGAACAAAGCGGCGGAACATAAAAGCTATTGGCAAACCTGGCAGCTGACCTCCGAACTAGGGCAAGTTTGCAAAACGGGAACCCATCACACGCCCCCACCTTGCCCCGGGGAAAGGGAATGACAGCTTAATTGGTCACAGCATCCTTGTTTAATTGGTTACAGCCTCCTGCCACCAGCCAGAGCTC
The DNA here is from genome assembly GCA_023101885.1 of Typhlomys cinereus. NCBI lineage: Eukaryota > Metazoa > Chordata > Mammalia > Rodentia > Platacanthomyidae > Typhlomys > Typhlomys cinereus. The sequence continues at coordinate 5,363 of JALPQD010000257.1, read as the reverse complement.
CCAGGTTCAACTGGATATTGCTTTGGTCTGCTGGGTCTGGTCCAGCAGCCTAGGCAAAAATCAATGGCTGCCCCCTAATTTTATGTAACTGTTGTGTTAGTTTCCTTATGCCTTGCTGCACCGCGAAGCATCTAACCCAAGCAACTCAGGAGACCAAAAGGTTTCCTTGGCTCACCGTGGAGGAGCTTAAGGCATCACAGGGCATCTCCCAGGTGCCAGCAGAAAACAGTGCTTCAGGCTCCTCCTCTCTGTCCCAGACAACCTGCCCAGGGAGTGCCCCTCCCCCACTACAGTAAGTTGGGGCTTCCCACATCGATTAATGCAATGAAGACAGTTCCTCGCAGGCAGATGAAGAGGCCGAGTTTAATCTAGAGCATTCCTCTCAGGTGGGCTTGGTGGCACCTCCTGGATATGAGATTGACGGTTAATACTAAGAATTAATGCTAACTGCTGCACGAGTAAACAAGAAACAATTCACAGAAAAGGTTTCATATATACCTATATATGTATAGGTATGTATGTATGTCTGAAGATACCTTGTATGTGTGTTTGTGTGTATCAGAGGATACTGTGTGTGCCTATGTATGCCCAAAGATGACTTCAGGAATTATCCTGGATTGCTCTACCTCTATTTTTGCTTTGCTTTGAGGTTTCCCAGACTCTACCTTCCAAACTTGGAAGTATAGGTTGCCACCATTTCTGCCTGGTGGTTTTTTTCTCAAATTCATTTCCCTTTTTATTAAGAACAAACATAATCTCAGATCAATACAACTACTTTCAAGAGTCAATATTCGTGGAAATTATTCAAAATTATTCTTATGTCATGAGTAATTCCTACACAAAGAATGGAAGAAATCTCATCCAAGTGAAAAGGATTTGAACTCAGGTTCTCCTGCTTGCAAGGCAGATGCTTAACCCCTGAGCCATATCTCCAACCCCAGAAGCTACTTTATATATATATTATATATATATATATATATATATATATATATATATATAATAAACTGGGTCATAAATATAGATAGATAGATAGATAGAGAGAGAGAGAGAGAGAGAGAGAGAGACAGAGACAGAGAGACAGAGACAGAGAGAAAGAGACAGAGAATGCACGCCATGGTTTACAGGTGGAGATCAAGGCTCCCAAACTCTGAGTCTCAAGAACTGCCACACTGCATATATAAAGGCCAAGGGTCCCAGTACCCAAGGCTGAACAGCTTTGATTCTTGAAGGTTCCTCGTGATGCCGCTGTGGGTAGTTACATCTTATAGCTGAGGACTTCAATCTGTGCCCATTACCAGAGTCCTGGCAATTAGAGTCCAGCGCAAGAGGCTCTAACCTGAGGTCCAGAGTACACAATCCAGAGCACAAGCCATAAGTCTCTAGTGCTCAGTCACCCGACCCCCAAGATCTGGGCCCTGGATGTTGGGGAGGCCAAGCAGAAGTCTGAGTGGAACAAAGGGATTGGGGCTGATCAGCAGGGCTTTGCTCACCTCTCCGGGGCGCTACACCCCTGGGAAGTGAAGGTGAGTCAGTGGCCTTAGGTGTCTGTGAATGCAGCTGCAGATACTTTCCGGGGAGAAAGGTTGGCAGGCGTAATGAGGAAAGATGGTTAGAGTCAATTATGCAGTCAGGTGTAGGGCTCAGGCCGTGGGTTCTGGTCTTGTCTAATTGAGACAGACATTCTAATGGAGATGCATTTTAAATTAGGCAGTGACTGAATTTGGCTCAGGTCACATTGGGGTGGCTTCCTAGTCTACCTGAAGATGACTTTGATAGCAGAGTTGCAAAGTTATCTCCAACTGTGAGGGACCCACAGGAACAGGTTTCCCCCAGCTGTGAGGGACCCATGGACCCCAGATCACCCTCAACCGTATTGAGGGACCCACAATGTTCAGTCCATATCTGCTGCCCAACTTCCTGGCCTCTGGATTCTCAGCCACACACAAGCACAAGTGTCCCAAGTCAGTCCCACCCAAGAATGTCACACCACAAGGGTGAAGGGCTCTGGATTCAGATCCCGGAGGAGGTTGCTGTCTGAAGCCAGATCTGTCTGGTCTAAGCTAGGTCATGTGTCAGATCCTGAAACCATCAGCCAGAGAAATGGATAAAGCTCTTGCAAGTGTGGGGACCCAGAACCTATATAAAAGCCAGATGGCTGTGATGGGCCCCTGTAATCCCAGAACTTGGGGGGGGGGGACAGAGAAGTGATCCCTTGGAGCAAATTGGTTAGATGGCACAAGCAAGTTGGTGAGCATTGCGTTGGGGAGAGACCTAGCCTCGGTAAGTAAAATGGAACGAGAACAAGGAAGACACCTGACTTATTTTAGGACTCTAGACATGTGTACAAATGCATACATGCTAACTTGCACATGCATGCATATATGTCTACACACATGCAAACACACATCACATGTTTCAACATAAAAATGCAAATAAATAAGGAAAGCTGAGCTACATGGCAAGACTTTCTCCTGGCTAATGTGTATGCAGCTCAAGAATTTGATGGGGCACTTGCCTAGCATATGCAAGGTACAAGATTCAGTTCTTGGGCGAGGGGGAGTGGTGAAGAGAAAGACAAAAGGAAAACAGGAAAGGCTAACACACAGCAGGCTTCTGGTAGTTAGGGAATGATAGAAGAAGTGAAATGACTGGGAATCACTAGTTTGTTGCAAGATGGGACAGAAACCCCAAACTTCCGGGCATGGTGGGGGCTTCAAATGGAGGAAGGAAGAGGTCAGGCTTTTCTGCAAACAAACTTTGTGCGTTCTCAGGTTGATCTTCCCAAAGGCTGTGGCAACACCTGCCTCTGATTGTAATCATCTCTTAGTGTGTCAACCTTGGTAGATCCAGGCCTGTTACAATGAAAGGAATGGATACTGTAACAAAATAGAAAAAAATCCTGCTCTCACATTGCAGTGGATTGAACGTAAGCCGTTCCTCACAGGCTCATGCGTTTACATCCTTAGTTGATGGGTTTTTTTTTTTTTTTTTGGAAAGGTTGTGGTACCTTTGGGAGGTAGAGCCTTGCTGGAGGAAGGCAGGTCATAGGGGGGGGGCTGGGTTGGGGTTGGTTAACTTCATCCTGTCCTGTTCTGAAAGTAACCAGCTCGATTACCTCTCAGCTTCGGTGATAGACGTGACTTAAGCCACCTCCAGCTTCCGTTGCCTGTCATGTCTCTTCCGCCATAATGGACCATATCTCCCCTCTGGAATCATAAGCAGAATAAATGTCCCTTTTCTTCCTTAAGCTGCTTGTATGAGCATTGACTCACAGCGCACAAAGAGGAACTGCGACCCACACCTCGTGGGAAAGGTTAGATCCCCACGTACCAGCTAGACACGGGGGTATCAACTACACAATTGAGAAGTGAGCCTTTAGATACATTTATAAAGAAGTGTTTAGTTAAGGCAGCCCGGAGCAAGCCTGAGGGGGGTCAGCCTGAGGGGGATCATCTGATGAATGTGTGAAAACCAGCCCATCGAGGGGGAGACCCATCCCTGGGCAGGCGACTAAGATGGAGATTGAGTTGGAATTTGGCAGGCTGGCTTAGCTAGACGTGTGCTCCTCTCTCGGATTTGCCTCTGGACATGGTGTGGCCAGTTCTTTCCGCTCTTGACCTTGGTGCGAACTCCCCGCTGCGCTGGTGAGCTCTAGCTGAGGGTCGTGGGCCGGAATAAATCCCTTGCTTTCCTAAGCTGTTTGGCCATGTATTTATGTCAGCGACGGAAGAGAACACTGCAGTGTTTATACTTGAGGCTTGATCTGGATAAAGCAGAGTGATTATTTTTCAGCACCTTTGTGGTGAGCTGTTCCAGCATTTTCCATGATTAAAAAACATTCAACTCTGTTGAACAGAAAGGCAAAGGTTTCTGTGGGGCTGGTCTGTGAGCACTTGGACACATCTCGGCTTTGCGGGTCTTCTTTTATTGTGTGTGTGTGTGTGTTCATGTATGCGTGGGCATGTGAACAAGAGGGCGCTTTGAGTATGTGTGTCTGTGGAGGCCCAAGGGTGATTTCAAAAATCATCCTGGATTGTTCTACCTTCTTCTTGCTTTGCTCTGGGGTTTTCCAGGCCCCGACTCCCAGGGCCAGAATGACAGACTACCACCATTTCCACCTGGCATTGTTAGATGAGATCTGGAGGATTTGAACTCAGGTCCTTTTGCTTGTGAGGCAAAGACTTTAACCCCTGAACCAGCCCAGCTCATGGAACTTCCTTACTCTCAGTTGTCTGAGTCACAGGCTGTGCTGCATGAGTGTGAGTGCCCGAGGGGGCGGAGTTGCATTGTCCAGAGTCAAGTACTCAAACTCAGACACTCTGGGAGGTGAGAGATGCCATGGTAAAACGTCTGGTGGCTCCACATCACCCATTACACTTAGATATTTCTACCGCATCTTTACATGTCTTGCTCGTAGCTCTAGGGCACTGATTAGCGAGTGTTTATGCATACACATGTGCAGGTAAGTTTATGTGAAAAAGCATCATTACCTCTGGGGTGAGTGTTAAGAAATCCTCCCAGTCTGTTATGGATTTATTTCAATTCCTTTTGTTTTCACATTTTTTCCAGCTGTTTCTAACTGCAGAAATAGTGAGCAGAAGATACTGAAATATCCTACCACCTCTTGCTTGTATCCACGTACACCCTCCATCACTGGTCTCCTCTATGGAGGGCATGTTTGTAGGAAAATGGGGAACCCATATAAACATGTGATTAGCACCGAGTCCGTGTTTTGCATTGTGGTCTTCTGTGTGCTGGGCATGGTATGTGACAGGACCTGGGTCATGAATGTGGAGACTTTTTGGTTTCAGACAGCTCAGTTCCACTGCAGTAAAGTTCAGTGTGTATGTGTCCATTGATATTAAGCTGCATATGCATGTGGTATGTTCATGTGTGCTATGGTGTATGTACGTAACATGTTTATGAACATGTTTATGCGTATTAAGATATGTCTGGGCCCATGAACCAGCATAAACCCAGACTTACATGCAGGAAACAGAAATGGGAGCAGTAGGAATTGATCAGGCATCGGGTCAGAGGGAACCTAGGATGTCCTTCATCATCTAAGCCAATTTTATTGTAGATACATGAGTATTTATAGGGAAACATCAGGATTATGTAAAATGTATTTATTCCAGTTAGCAATGAAAAGGCAGGAGTGACATCTACTCGTTGTGTGGGACCAGACATGATTCTCCAGGTAGAGTTAAAAGCAGGCATGACACTTAGTTGCTAAAAGGGAATGGACAATGAATGTCTCAAAGCAGAGTTACCTGGTCCACGCATTAACATATCTCAAATGTATAGGGAAGGAACTGTAAGGGGAAGTTTTAAGCTCACCAGTTCTGAGAAGACAAAAGCGA